>LPNX010135011.1:934541-1051218 GCA_001517045.1 Pseudotsuga menziesii | reverse complement strand
CCTTCTCCGATGGTGGAAAAAAGGCCAAAAGGGTTCTCAATGATGAAAATAGCTTGATGGTAAGCTAGGGTTTCACGAGATGTTTTGGCAGAGTAAGGGTGCTATGGCTGTGGATGTGAAATGAGGGGGCTTCACCACTTATTTATAGTTTTTGAGTGGTANGGAGGCATTTTAAGCCTTTTGGAGGCTTTTTAGTGGGATTTTATGGGAAATATGGTAGGCAAATGGACAAATGAGCCATGTAGTGAGGTAGATGAGGTAATTAACCATTTTTGGGTGTTAACAGTATATGACATGACTTGTCATATATTGAGGAGATGTTCTCAATCATTTTTTACTGAAATCAGCATCATCCTTCATCATCCTTCAGAGTATATTCTTATAGTTTATCCACTCTGTGACAGGATGTTGATCCCTGTGATGGTCTGACGGATAAAGATATTCAAACAGCTATTGAAAATGCAATTGGATTAAGAAGTGCACTCTTGCAATTAAGAATGAGATGGATTATGAGATGGATTAGGATTGAGCTCCATGCATAAGATGTTACCTTGCTTGTTATTTTTGGAGGCATTTTAGGCCTTTTGGAGGCATTTTAAGCCTTTTGGAGGCTTTTTAGTGGGATTTTATGGGAAATATGGTAGGCAAGTGGACAAATGAGCCATGTAGTGAGCTAGATGAGGTAGTTAACCATTTTTGGGTGTTAACACATGTATCTGGTGAGAAAGGAAAGAAGAAGCAAGAAGAGGTCAAAGGCCCTGCCTTTGAGGTTCAGGAGTATGAATTTTCCCAGACTTTCGAAGGATCAACAAACATGTATAATTCCAAGAATGAACAATTGGAAAAATACAAGGAGAACAAGGAAATCACCATGAATGAATCCCTCAAATTATCTGCAGAGGTCAAGAAGGTTTGTGGTCAGGAGGTATCTTTGGTTTCTGTCAGAGATCACAAACACAAGACATTAAATATGGCCATAGTTTCTAAGAACAAGGTGGCTAAGATGAAGATAAATATGGATGACATCCCTGTGCCAAATATGATCCATCTTCATAAGCAGATAGGGGATATAATTCACACCAAACTACTGAGGTCGACTCTCAAGATATCCAAGCTGCAGACCATCAAGATCAGAATTGAAAACAAATTGAGGCAAGAGAAGGTGGAGAACAGGGCCCACCAGGATCAGATAAAAAAGCTTGAGACAAAATTCTTGTTGGCTTAAAACTAGGCTGATAAAGGGGTTAGAACAAAGAAGTTGCTCAAGGAGAAAGAAGATACCATTTAGCTGCTGAAAAAAAAAAGCTAAAGATTCCAGATACTCAATTGATCCAAGCTTCATAGCTATCAGAGCTGGAAAAGGAGAAAGAGAGCTTGAATGGCAAGCTTATAGGTTGTCAGGACCAACTTTTGAAATTCGCAGAGAAAGAGAAGAAATGGCAGAACGATATGACCCTCATGGTGGAAAGTGAGAAGGCCCTCAAGACCGAAGCAGAGGATTTGGAGAGAAGGTTACAAGAAAAGGAAAGAAAATTGCAAGAGAAGGGGAAAGAACTCGAAAAGGCACTCTTTCCTCCTACCACTGAACCTGGTGAGTTCTCTATTGTTTTAGCCTTAGAATAAGTAAGTCTGAAGGAGTTGGAGTTGATATGATTGAAGCACAAGAACAAGAACTTGGAGGGTTTGGCAGTAGACAAAGAACGTGAAAGAAAGAATTGAGAGGAAAAATGTGCTGAATTGTAGGCAAAAAATGAGAAGCTGATACAACAGGTCACAAGGAAATCAACAGTGTAGGGGGCGAAGCACATGATATGGGATGCCCTCATATCAGAGGTCACCAAGTTAAGTCCCTACCTGGATTACATTCTGTACAAATAAAGGGTTATACAGGCAACCAAACAGAGTATTACAACAGTCAAAGAAAAGTTAAATAAGAAGCCCGTTGACTATGCCAAAAATGCTATAGACTTTCTAAATGGGTTGACATAAGAGGAGATTATGAAGGATGGGATAAGGGACAAGATTTTTGTCATCACTTGGGCCAGGAAGGTGGTAAATCAATACCATCATTTAGAAAGTGTTGAGGCCAAGATTGATATCATGACGCATGATATTAAAGTGTTTATCGAAATGTTTGACGCTCTGGTAAAAATGGGATTTCCATTCTTCTCGCAGGAAAAGGGTGGCATGTGGTCACAAAGGAATACCATGACCCAGGTCGGACCATTCCAAATTTGCAGACATGCAGAAGGCTTTGTCAGGGAAGGAAATTGTTGATAAGCTGTTAGACAATTTCGAGATAGTATTCACTTTCATGGCCACGTGTGCACGACTACCGGACTTTTGATATAGGGAGAACGTGGTGATGCGGGTACTGTCGAAGGAAACATCCACTTTGGAATTTCCTACTGCAGATCAGTGGAAATTGTTCTAGAAGTTTGGAAGGACCAAGTAGGTTTTGCATGCTCAACAATGACGGACACTAGGGGACAATCGGTAAAGGAGCAAGTTGAGATGAGTCAGCATAAAAACGTTGGAGGAGCCTTGAACCAACGCTTTCAATCAAGTGAGCCTGAGTCCCAAACGTTGCATTACCATTTTAATCAAGCGTGCACATTATTCTATATTTCCCATTTTATGTGTAAATCATGGTGAATCTGCCACCTCAGAAAGCTCATTAGGATTTGAAATGATGAATCGGGATTAATGCCCCATTTTTTGAAACTAAATTTGGCTCTGTTTAGAGGTTGGTCTCGGGAGACCATAACAATATAAATATAACCTCTACGGAGGAGTAATGGTTTGATTTTCATTTTTTGAATCCTCTGCACTCAGATTGTAGCTCTATAAAATTTCTTGGAAGTGATAATGAAAATGTTTCTATGATTTTCTGAGATTCATCACTGTGTTTCTATTCAGTTTGTGTTTCCTGTTTGCATCATTTTCATATGTGTAAATTGATTGTTGTGGAATTCATCCTTGTTAGATGCTCCATTTCTGTCATTTCCCTTATTTTTTGTTTCCGCTAAAGGTGTTTTCAAGGGATTCATTCGTAGATAGGTGCCCCTTGTTGCATTGGAGTTTTTCTCCTTTCTCCTAGGACCACTTGAAGCTATTTGGATGAATATTACACTCAGTTTGCCTCAGATTACAAGAGGGAAAATTATAGTTCATTATTTGTTGTAATACCCTTGAATGATTCAGACCGTGACTCCATGGCCCAATGGTATTTGAAAGTTGTCTATCTTACAATATTAAATTTACAAAAAAATTTGTTCCCATCAGAAATCTAGCATTCTGAATGATTCTTTAAAGCTATATGTATATGTGAATGTTCCTATGACAAAGAGAGAGCCCTCTTTGTCTGTAAAGGCTAGAGTACAGTCTAAAAATTGGTTTGAAATGGTTACCCCAGTGATCTCCTACCGCAACCATAGGAAAATCATTGGGTGTTAACATCTTGGTGTCGTTGCTGGGGAACTAATTGCTATTATTTGCTCGGGGAAACGACATTTTTTTAGTTCCATGACCTAGTTGAGCAGTCAGTCCTAGACACATGCTAGTTGTATATGCTCCGACGAATCCACTCAAAGCATTTGGAATACAAATCCACTAAAAATACTGGCGAATAAGGAGCTGCAAAGAGTTTCGGGTTTAAATGTTGATGGTGAACAACGGTCAAACAACAAGAAGGTTTTACATCTTTCACCTAGCGAATCCACCTTCAAAGAATCCAGTCTTCAGAATTTTCTATTACTATTCTACTGGGAAAATGAGCTCACTGCAAAGACATGGAAAGGCATGGTGAAAAATGAGGTACTCCACTGTGAATCTTCTCCAAGATATATTATCCTTTCTAGTAAATTATGATTACTATCCTTTCCTAGGCTGGTCAAAATAGTTTTACATTGTTTATTCCACTTAGAACAAGGGCATGGGTTCAGCCCTATATATTCTTCTTTAAGAACTGAAAATATCCCTTCATCTTGTACATATGACTTTGACCAAGATCCTTCAGTTGAGCCACACAAGAAAAATGATCATCCCTGTAAAACTCATGATGCTACAGTTGACACTACATCCTTTTATGAGCCTCCAGGTAAGGAATTCCAACCCTTGTCTGATCAAGAATACCCCCAAATTCCCTCTGAATTAGCCTCACTAAAATCCTCTGCCACAGGAGCGTCTTCCACCATAGCCTTATCTCCCACCACTTTAGAGCTTAAGTAACCTTCCTCATTCAGTGTTACATTCCTTCATAGTTCTATAGTTCCTCACAACAGATTGACTCTTTTTGTCACACCATCTTCATATCCTCTTGGAAACTCTGCTATAACTCCAGGAAAGGCTAAAAGGTTTGCGCCTATACTTATCCCTACTGTTATTCATGAACTTCCCCAGGGGTACGCCCAAAAACTCAAACAATTTACAGGGGAGAGGGGGTATTCAGCTAAAGAACACTTGGGGTGGTTTGCAGACTGGACAAACCTGGAAGAAGTAGACCATGAGGATGTTAAAGTCAGAATGTTTTCCCAAATTCTTGTTGGAGAGGCAAGAAAATGGTTCACAAATATTCTCGGACAATTCCATTCAGAGCTATCAGGATATTGAGGATTCTTTCAAGAAAAAATAGGTTAAAAAGGAAGACCCCATGAAATGCTTATCCAAATTCTATTCCATGAAGAGGAGGGAGAGTGAAGCTATCTAGGAATTTTCTAACAGGTTTATGAAAGTGTATCATGCTATCCCTTCCCAGTTCAACTCTCCCTCTGGTTCTTCCGAAGTTCAATATGTTTAAGCCTTTGATAGTGAATTTACCCTATAGCTGAGTGAAATAAAATCAGCATCTTTGGCCTCTAATATGATAAATGATGCCTTAGAGGTAGAAATAAACCTAACTACTTCTAGAGAGAAGAGGAGAGAGGAGGGAGAAAGAAGGAAGGATAAAGAGACTACACAACTTTTTTCCTCTAATTCACAAGAGGTTAGGATGGACATGATGATATAAACCATGGAAAAATTGATGGAGAGACTCACTATGGACCACATCCCTCCTCTTATAGAAAAGAAAGGGTAATGAAATAGGAATCAAGACTTTAGAGGACCCTTCCCTCCTCCAAGGAAGCAAAGAATTCCTGAAATTCCTTGGCA
Organism: Pseudotsuga menziesii; assembly: GCA_001517045.1. Taxonomy (NCBI): domain Eukaryota; kingdom Viridiplantae; phylum Streptophyta; class Pinopsida; order Pinales; family Pinaceae; genus Pseudotsuga; species Pseudotsuga menziesii. Next base: position 1,046,067 of record LPNX010135011.1, on the reverse strand, counting down.
TTTTGAATTAAAGGAGGAATCATATTCAGAGTTAATGGTTGAAGAAGGACCCTTGTGTGTTGATCAATCCCAAATTGCACCTGAATATTTACATGAACATACAAAGCCTTCCCTACTGGTGGAAGCTGAGAAAGATACACAACTAAAGCCTACTTTTCCTTCCAATCCTTCTTTTTATGAAGATTACAATAAGCAGGAGGAAGGTAGTTGTTTGCCATTGTGCTTTGCCTCGTTTGATTTTCTGAAACAAAGATTAAGGGTTTCTAATCAAACATAAAAACTTGAGGTTAGGAATAATGTCATTGCATTTTTAGGAATGGATAATGAGAAGGGTGAACTAGTAGAATCCACTGTGCATTCCAATATTTTTCCTTATGAGCAAGAAGATGATAAGCCTAGTGCCATGCAAGAGGAGTGTTACAATTTGTTCGATGAAGAATGCAGTTAGCCTATTACAAGCTCTATTTGTGGTGGTTTTGGAGAAGATTTCAGTCCACCCATATATGATGAATATGAGGATGGCTACTCAGAAGATGAGGGTCCTAAATGGGACATCTCTTCATGCTATTCAAACTCAGAATTTCCATGCCAAGAAGAGTTCATTTCACTTGATTTTCTTAAAGGAGAGGATGATATTTCTGCTAAAAGACATAAAGAGAAACAAGCTGTTACTTCAGAAATTGTTAAGGAGACCGTTGATACTCCATTTGAAGAATGTCATGAACATTATTTTCAAGAGTCTTGTAAAAAGAAGTTTCACAGTATGCAGGTGTAGTTACAGTTTGAGCAACATTATTGGGGCAAGCAAATGCCAGAAAAATTTGAAGACAATCATGGATTTTATGATCCAGTGGCTGAATATATGGAGCAACCCTGTTATGAAAAGCACACAACATAAAATTTTGAAGTTTTCCATAACCCAATGGCTGAAAATGTGGAAAGGTTTTGCAGTGATAATGGCTGGTTATGTCTTTGTAGTAAAGATCAAGTTCCTTATCATAACCTTTTGCCATTTAGCCCTTCATCGCTGTTTTTGATCAGGCATGAGGAAAAAATTGTTTATGGGATCATTTGCTTGATTGGATTAACTGGAAGTCAGAAGTTACTTGACTGGGAATTGATGCTCAGTAAGTAGGCTAGTTAGATATGAATAAGATCGACATGGCGAGCATTTATTTTAAGCAATTATTTCAGTTTGTTTTCAACATTTGTTCAATTTTTGTTTCAGAGCATGTTGGGGATTTTAGGAGAATATTGGGACCAACCCAATGGATCAGGCACTTGGTCTACGCAGTTTTTTGATACCTCGCAAGGAGGATAGCATCCCCAAGTTGGATCTGCTGTTAGGACCTGTGCTAAATTTTGAATATTTCTACATAGGCATCTGCACTAATTCCCTTGTAAAGGTCTAAACCAGTGAAAATGAGGGGGTAGGGTAAATAATTTTTTCATGTATTATGACCTAGAGGTATGCAGAGGAGGGTTTGAGGTTGCTTGGGAGGATTATCCTAATCCTCATTTTCAAAATGAATTATTCCATGGGGTGGCATGAAAAAACAATGAAAATCCTTAGGTTATAACCTTGTACTTGAGTTCATATATGAAAATCCGCTTGCTAGCACCCCGTAATTTTCCAATAGCTGCTGCAGGAAGTCACAGGGGTAACCATTTCAACCAAATTTCGACGATATTCTATCCGATACAGTCAGAGAGGGCTCTCTCTTGTCACAGAGGAAAGAAACACATATGCATAAAGCTTTGGAAAACACGCAAAAGGCTATATTTATGTAGGTAACGAGGTGCTGATAGATTAAAAAATGGCAGAACAGACATACAAGATAACCATTGGGAAATGGAGTCAAATCCTGAAGCAATCAAGGATATTATAGCAGAAATGAGGAAGGTAATTTCTATTGTATTCCGAGGCTAAGTAAGTAGCGCAAATAGTCAAATATATTGAAAGAGTGGAGAGCGAAAAAAGGGAAGAAGCCCAGTGAAACAAGAGGCACCTATCTGAGGGCGAATATTTTGCACCACCTTTAGTAGAATGAACATCAAAGGATAGTATTTGCAGTGGAGCATAGGAGATGAATTCAAAATCATTCACTAGAACACAATAACAAATGCAACATCTGATACAGGAGCGTTGAGCTGAGAGTGAATTCCTTTAATACTAATCTAGATTGCATTAGTAGAAATAACACATAAATGAACAAGATAAACGAGAAACAGAGACTGAATGCAACCACCATGATGAATCTAAAAAATGTAGGAGCATATTTCTCATTAATACTTCCAAGAGAGTTACAGAGACAAAACGAGAGCGAAATGATTTCTGAATGAAAATTCCAACCCCTGCCTCATCAACTGAGGTCTTATTTATAATGTTGCGGCTCCCGAGACCAACCCCGAAATAGAGCCCAAGTCTCTTATAAAATTTGGGAATCAAATCTCGGATCATCATTCAAATCCTAGCAGTTTTTTGAGGTGGCAGGACCGCCATGATGTTTTACTTGAATTGGCCTTTCGGTACAGCACCCACTCCAGACCTAAAATGGAAATGCAGAGTATAAGATGCATGCTTGCTTGTCCTGACTATGACACCGCATATTTCCATAACGGTTTCAGTTTCTTAGGCATGTCCTGCTTCGCTAAACCTTGCCAGTGCTCCAACTGGGCATTGCATTCGTGCATAATCCTTACCCTTTGAACACCTTAAGTAGAATGGTGTTGATTTTGGCTGTAGATTTTCTCTACACAGAGATCATTCATCGCTTGCTATGGTCGCTCACATGATTTCACGGATCTTACCTTGGTTATCCTCCTTGCACCTTTCGTTGGCGAAGACGGTGCACACTGCTGATATGAACCGCATCAGATCTCAACCATTTATAGACGAGGGACCCTTGAGCCAGTCACGTTGGCCTACTTTGCTAACTGCCGTGCACCTTTTCTGCACAAAACTTTCCACCACCATGTATCAAATTCCTAGTGATATTTGGGCCGTCCAGATGCGCGGGCCCTACTATCCCATCACAATGCTATATCCTGCTAACCGCCACGCATGTTGTCGCCGTGAGCTGTGTCCCCGTTGTAGATCACGAGTGTCATAGGATTGTGGCCACCACCGATTTTGAAAGGAAATATGGATTTCACATTCCCTCACAGTTAAATAGGTCGTGTTTCTTTCCCACGGCAAAAGTCTCCCATCGTCGATCTGATTTGGCCGTGCGCTTGTGTCATTGATTTATAGGATCTATGGGGTCCAAATGCGTCTGTGGGCCTTCCTCTTCTGATTCTGCTTGTCTACCTTGTCGTCCTGCCGCTTGGGACGAGGAAGTTCCCCTATGTCGGTTCATTTCAAAATCTTAGCACTGGTGTGAGCCAGGTGCTAACAAGGACTCCAACTTGGGGATGCTATCCTCCTTTTGAGGTAGCAAAGGACTCCATAGGCCATGTTTATTATCCATTGGATCACCCCAACCTCTCCTGCGACTTCAAAAATGTACCTTAAAAACAAACGTAATGATGGTGTCTCTTGAGGATCTTACTGCCTTCACCTTGGGCTTTCAATCTTGTCAGAGAGTCATCCACACATGCAATATATTCTTAAAAAAAAAGAAATGGTATATACAAATGACAATGGGATTGAGTTATTCTACAAAAAGTAATGTTTCAGGAGTCTCCCGTTAACTGGAGCTCTAGATACCAATCCACCTTCCATTTCTTCTAGCACATAAGCATTCTTTCCTTTGAAGGAATAGATCTTGTACGGGCCTTTCCATAGGTGATCAAATTTTCCATGCTTTCCTTTCTCCTCGCGGGGTGCATCCCACTGCAACACCACATCACCTATCTGGAAATCATCAGGTTTGGTTCTCCTGTCGAAAATTTCTTTCATCTTGTCATGGAACAACTGGGTCCTGTTGAATATCTGCTCCCTTTGCTGCTATAGCTCAACCAATTGTACCATCCTCCTCTGGGTGGGTTGATATTTTTCGTCCTCCTCTTGTAAAAATCTCATCACCGGTAAGCTCAGGGAGTTAGGAAAAATTACTTCTGACCCGTAGACTAGATGGAATGGCGAGGTGCTTATGGGCTTCTTTATGCTAATTCTGTCAGCCCACAAGGCGTGGATCAGTTTAGTGTGCCAAGATTTCTTAGTTTCTTGCAATAGTTTCTTTATGATCCTCGTGAGGATCTTGCTTGAGGATTCCACCAGTCCATTTCCTTAGGGGTAGTAGGCTGTAGAATGCCCCACTTGTATTTGGAATTTGAAGCAAAAGGAGACCATCTTCTTTGATTTGAAAGATGGAGCATTATCAATAATTATTTTCCTCGAAAGAGAAAATATAGATAGGATACGCTCTTTCAGAAATTGTATGATCACTCTTTCGGTGTCTTGCCTCATGAGGATGGCCTCGATCCATTTTGTGAAGTTATCAGTGGTGGTCAAGATCCATTTATGCTGCCCCGAAGAATGGGAATTGATCTCCCTGATAAAATATTTTCCCCATTGCTGGAAAGGGGCTTCGACCTGGATAGGCTTTAAGGGCAATGATACCAATTTCCGTCTTCCTTCAAAAATCTAACATTTATGGCAGGATGCTACCTTTTTGTGGGTGTTAGAGAATATCGTAGGCCAATGGAATCCGACCCGCATAATTTTGTTGATTGTGGCTTTCCAGTAGTGATTCCATTCACATTCTCCTCCATGAAATTCCTCAATGAGCCCTTTGGCATCATGTTCGTCCACGCAATTCAGCAGGATTCCCCCAGGCTCTTTTCAATACAACATTTTGTTCAAGATTCAAAACCTTGTCGCGTTCTGTTTGAGGAATCTGGATCTAGTTTTATCCATTCCTGGTGGAGCCTACAAATTATGTAGGATTAAAAAATGACGTCAGCATACCAAGGTGATGATAGAAAGTGCTCATCTATTGGGGGTTCTAGTTGTCGCTAAGGATCCAGATCTTCGCCTGACAACTCAGCAATCATGTGCAGGATGAAGGAATCATAGTTAGACTGGGCCATGAGTTTAGCTAACCCCTGTTCTTTGAACAACTTCGTGGGTTTTATTTACAGGTTGTACTCAAGTAGAATTGCGATCCATTTCCCCCTTCGTTTCTCTGAATCTGGTTGAGTTAGGATGTCCTTCACAGCGCTGGTGGGCACGTGGGATATAATATGGGAATGTAGTATGTGCAATCTAAAATACTTTAGAGCCTGCACCAAAGAATATGCTTGCTTGTCCAATATGTTATATTTTAAGGGAGCATCCCTCTAAGTCTTGTTGTAGAAGGAAATGGGTTGTTCATATCCTTCATGGTTCCTTTGCAGCAACACCCCTGCCACCATATGCTTAGAGGAAAATGAGAAGATGAGGAGATCTTTGGAGAAATCTGGGCTCGCGAAGAGAGGGGCCTCGAATATGGCCCTCTTTATGCTCTCAAAGGATTGTCTGGCTTCGGGCGTCCACCTAATCTCTTGGTCCTTTCCTAGTATGTTAGTTATATATTTGACTATTTTGGCAAATGCAACAATAAATATTTCGAGGAAATTTACCTTTCCTAGGAATGATTGAACCTATGCCTTGTTTCGAGGGAGCTCGATTTTGCTAATAGCCTTGACCCTCTTCGGATCTATCTTGATGCCTTCTTGAGAGATTATATGCCCGAGCAACTTTCCTTCCTTCACAGAAAAGAGTGACTTTTTAGGGTTCATGGAGATGTCAAATATTCTGCACTTCTTGAATGTTTTCAACAGGTGAGAGACATGTTCTTCATAAGATTTGGAGATAACAGTGATGTCGTCTAGATAGATAACCAAGATTTTATCTTTTTCATCCATGAATGCTATGTCCATGGCCCATTGGAACGTTGCACCCGCGTTCATCAACCCAAATGAAATTTTAGCATACATGAAGGTGCCCAAAGGGGTGGTGAAAGCCATCTTCTCTTAGTCATCGTAGTGAACCACAATCTGGTTATAACCTGAGAAACTATCCAATGTAGGGATCCTCTGAGAACCTACTAATTTTTGTAAGATATGGTCCATTTTGGGAAGGGGGTAATGGTCCTTCAAAGAAACTCTATTCAAGTTTCTAAAGTCAATAGAAATTCTTATTTCCCCGTTCTTTTTTCTGACAGGGACCATGTTCACCACCCAACGTGAGAATCGAAGGGATATGATTATTTTGGCTTCAAACAACTTCTTGATCTCCTTTTCCACCAGGGGAAACAACTTGGGGTTCATCCTTCTAATCTTTTGTTTGAACGACATATCATCCTTCTAGAGTGGTATGGTATGCTGGATGATACTGGTGTCGTAAGCCTTGAGGTCCTTGTAACTCCAGGAGAGGACATCTGAATATTCTTTCATTAATGAGATATACCTCTGTTTAGCTTCAGGGGAGAGAGTTCTTTCTATTTTGATGATCTTAGGTTGCTCTTCTGTCCCAATATTTACCTCCTCTATATCTTCACAGTTTGGGACCAATTGAGGCTCTCTCGCTACATCATCTGGATTGAAAATTTTCTCTAGAGGGATCATACCTCTGGGGATGGAATTTCCCTTTAGCTGCATAATTTTTTTTCTGCATAGATTATCCTCATACCCCTTGTTGCAACTTAGGCTCTTGCATTTCAGGATCCCAAACCCCCTCCTCCTTTCTCTCTTTGTTGTCATCCACAACAATGGGCTCCTCTTCCCGAACTCATTTCTTTAGATCCGTCATTTGCTTTTGCAAAGGTTCTTGAATGAGGGCCGCCTCACCCTGAAATTCATTTTCTTCGTCGACAACAACTCCCTCAAACTCTCCAGCGAGAGTGAGGAGATGGTGGATTTGTTTGTCATCTTCGAATACTTGCCAGTTTTTTACATTGTCCGGGACAGAAGGTATGTGCCTCACTTCAATTTCATACCTCCCTATAGGGTTCTCGGGTACATTGAAAGCCGATGCTGAGGTGACTGGGGAATCAGCCACGCAATTCTGCACTCTAGGTATCAACTTGTAGTTGCATTCCTCGAAGCTTTCTATGAGGTCTTGGGCGACGTTCTGGTTGCTTCTCATCCGAGGATTCCTGGCCTAATATTTGCTAGTCATTTTCTTAATTACCAGCTCAGAATATCCATGCAACACCACCCTCCTGAATGGGAGCTTCTTTAAGGCCAGGATTTCCAATATCATTGCTTCATATTCTGCTTCATTATTAGTATAGTTAAAAAATAGCTTGTAGGAGTACCTCAAAGCGCGTATTCTTGGGGGTCTCATCCATATCCCTGCCCCTGGTCCTTCTCTGCAGGCTGATCCATCAAAATCCACATCCCATATTTCGCTTAATTCCTCTTCAGTAGGATCGAAGGCGACATTTTGTAAATTTGATCCTTCTTCGTCCCCGTATGTGAAGAAAATAACGGACGCCATCTTTGTGTCCAACGAGTATATAGGGTGGTTTTGTGGCCTTTTAGCACTAGTTACCATATATGCCAATTTTTGCTCTCGAAACAGTCTTCTCTTTATTCCAAAAATGGGAATAGTGGCATACGACATGTCCATTTGGAGGGCGCCTTTGAGCTTGGCCACCCAAGATCTAAATAACAACATCCCGAATGTTGGGGGAATGTTAGACACCACCACGTCCATGACCAGGGTTTTAGCTGGGATTTGAGCAAGAGAGATGACCAAGTCTTTGATGAGGCCCAAGCATTTGATTTTATTAGAATTGAAAGAGAATAGATCCTTATAGGGTCTAGTCATGTCCAATCCTAGTTTATCCATGAATCTTAAAGGCATTAGGTTGTGGGATGCTCCTGAATCAAGCATGGCATTGAATGTTCATGATAACATAGAAAAGGGGAACTTCTTCATCGAAGGGCTCGTCTACATGGGGGGAGAACAGGATGGTGGGCCTATCTTCTTGCAAATTCAGGATGTCAGATACGGTGGAGATTTCCCCTGGAGGTTGAAAAACCATAACAATCTTGGAATGATATTCTGAGTTCTTCAAGAGTTCGGCGAGGGGGACAGAGATTTTAATCTTCACAAATTCAGCCTCCAGGTTGAAAGAAACCTGTCCCTGGTCGGTGTTCCGGGGATTGTCTTTCCTTCTTTCCTTCCCTCTGGGCTCAGGGACATTCTTGGGGTTATCTCTTGGGGGTGGGTCGGCTTTTGGCTTGATGGAAGAGGCTTTGTTCCTTGCCTCTCTATTTTTCACGACTGGTACGTCTCTGTTCCTCAAGCTGTTTTGTCTCTGTGCGTACAAGACAACAAGATGATAGCCTCTTCTGAAGTCATATGTTTCACCTAGAAGTATATATCCTCTCTTGGAACAACTAGGAAACACAAAATTCTTGGAACAACTAGGAAACATGTTGGGTAAGTTTATAACGGTGGGTATTTCCTACAAGATTAGTGTTTTTGTTGGAACAAAATGCCTTGCTAGTTCATCAAATCTTTGGATCTTCCAAAGATACATAATTGTTAGTTGTTATATGAGTAGAAGTGTTGATCAAGTGGTTGACTAGACTCTCGACTAGTTAGACCGACCAATCAATGAAGGAGTTGACTTACCAATTGATTAGTTGGATAGCTAGAACATAACCATTGATTTGGAACAAAAATGGTAGAAATCAAGGAGGTTTTTATGTTCCATAACCTAAGTATGTGGACATATTCCTCCTCTCTTTAAGGGGGTTGGTACATGATGGTGCTAAATGACAACCCTATGGGTTGAATGATGCAATTAATGATGAATTCTAGCTAATGAAGAATGCATTTTGATGTATTATTGATTGTGATACGTTGTGCTTGAGTGATGAAATGGTGTCTATCAACACCAACTCTTCTTGGAATCATTAGCTCTCTAATATTTCTAATTCTATTGTTTCACCAATAAGGTATTAGAGATGATGGTTTGAATCACAAACTATTGTCTACAAGTATTTTGAGATGTTAACTAGACACACTCTATTGAGTTGGCTCTATCTAGAATTGAATTTGGGTTTCAACTTGCAGACTTTATCAAGGTTTAGATCAATAGATCAATTTTATGGCTTCCAAACAAGAAAAGATGATCTTGAATGGTCACAACTATGGAATATGGGCACAGTATATGGAGACCTTGCTACAAAGTAAGGCCCTCTGACAATTTAGCAAGATCATGATCCTAGATTGGAAGGATGATCAACATACATTCATCCTTGTTGAGAAGAAAGATGAGGCTATATGAGTGATCACTACGTATTAGAGGAAATTTGGGGTCTAAAATGGGCCTTATAAAAAACTGTACCATGGATGAGCTGGATTGAGTTGAATTTTTAAACCAATAGAATTTCAATATCTTTGGTCAACCATTTTGGTTGAGTTGGACACATAATGCTTATGTGTCATATTTTTATTTGACAATAGCTAACTCCATATCAACCTCACATTGGTTAAGTTCTTGAAAAGATCACCTCAAAATAAGATACATAAACTTTAACTAATAAATTAGAATATTTTATTTGATCACTGCTTCCAACTCCTCTAAAACATAACTTTGCATTAATTAAAGTTGTAGTGGAAGCATCTTGAAATACTAAAAACATTTATTAATCAATTTTTTAAAACGAAAACTAAATAATATTTAATTTTAAATATACTTATCTTGAAATACTAAATAAAAGATATTTAGTATTTTTAATATTATTAAATAATATTTAAAAAATAAATATATGTAATTATTACATCCAAAAATAAATAAAACATTTAAACCACATTTTTTTTATATTAATATAAAAAATAATATGAATATACATAGTTTATTGTTTTTTATTTTATGTGATGTAATATTTTTATATGAATTAATATAAAATTTATATTAAAAAATAATAGTGATTTTTTAATTTTTTTAATATTTTCATAATTATATTTTTCATTATAAATGAATATATTTGAGTTTTACATTTATTAAATATATAAAAAGTAGTGGTCTAATAATTTAAAAAAATAATAATATAAAATTCAAAAGTTTTCTATCATTTATTATGTGTGCACAAGAATCTAAATATTTCATTAATATTTTTAATCAATATCTCTTAACTCTACATTAACTCAATATAGTTGTCAACTAGCATTAATGAGACGATTTAGGTTGACTTTCATTAGATTTAATCTGACATGGAATATTTGTAGTGTGATGTGGCTTTTTTTATTATTGTTTTCCTTAGGAGGCCCATTTTAGACCCCAAATTTCCTCTAATATGATACATTTCAAGGGATATTCACTTTCATACAAGCGTGGTCGATGTTCCTCATTAGTTCCATAAGAAACTAAAGAATATGCTTAATAAAATTGATGAAATTCAGGTTATGAAGATTGAGAAAGAGTTGACCTCTCTAGATCCTCTCTCCTTTGAAAGGGCTTGGGACTGTTTGGCTCATGTCAAGGAGTTACAACTGAAACTGGGTGAATATGGCCAGGAATTTTTGGAGAAATATTGTCTACTCATTGAATTGATCCTCATGAATTTAAAGACACCTTATGATGTATTTTTTTAATGTTCCATTCCAAAGGGGCATCCATAAAATAATATGATAAGAGCCATGCTCTTAACTCTTTCTATGAATGATTGATTAATACACAAGATAAATTGTTTGATGAAGGTAAATTACATTTCAAACAACATGCCCATTTGCTGAAGAGAAAAGGTCAACATAACTATGGATAAGGGGTCAATAATGTAACCTGAAGAAAATTCAGGAGTGCATCGACCAATGTGAGAAGAAGAAGCACATTGATCCAATTAAGAAATACATGAAGATGAGGACATGTCATTATTGATGGAAAATAGGAAATGTGGAGAACATTTTCTAGAAGAATACCAAGGATCTTAAAGAGAAGGTCAAGAAACTTGAAGTAGTTGTGTTGAATCACTGTTCGACCAATTTTTAGCATCGACTTCTAGAAGCTATGGAAGACAATTATATATTTTCTATTAGTTCTTCTTAGGCCCTACATGCTTATTGTTGTGTTAGCCTCCACCCAATCATAGAGCAAGTTAATCGGATTTTTTTATTGTTGAAATAGACCCATGGTATTTGGAGGTCCACCCATTGTATTCTTGTGATGTAAGCCTATAAATAGGATGGTCGTACTCCATTGTAATACGAGTGTGCATATCCAGAACTCTCACTAATGGTTGAGGGTACCTGTGGTAGTAGAGCCACAATCGATAAGAATTGGCCATATTTGGACAAGGGGCACAATGAAGATATATTTTGTTACTTAATTTCCCTATTTAAGGGTTTTCTAGGATAAATCATGGTGTCTATGATGTGCGCGTTGTTATTATTTTCTTTACTATTATATGTTTTTGTTGTGTATAATTATTTTTGTTGTGTTTTGGAATCAACAGTTGGTATCACATTTCGGTATACTTTAACTCTCTAGCGAGAGCGATTTGATCAAGATATGGTTGCCTAGATCTACATGGTAGAATGTAGATGGACTCAATTTTATGAGAATGATTGAAATAATGTTTTTAGTCACTTAGATTTATTTGGCAGAATGTGAATAAGTTTGGTGGGATCCATTGGCGTGATGGGTCAACCTGAGAAGCAACAAAAGTGCTAGGTCTAAAGGGATGAAAAATAAACATGGAATGTAGGTATATAGATCTATGTTTGGCATGCATATCAGAGAATGTTGTTTGTAGGTAATCCCATGATTATGCCAGATCAATGAATACAAAATTGATTCGAGCAAAGGGAGGTCCAGTGGGATAAAACCCCTTGGTCTAAATCTTTATGGGGGTTTGGGGGTAGTAGCCACCTGGATTTTTTTTGTTTCATTTTTTGGTCTATGTTGTGTTTTCGGCCATTGAAATATGTCATGGATGCTTTAGAAGGTTCAAATATGAAGAGAGATTTGTGGCTGAAGTGGTCAATTTTGACAAGAGTCATGGATGGTCGACTTGATACAGCTGATGGAATAGTTGGAATCATAGACTCTCATAGTTAAATTCAACATATCAAATTGATGAGAGTGATCGAATGAGCTTGATGGATGAATGACATAAATTGAACGACCAATTAGTCAATGGGATTGACTAGTTGACTGAGCATATGGTCGAATGATCGACTGGGTTGACTGGGTCGACTAGTCGACTAAGGATATGGTCTACAAGGTCGACTGTGGATATGGTTTATAGGGTCAACTGAGTATTGCATATTGACATAGGTTAAATAGATGCTTTCAAAACAAGACAATCAAGTTCAATATCGATTGAGGAGTGATAGAAGGCCAAATGGGTGTACAAGCTCAGGTCGACTGAGTAGTCATGGTTAAAATCAATTGGGTAGTCGATTGGTTGTGATCGACTACAAAGCATAGTGGTTTTGGATTCATATGTATGCTTGTGTTGCCGAGGGTTAAATTCTATTAGAAACTATTGCGATTCCTGATGCAGATGCAGACATGATCAAGAATGTGCTAGTGAAAACCAAGGAAGTAATTGGAACAAAATGATTATAAATTGACTAGAGTAGATGGTGAAGTTTGTTGTCGGCTGTGCATAGGGATTGACCAAAGAAAATGGTGAAGTTCATTGTCGTTTGTGCATAGGGATCAATTGGAGAAGATGGTGAAAAATGTTGTCGATTGTATAAAGGGATCGACTGGATTAGGCAATGAAGTGTATTGATGCCTATGAAGAGGGATTGAATGGTAAGTTTGTTGTCGACTATGCAAAAGGATCGATTGGATCAGGCATTGAAGTCTATTGTTGACTATGCAGAAGGATTGATTCAAGTAGAAAGTGAATATGATCCCAAGTTTTTCTAGTTACATCATCGATAAAATTAACATAATAATGAGATCCACTAAGATATTGTACCTGAGTTGATCCCCATACATCTGTATGCACAAGCTCTAAATTTTCACTCTTCTTCTATTTCCCAACCCTAAGAAATCTAAATCTCTTTTGTTTTCCGTAAACAAATTTCTCATAGAGTTGCAAACTTACCTTCTTCAGATCTGGAAGCAATTTCCATGAGTGGAGAATTTGCATCCCGTTTTCACTCATGTGGCTAAGCCTATGATGCCACAATGCTGCACCTGGTTCTATGGAATCTACAGAGATAGAATAATCAATATTACGAGGACATAAATACAACGCACCTGTCCTATATCATTTTTCTATTACCAGTGCTCTTTTAGTGATCTTTCACCATGTTTTTCCAAACGTAGACAAATAATCAATTTGTCCCAACTGCCTTGTTGAGATTGTATTTCTTTTCATAGCAAGAATATGCCTTACATATTTCAGTATCCATTCATTTCCATTATTTAACTTAATCCGTACCTTACCCATTCCAACAATTTTACATGGTTTATCGTCCCCCAATAAAACATGTCCAAAATCACCTAGAACATAATCATGAAATAATTTCCTATGGGGTGTAGCATGACATGAAGCCCCTGAATCTACTACCCAATAATCACTAGTATTATCTAATGCAAGAATCAAATCATCTTGTAACACATCACCTGGCACATTTTCTTATGGAGTAGTCTCCTGCTTCCTGTCTCATATCTTCTTTGGAGCTCTGTAGTATTTCTTCAGATGTCCTCTCTTACCATAGTTCCAACACTCTATCTTTCCTAGTCTAGACTTGGATTTGCTCTTTTTAGACTTGTTGTGATTACCTGAGCTCCTTCCTCTATCCCTTTGTCTTCCCCTGCTCTCCATGGTCAATGCATTACATGATGTCTCACTTGTGTCTTTTCTTCCCATTTCCTCACTAAGAATAACACAAAAAACATCATCAAATTTAAGAGTGTTTGAACCAAGGACAAAGTTACTTACAACCATGACCAAGCCATTCCAGCTTTCTGGCAATGAGCACATGATTATAATATCCCTAACCTCATCATCAAAGTTCACTTTTACAGAACTTAACTGACTAGTACGACGTATTAAATTCATTTAAATGGTCAACAACAAATCCACCTTCTAACATCTTCATATTAAATAAATGCTTCATTAAAAATACCTGGTTGGAGGTCGAGGGTTTTTCATAGTATTTAGCCAATGCACTCATCATACCCTCCATTGTATTTTATTTCAAAATATTGAAAGTAACCAACGAAGCCAAACATAGTCGTATTGTTCCCAGCGCATTTATGTCAGGAACCTCCCATTCTTCACCCTTCATAGTTGTCGACTGTTTTTTTTTCCTGCCCAACGATAGGCATAGATCCTTCTGGTAAAGATAGTCCTCCATTTTCATCTTCCATAACTGGTAGTTTTGGTCATTAAATTTATTGACCCTAAAATTTTCTTCTTCTACCATTGCTCCCATTTGAACTAGGAACCGTTCATTCCTACGAGTTTACCAACCAAATAGACCTTTTGGATCACATACCAATTGTTAGAAAAACATGATCGCATAGCAATACCAATAAACAATAAACCAGATGCAAATATTAAAACACATTACAAGAGAGACACATATATAACGTGGTTCATCCAAGATGGGCTACGTCCACACATAAATTGCTAGTCCTTTATTATTATACCATCGATCAAAATGAAGGGATATAACCTACAACGACCCCACTCCACTTCCTCTTCACTCTCTCGCAGTCTCTCTCACACAATCATAGAGAATTTTTTTACAATGCTACAATACACAACCGTATTATAATGATTTCTTTTTATAGGGAAATTAGCATGGGAAAATACCAAGGGTCACCCAATACGATGGGCCCGTAAACTATTGGCCTACAAACATCCCAAAAATTTCTTTCGGGGGCTTCGATCTCAAACCCCATTTCTCGGGGGCGCTACCCCGGACCCCATGGGGGGGGCATCAGGGGGTGGTGTACAGTAAAACTGGGGTACAAACACGACTGAACAATAACATCTCTGAATCTGGAAGATCAGGCTCCACAACCAACATGTTTTCCCAAGGTATATGTATCTTATGGCTGATTATTTTATGTGGTTGATTTATTCATGAGATTCATATGTTGCTGAATAAAGATTCATATGTGGCTGATATAAAGTTTGATAAGTGTTGAAATTGTTTGATAAAAGTTTTAAAGTTCAAACAACTCTGATTCTGCTCAAACATTAACATCACTATATATAAGAATTACAACAATTGGTATCAGAGAGGATGTCTTCAGTAACAATTTGACCACTTGAATATTAATCCTTATGCAATTATGAGTGAAAAGGAAAAATCCTTTCAAAATGAAGTACCATGGTTACAAGAAAATGGCAGTCTAGAAAATCACTTAGCCACATGAGCAAGGAATATCATTCACATCATAGAAAAATCATAGAAGAAGTTTAAAGGGTTGCATCCAACATCATGCAAACACTAACGAAGAAATAAGAAGAATCAAAGGGATTATTCCAATGGGCTGCGATATTTTCATTTAAATGATATTGAACATGGTCGTAATTATTCCAATGCATCACGCATGTATAATCTTCCTATCCATTTGAATGCATATTAAACTAAAACAATTAAATAAAAACTTAAAAGAACCAAGGGGAAGATTGATGAATAATTTCGTATGAAAATAATTTAGGCATGGTAGACAATAACTTAAAATATATATAAATATATTAGAAATTACAAGTTAAAATTTAAAATTTATTAATAGTTAAAATTTAAAGAGCAATGTAAAATCTTTTGCACTTTTATTAGTGTGTTTATGATAAACCTTTTCAAAGTAACAAAGCCCACAATATACTAATATCAAACGAAATCAGAGTAGATTAAAAAGGACGACCAATTCAAATGCTGTGAGGTCAACATTCAAAGAAATAAATAAAATTTCCAAAAGTTAACCTTATTTCATCGTTCACTATTCTATTTGACTTATCACCTTTAGACAAATAACAATAAAAAGTTTAAGCATGGTGATAATGATGGTTCATAATTTATATACTTAATGATAAAGTTAACAACCCATAATAGGCTTATAGTCTTCAATTTAAATTTTATAAAAGCTGGTATTAACTGATTTTTATATAAAGATAAATAATATTTAGAATTAATATAAATTTTGCTCTTAATAATATTGATTTAACTCAATTTCTTTTAATTATTATTATTTTTTAAAATGATAAAAGTTGATCAAATTTGTTTCTATACAAAATAAAATAAGGTTTTATATTCTTTTTTATTTAAAACTAAAAGCTTTAGAAAAATTAATTTTCCATTTAATTTGAAAATCATCACCTTATCTTTGTTTTTAATCTTTGGTATGCACCTTTTAAAACTTAGATTGAAATCTTCAAGATGCCCATTTACTCAAATAATTTCTTTCTGCCAAGATGCCCATTTATTCATTCATGAAGTAAACATTGTAATTTCATAAAACTGTTGTAGAGGGCATGTAAGCATGATTGAGAAATAAAAAAACCAAGAGATTCAAGTGACAAAAAAATGGTAAAATCAGCCAAAACCTCATCAATCCAAAAAAGAAGTAGTGCAAAAAGTGAATGATCAAAGAAAGAAAGCCATGAAATTACTACCAAGTCAAACAACAGAAACCGAAAACAAAGTTTTATACAAAACTTTACATGGGGGCCCCTTCATTTTGCAAAAATTCTAAGGGGGTTTGTTGGGGGCCAACAAAGAAGAAACTACCAACATAGAGATATTTCCTATACCTACACAAGGATTTGTGCTAGCTGACAAGAGAAAAGAAATGACTCGTCTGAAAGTATCTTCAAAGAAGAAAAGGAAAATGACCAAACCCAGTCTTGTTCAGAGTGTGACTACAGATGATGTTTAACAAATTGGTATAGTGGTCAGAAATGCAACTGAATAAGCCATGTAAAATATGGATACAAAGGATGAGATTGAATAACTTGCAATGCAACAAGAGGAAATCATGTTGCAGATTGAAGAAAAGTTTGCAACAGTAAGATAGTTGATACTGAAGACAAGGGAATATAGGAAAAATGTTGAGGAAGCACACTTGGAGGCACATCTGGGTAGTTTGTAGACACATCTTGTTGCATAGACGAAAGAAACTGAGCCACATCAAAGACTGAAGATTTCATCCACATCAATGACACTTCCCACTCAAGAGATGCAGAAAGAGGTAAGTCATGCAGAAAGAACTTTTTCATACTTACGTTTAAATGAGCTACATGAACTACATACATCCATTGCACAAGAAATAAGATGGAGACATGAGGCTATTACAACTGAATGGTACAAAAGTTAGAATGAAAAGGAATCCCTACAAGAAGAATGTTCTAAATAGAAGATGGAAACATAAAAGAATGCACAAAATTAATCTAAGTTGGAGAAGAAAGCAGAATAAACAGTCACAAGAAGGGGTCAGTTAAAGTAGGAAATGGAAAAGATGCAACAACATGCCTTAAATATGTAAAAGGTGGTGGAAGAAGTGTATAATGTGCTTCCAGAGGATCAACTTGATGAAGACACTTCTCTAGAAACGTAAGTAATAAGTTAGGAGAAGTCATTCAAGGACTAAAGGCCAAAAATGAAGAACTATCAGGAAGGCAACAACCAAGGACACCTCCAGAGGTTAAGGAAGAATGTGAAAATAAATTAGAAATAATGAACATAATAATAGGCAATATCATTCCCCTAGAATTGAAATGTGTTGAGATACATGAAGAAAGTGCTCAATTATGGGGAAAGCTGGTTACTGGCGAGTAGTTGAAGGAAATGGATCAAAAGCTACAAGTTATGCAAGAATAAAAAAAAATTATGGGATAGCCTAACCAATCTTCTAGTTATTGAAAAGACGAACAAAGTGAGAGAATTCAAGAAAGAACAATAGAAAGTAAGCAAGATTAGGGAGGAACAACTAAATATAGCTAACAAGCTTGAACCCTTGCAAGAAAAAGTTGCTCAAATTATGGAGTCATTTCCATAATTACAAAGAGAAATCAAGGAAGCAATGGATGCATGCTTAGAAAGCATGAAATCATTTCCCACTGAACAAGTGGAACTAGGCATTTTAGACAAAGAAGGTGAAATTAAGGAGAAAGTTGCAGCTGCAAAGGAAACCCTACAAAAATTTGCAGCAATAGTCAAAACCAACCGAAAATATTACTCCTTGATACAAAATATCAAGAATCATCAAAATAGGGGGAGAAAACTATGTACACCCTATTTCCATTGATGTCAGAGGGAGGAAAGTCCAAATGTTAGGGGGGGTAAATTGTTAGAGTAAAGCTCATTTTCAGGGGGAGCCTATGTTTGATGACATCAATGACAAAGGGGGAGGTTGTTGAACATTAGTATTGTCATTGATGTCAAATTTGTATTGTTCCACAAAGCCACATGGCATAAACAAAGTAATGACAAATGAATTATTAATTCACAATCTCATGGGTTGAAATGATGTTTCTTTTTTGATGTAGTTACCTGTGTGTTCCTCCCTAAACAAAATCAAGGTGTGGGTGCGCGAATATGTATTTGAAGTATTTTATGAAGTAACCTAGCATTTTCATTAACAAGTCTAATTCAGAGCATGAAGACATGTATCAGTTTGAACAAGTAAATAGAGAATAATTGTGGAAGTTTAGGAAGTGTACAAATCCCACCAAGGCATGGGACATATGTGCACAAATAATACCAAGTCAATGGGCGTAGGTGCACAAGTCCCCATAAGGATGAATCATCAAAGATTGCATGCAAACACAAATAAAATAAGGTGGTTAGCTTGATCAAGAAGTAAGAAGGTTGGGGAATTACCGAGTAAAAGGAATCCCAACTTGTGGACACATCTCTTGAACTAGAAAGAGTATAAATCAGTAAGAGATAGAAGTGATGAAGCAAGCTTGAAGCTCTAAGACAAAGAAGAATATATGATATTTTGACTGAGAAAGCTTCTAATTCTTAGGGTGTAAATTGCTCATTGATCGTAGAGGAATATTATACAACTGAGCCATATTGCGCAAAAAATGACGAAGGTGAACAATAGGAAGTGCACAAATTAGAAGGATACTATGTATCAGGATGTGCAAGGAGTTTACACAGTGAATGACACAAATCACACAATTGTAGAGGTGATAGAGTGTCGCAATTTATAGAATCACATATATCTGAAGTTTGCAAATTGCAGAAGTACTAAAGCAGTCACTGTCACGGATCATAGACTATTGCGACACATATAACATAAGGCTAAGACACAGATCAGAGAAGTTGCAGTAGTCATAGATCATAATAGTTGAGAATTGCATATAAGGTAGTCATAGATCTCAGTTTAAATACACAAACATTCATATAAGGGAGGCAGGAAGGGGTATGGAAAGGGATTCGTAACTTCCTTCTAGTTGGTGCTAGTAAAAGAAATAAAGGAGTCATAGATTCATTCAATTTGGAGTTGGTAAAACAAATCAAGGAGTTGTAGATTCCTTCTATTTGGAGCTGGTAAACAAGTTAAGGAGTGGGTGCTTCCTTCCAGTTGGTGCTAGTAAATATAATCAGAAGTTAGTGCTTCCATTCAGTTGCAACTAAAGAACACAAAAGGAGATCTCAGTCTTCATCAGGTTGGTGCCTGAAACTACGAGTTGGATCTTGCACAAAAGTGGCATACATCTATTCAAGTTGGTGCCTAAAATATGCAAGTTGGTGCTTGCATAGATAGAAGTCTTTACAGATCAGTGTTTGTAATCAACATGTTTATACATGCAAATTAGGTTGGCACCTGAGTGAGTTGGTGCTCACAATTGGAGATTGGTGTCTCCCACAAATGTAATCATTTTTATGTATATATATATATGAAGTTATTTTTATAGATTTTGTGCGCACCTGTGTCCATTATTTTTTTTGGCAGAAAAGTTTTAAAAGGTGAAAATTTGTGTGAAATTTGTTAAGTACAAAAATATATAAACTACACTATATGTTTATTCACCCCCCTTCTCAGTATATATAAGAATTCCAACAATATATAAAATCCCTAAAAGACATCCATATCAAAATTGTGGAAGAGGCAGATTCCCTACTTTGGACACAAATGTTATAGGGGGTACATACAAGCAAAACTTGGTTACCAGGTCCTGCAGGATGAAGAATAAAAACCACCTACAGAATTGTGACATGGAACCTCAAATACCCCTTAAAGATTAAACTTTTGATGTGGCTTACATTGGCTGGTAAAGTACCTATTTGGGATTATATTATTAGATTCCTTCGTATTCGATCCAGTAGGTGTTCTCTATGCAACACTGCTGGTGAATCTATAAATTACATTTTTATAAGTTGCCCATACTTGACCAAAATGTGGAATTATGCCTCTTTGGTAACAAGTACTATTTCTATCTGGGATGGGGATGAGATTAAACATGTTCTTCAATGGTGGTTGAATAACTCTACTTTTCAGGCATATAGAACTCTACCTATCCTTATGATATGGGGGGCTTGGCTTGCTTGTAACAAAATGATATTTCAGAATACCTTTATTTCTAAGGAATGGTGTTATTTTGATGGCGTTGCATAAGGCATACCTAGCAGTGGGGATACATGTGACCTATTGTACATATTTGATAGTCACTGGTATAAATATGTTGCATGAATAAGGCTATCTAGCAATAACACGGATGAATTATCTGCAGTATTGATGGTATTAAAGCTTGCTATATTCTCCAAGGTTAAAACCCTACAAGTCTTTGGGGACTCTCTTTTAGTGATTGATTGGGTTTCCTAAAAAAGAATGCCAAAGAATATTTACCTAAGGCCAATTTTTGAGGATATATGTAAGGTGATTGAATCATTTGAAGAAGGACCTTCTTTTAACATATTTATAGAGACAAAAATGACCAAGCGGACCCACTCTCAAAATTGGGTCTACAATATGCTGATGGTCCTCGAAATTTGGGAGATCAAGAAAGACTCCATTAAGGAACTAGATCTGGGACCTATCCTATTCTAATCTCCCAACCCATGATGCATGGTTATTATTTTATATCCACAAATTTATTTGGAGTAGGATTATATACATTATCCAGAACAAAAAATACACCTTCAAAGAAGTTTTTTGAACAATATATTTTTTATATTTCAGGGAAGGATGTAAGATGTAATCTGAAGCAACTAGAACATTTTAGCATAATATGAGGCAGTTATATTTGTAATTTGAAAGTGATATATGATGAATACTAACTGTAAGTCTGATAAAGCCAAATGAATAATATGATTCAAAATTTTCAATAAAATTTTGGATTGTGATCTTTTTTCATGGAAAAAAATGCATATCAATATAATAAAAGTCCATGTGATATAAAGATGAAGGAAAAGGACATATGATAGTTTCTTTCATAGAGTAATGATAGTTTCTTTCATATCGTAATAAAGTAAAATAGATTGTAATTGGTTGAACTTTTGATGAACATCATACACCACTCATGCATGCATTATCAATATAATAAAAGTCCATCTCATTTAGAGATGAAAGAATAATAATGAATTATACGAACAATAAAAATAAAATAAAATATAGACACAATTTTAAAAGAGTTACAAATATATAGTAGTTAAATATATACTAGTTATATGTGATACATTTATTAACTTAGATTGATCTTAATTAGAATTTATCAATATAAAAGAGAGATCAAATACCTTTAAGCACAATTTTTTTATTGGTTAAGATAATAATTTTGCAATGGCACTCAATTTGATAGAACTCAAAACTTGGATATATGGACTTTTATTATTATTATTATTGTTAAAATGCCACAACTTCACCACTTTGGAGGTTTGTGGTTTTTCATTTAAAGCCACAAGTAGGATTAGTGCTATCAACCTTCAAGGGTAAATCAAATTCAAGGAAGAAACTTTATTTGTAAGATATATAAATTGTATTGTTTTAGTATTTCAAGTTAGAAATAAATTTTAATTCTATACAAGGTAAGTTGAATTCTTCTTTATTTATGTTACAACCACAAACCTAATATTTGTAGCTCCTTATGAATGATATTGGAAGCAAACATCTTGCATATTGGACACAAGAAGATTCTTATGATCCTATTCTTTATCAATGAAAAATATGAAGTCAAACATAACTAATTATCGACTTGTAACGTTTAGAAAACAAATATGTTAATAAAATGATTGGAATGGAGAGATTGTAAATATTTATTTAAATCCACAAACACTAATTAATCATTTCATAGATATATTTTCAAGTGAAGGAGATTGGGTTTTGATTTTGTTCTCAAGGCCACGTGAGATGTATGATATAATACATGTGAAGGAACAATTCAAAGATTTATATTTTTTTTCACATAAAAAATGAATATTTACTTAAAAAGGCAGTTGTGCCCATGCCAAGAAGCTAATACAAAGTATAAATAGGTTCGTGCTTTACATTAAAAAATAACACATATGACAAAATATGCCTGTAATTATCAATAGTCCAAAAAACACCTACTAGAACTCATTGAGTACATTGTTTTACAAACTACTATAGCAAACATACAACTCAAAAGTACATATTAATACATACAATCTAAAATAGAGGTTAGAATCATGACTTTTTTCAACCTCTTCTATATGATTCTTTTTCCCATTCTTTTACTCATGCTCCTAGGATGTTTTCTCTTTCAATATTTTAATTTGGAGGGGCATTGAGTTGTGTTGGGGTAGCACTAGGGAAGACAACGCCCAAGAAGTGTCTGAAACAAAAAAAAAGAATGAGGATGAATAGGGGGTCCCACAACCATATTTGGAATTCCTATATGACCGTCATCCTTTGAAGACGCTTCTTATTATAGTCTAATTGGAGAGTGATCTCCATATTCTTGATGAGATGAACACCCAAAAAAGCGTCAACATTTTTCTGCTAGTTCCTTAGGTCTACAACATGTATACCAATATCAATTGCATATGTATCTCTAGCAGAGTTCATTCTTGAAATTTATTCTGCAGTTTTGCTTGCTAGTGTTCCCATCTAATGTGGATGTTAATAACACCAAAGTGAGACTTTCCTACCTCCTTCATGTAATACTTATCCTCTTTATTTAATTATTTAATTTCACATATAAGGAAATTAATACATGTACAATGAGGTATCCATTACCAACTATTAGCTTAAATTGAAGGATTGACCTTGCCTCACTATTGGACAAAAAAGTCTCAAGAACCAACCCTTGAAACTGAGTAGCCAAGAACCGAAATCCAAAAGTAGGATATTTGAACATGAGCAAAAATGGATTGGGCAAAAACTAATACAAACCAACATCCAAATCCACATAAATTATGACACACTCAAGAGAGGATAGGAAGGGATCCAACTCAAAGCTAGGAAAGAGGAAATCCCATGGTGGCTCCAAGCTACCCAACAACAAGAAGAATTCTCAAGGTGAACATAATATGAAAATCTTGAAACAATTTGAAATTTGTCCATACCTCAATCCCTCAACCCACATTTATCCACCATCCTAAATGCCTACTATACATTTTATTTCACATGTGAGAGAGGTGAAAAGTATAGTCCCACATTGTCAATCCATTAATATTAGGAGGGGAATCTCACCTTGCGACCAAAAAAGTCTTACAATCAAATGAAACATTAATTTCTAAGGGATATGGATAGTTACCCCTCATTTATTCAACATGTCCCAAAGCTCAAATTTCTGCCTTGGTTTGCTTGAAGGTATTCTAGCTATTTTGATGTCACAAAACTTGGAACAAGACTACTAAATAAAAAATCCTAATGTCCTTATGAATCATTCTAACCATTTGAGCTAAAGAAGAGAAATTTGAGACTACTTTTCCTAGTAGTGACTGTAAGAAAAATCCTGGAATTTCCTACCATAGATATTTAGTTTATTTATTGAGCTTTGAGAAGAAGCATATCTTTGTAAAAAAGAGCCCGAGCCTCATCTTCATTGTCAATGGCTATTTCAATTCCCCAGGAAAATTCAATTGCTTGGTTTCCTTTAATGGAGTCAAATATGATCCCACCTTGCTCTCGGTACTCCATTTTATCGTATTAATTTATGTTTGTTCTTGCAATTTTACTTATTTGTTTTTTCTATTTGGTTATTAAGTACAACATTAGCATGTTGGTTACAGAAAGGAAGAGATTGCATATCCATTGAAAATGTTATTGCACAATGTGATTTTATTAATCAAATAATTCATTATTTAAAATTTTTCCAAAATAAAATGCAAGAAGTAGGTTTCAAGAAATGATATTTTAGTGTAACACATGTCGCAAAATTGTCAAAGAAGGATCGACCAACATTGAAAGGGACATTTGTTAAAAAACACTTTGGACAACTTTAGACATAGGAGATCCAATGGATGAGTAGAATGATGTCCAAGAAGAAATCAAGCTCCTAAAATTAAATATGTACTTGTTGAAAGTGATGAATATGACATATTAGATATTATTGATTGAGTTTATGATATCCTTGAAAATAATGTTCAATTTGGCATATTAGGTTTGAGTTATATTTGTAATGTTTTAAACTTTGAGATTTTATATTAATCTAAAAAGTATCT
Source organism: Pseudotsuga menziesii (assembly GCA_001517045.1). NCBI lineage: Eukaryota > Viridiplantae > Streptophyta > Pinopsida > Pinales > Pinaceae > Pseudotsuga > Pseudotsuga menziesii. Next base: position 1,021,568 of record LPNX010135011.1, on the reverse strand, counting down.
ATATAATGTTGTTTCATAATTTTTTTTATTTTGTTCTTTACCATATTATCCAACTTATTTTTTTTTAGCTTTCAAGCGACTTAAGATAACATTAAATGTTGTCACATTTCTACCAAAACTCTATAAAAATATTTAAAACCATGTTATTATTTTTTCCATTTTTATTTTTTTTCATTTTCCCAATAAATATATTTTATTTGACCCATGGCATTATATATATATATATATATATATAATGCCATGGGTCAATTAAAATATTTTTAAGGTTAATAATATATATAATTAAAATGCTTAAAAGTAGTATTATCTAGCTACAATTATCAACTATGCATTAAAGTAAAACTAAAAGAAATATTAAAAACAATATTTTAAAATCTATCTCAAATTAATTAAGAACATATACTAAATGAAAACCAAAATTTTGAAAAAAATAAATGACAACATTACAATAATTAAATAAATATGTGAAATTTTAGGTTAGAAAAATCAAAATTGAAAAAACCATCATAAATAAAAAGTAGGCAAATTTAACAAAAACACAAAAAACATTATGAAGAAAAAACAAACATTTAATAATTTTGTTGTTGTTGTTGAGAAAACAACATTTAAAAAAATGTTGATACTTTAACTAAGATGATTCAAAATGCCAAAATACTTTTAAAAAAGGGCGTTATTTTAAGAAATAAGGGTGCTATAAGTAGCAACACCTTTCGAAATGGAGATAAAATTAACCATTAATTGTGACCACTAAAAGAAATGATAACTCTGGAGGGTTCTTGTCAAGTTGGTAACTTGTTACACCCAAAAGTTGTCACTTTGATTAATCCCCTGAAGTTCCTTGGCCAAAGCATCTTTTGGAGGAGTTTTTTTCTCAATCCTAAGGTCTCTTACACACTCTGTCTTCTGACATAGAGCGTCACCCTTGCCCGACACCTTTTGCCCAATGACAAAAAGCGTCGGTGACACTTGTTGCCTATGCACAAGGTGTGTTGGCCCTCCCTGATGCATTATGCTAGTAGGTAAGGAGCGTCATCACTCTAAAAATGGAAAAAAGAAGAGATTTCAAGAACCTTCTAGATGAAATTGCTCATGGAGGTTTATCCCAATTGTCTGGAGTAGGTGGCATTCATACCCATAACCTCCAGGGATGATCCCTCACTGGGTCTCCAAAAGAATCTCAACCCATTTAGCCCCTCTTTGACCTAGATATACAACCTTCATGGATTATGATAGGAGATGATCAAGAGAGTAGCTTTATGCGGCTGGAATCATTACTGGTATAGGAGGCAAAGAGTATGGCCTTGTGAGTGAGATTTGTAGAGTTTGTAGAGTGTGTGAAAGTGAGTCAAGAGACATTATGAGAACAAGGCTTCAATATCAAGGCTTTAGTTGTAGTTTTCTTCTTTATTTCTGTTAATACAAATATGTTCCCCTTTCCCATGAATAATTTGTGTTGATGTGAGTTATTCATTGTTTTTCTCCTTTATCATTAGCATAGAGTGTTAAGTTATCTTGTTGCTTTTAGTTTTGTATCTTGTTCTTTACATTCTTCTGCAGGTACAATTGATTGTAAGAGAATTCAGAAGACAAGGATCACCTTCATTGTGAGGTAATAAATCTTTACATTCAATTAGTTTGATGATCTAGGGAGAGGATGCATTGCTGTGAGTCTTTTGTTCTAGATCTTCCCCATGTAGACTATGGAAACAATATTTGTCTGCATTGATTGATAATTTCTGATAACATAACTATGTTCCATGGGTTCATAAAATTGAACCAAACAAGAGAATTCAATAATCCATAGGAGTTGCAAAAATGTTTGGCAAAACCCTTGATTTCTCATCATGGGCACTCCTTGGGAGATATTGAAAAATAGTTTGTGGATATGGAAGAGTTGTCTCCACTAGAACTTCTAATAAACCAGTACCAATGTAATCAACGTAAAATTAAATTATATTTAAATTTCATGACTTTGTCTATTCATTTGAAGAGTTTTTCATTTCCCCTCCAAACATTTGACTAGGTGTTCACCAACTATCAATTTATTCTTTTCTCATAAATTTATTTGTATCATATGGCCTAAACCTACCCTAGGCTAACTTCTACCTATGAGTAATTTTTTTTCTTTGGAAAGAATACATAGTATATTTGTATTAATATACCACATTTGTTTGAGGAACTATAAATCTTTACAACTAAAGTTTAGTTCTAAAATTTTATAAATACAATAGATGATGAGCCATATACATTTGTTCTAAACAGATAGAAAAACCCTTCATCTTTCTGGGTATGGTTCCGTTCCATCGAGAAATGCAGTACTACTTCTAATGGAAAATCTAAGAGTGCAACAACACTAAGAAAAACTTAGTACAATACATCTTCAAATAGAACCATATACATAATCCAAAAGTAAAGGCGGGGAAGGTACAAAACTGTAGAAAGAAAAAAAAAACGAAAGAGACTTGGGCCTTCTATCCCAGGAAAGGGCCAAGCCCATTCAAATTCTCAATATCATTGTCATATTCCCATCTAATCCAGTGTCCTTGTTCAATCTCAAGACCTGTCTTTGACAAACTATTAGCTAGAGTATTTCTTTCTCTATAAATATGGGCAAAGACAATAGAACCAAAAAGTTCCTTCAATATGATAATTTCCTCATATAAAGGAAAAAAGAGAATGTTTTCAAGAGGTCTCCTCTCCTTTATACAATTGATGACAAGATTTGAATCACCATATACCTGTAGATTCCAGACTCCCTCCTCTAGTGCCAATAACAAAGCCAACTTTAATGCCACAAATGTATCCCTATTATTAGAGTTGTTGCCTAGACCAACTACAAATTTAACCATGTGAGATTTTGAAAGATGTAGGATTCCTCCATATCCCCCCATCGATGGGTTTCCTTGAGAATCCCCATCAAAATAAAGAGATGGAACTACTCTATCAACGTATTATTCCACTATCCTTCTACACCTAGTCTTGTTAACCACTTGATAGAAATGTTTAAGTATAGTCAATCCTTTGGATGTATAAATGTAGGGATGTATGGATAGATCCTCAAACACATCCTTATTTCTAGCTACCCATAATTCCCATATGTAGATAACTAGGAGAGCAAGATGAAACTTAAAAACCAAATATTTAGTCCAATCAACTAAAATTTGATCAAGATTCGAACCTGTCCAAATAAAATGATGTCCACAAATCTTAGATACATAATCCTACATCTTTGAAATAAAGGGACGATAAATAAAAAGATGATTAATATATTCATTACCTTTTTTGCATAAAGGAATTTTGATCAACAATATACCCGCTTTATATTTCTAAGTAGATCTACCTTATTTTAAAATCATCACAAACAATAAACTTTAAAAAAATACTTCATCATCCATGTCCACAACATTGTTCATTCATCAACATCATTGGGTACATAGTTATGGGAAAATCCCAACATACACCTATGCAAATTCAACATACAAACTTTATTTACAAAATATCAACCCCTCAATCCATATTAGAGACAATAAGATGAGGTGACACAATATCCCAACTCCATCCTTGTGAGGTGACATAAGAGCCATAATTCCATCCTTTCCTTCTTTGTGTATGGTTAGAACCATGATAAATTCAATGAATGAAATTCAAATCAACCGTTTGTAAAAAACTAATAACAACCTCTCGTAAACACACAATTTTTATCTAGGCTCAAATATTTTTCGTTACAATTACTCTTGAGGGATTAGTTAGATCCATGATATTAAATTATGCCACCTTCATTGAAAAAGAGTTGGAACATGTTTCCTCGAACGAGAACACAAAAATAAATCTCAAGTGTGAAATTTATGTTTATTTTTTAAGGACTCTTTAAGGTCCATGACCATATGGGATGTAACAAGGGTAGAGAAGGGGTGTTTCGAGAGAGGCATGCCACCTCCTTCCTAATGGTCATGACATTTCCTTCCTTAGGCATAAATTCCTTAGAGGTCATGTGCCTTAGAGTAAATAATCAAATAATTGTTTTAAGTGTTTTTGTGAATATATAAAGTTGTTCCATTAAGTTCATTGTTGGTATGATTATTCAACAAAACTTAAGCTTGGGTAGCTTAGTTATTTAGGGACTTAAGCTTGGGTAGCTTAGTTATTTAAGGAATTGAGTGGACTTGTCTTTATCATAAGATGACAATTATGAATCTTGTTGTATGTTTTTTACATCTAAAAAAATGTGTTCAAAAAATTGGTATACTTCTCAACTGGTTTTATTATCCTTAAAGAAACAATTCTTGAAATTCTTGGACAACTTGTTTTATCATCATTTTCTATATATATATAAAGCAAATCTCTCATATCTTTATAAGGACAAATTTCTTGAATTTCTTAGACAACTTGATCTTTACAAGGTAAACCCTCTTTTGGCATGAAGGATTGAAAACCATGTTGCCTTGTGATAGATACAGTTATCTCTCACGGAAGAGTTAAAATCTAGAAAATGACACAGTTATATTAGAAGGTCAAGAAATGGAGCTAGGCACTTTACATGGTTAAAAAGTACTCATACCAAGTGGAAAAGAAAGGCATTGTGATAAGTTCATGGATCATGAGAGGCAATCACAATATCATAACTTTCATTTAGAAATGAAAAGTTAGGCTTCAAAGCTTTAAGGCTCCCCTATGTTGATGTCGATGTCTAAAATGTTGTGCCAAAAAATCAACATGTAAACCTAAATCATTAGGTTAAGTAAAATTATATATTAAAATTGTGTTATATATATATTATGATGCTTAAAAATCTAAAACTTCTTTAAAAAATGTTCTTAATTTTTATTCATGACCTAGGCTAACAAATTAATTTAATATATAAATTATAAATTTTATGATTTTATTTTTTTAGATGATCTTATTTTAACTTGAGATGTTGTAGCTTTTGAATATTAAATTAAAAAAAATGATCACTTTTGGTTTTATATCAATCTAAAGCTAACTCTTGTCTTAATTCTTCCTCGTTCTACCTTCTTCTTGCACAATCGAGCATTTAACAACAATAATATGATGGTATACCACAAGTCACATGGTATTTTCCATCTTGCATTTATCTTTAGAAACATTTCTCGAATGTTCCTATTTGTTGCTCTATAGATTGGGGCTCAACCTTTAGGGGTCCAATCCAATATGAAATGAGAATATTCAATACTTTGAGCTTGGTCTCCTACTTATTAGACTCTCCTTGCAACCGCAGAATCATTGAGGGGTAAGCAAATGAAATACTTTATTCTTGGAGTAACTATACATGTCTTTGAACAGTCCCTTCCCCAAATTTGCGACATATTGTTGGAGTTTTGAGAGGCTTTGTTCCCTCCGTGGAAGGTCTTTTCAACTTGAGAATCAGTTGGTACATGGTCTTGAGTGTATTGGTTGAAACAAGTATATTTGGTTATCTTATCTATGAGTGAACAAACACCCTTTCACCGAACTTCACATCTTTCGATGTCTCTCAAGCTGTTGTGTATGGTCAGATGATCATCACTGCTCGAGCCACAAAGGCAGAACACTCTCATGGTAAGAGGGTTATTTATTGGTTTATTGAGTTGTGGATTTTATCACATGTTTTGAGTACTTGTCTCAGAAGGAAGTGATATTCTTTGAACAGTCCTGAGTGCATGCTCACTTTAAATGTGGAACTAAGTAGAATGGGACACTCCAACCGATGTATCCATTTTGAGATACAGTGTGTAGTCAAACATTGTAACAAAATCAATGATGAGTTCCAAGGTGTAATGGTTGAATATTAAGGAAATGGGAAGCTTGAATCAAGGATTCATGAAGAAAAAATTGTAAGGGGGACTTAAGTTACTCACATGCAACATCTTCTAATGAAAGCACAAACTGATAGGCAAAAGAGAATAATTTAAATGTCAGATATAGACAAAGAAAGTTAGAAATAAACACTTGAGGTGGAGGAAGCCAAGATCAGGGAATTGCAAGAAAGTGTCATTCCGTTGGAATTGGAACACCAACCTAGTTTTGAAGAACTCAGGAAAACCGTTTCCATGAAGCTTCAATAGGCTCCCCAACATCGCTACAATGAAACATGACATTGTAGAGAAGAATCGTGAAGTCAATAAGTAGTACAACAATTCCAACACTTTTGGGAGTTTAACTTTCAATCCTTTTTCTATGTCATGTAAGATTTTGCATTAAAAGGACAAATTTGTTTGAATATATGCTAGCCACTTTTTTACTTTTACACAATTCATATTCTTGTCTAGGAAATATAGAATTAGTTCTTCTCAATCCTACAATATAGTTTTGGACAATTAGCCAATATCCTTTCTGTATCGAATGGTTGCATGGTTAGACCATAGCTTACTATGTTTTTCCAAGCAATGGACTTTTAATGAATCTTCCTAATGCCACAAACTTATGTTGAGTTTTTATAAATAATAACATTAAGAATTTAAATGAAACATAAAAAAAACCAAAGTCTTGAAATCTATTTTTTTTTTTTAAATTATAGATATATATTCTTTTAAATTGCATATACTATTTTTACTTTATTTATTTATTTTATATTTAAAAAATAATAATTTGAAGGTTAATTAGAAAACAAATTTGTATAATCTCGTATCTAAGATAAAACTTAAATTTTAAAATTAACTTATGAATAAAATATATGTAATTCATTAATAATTAGTTTATAAAAATAAAATATGTCCAGAAGTTAGAATTGAACTTAAATAAAGACAATAACAACCTTCCCTACAACCACTTAAATCACAATTAATTGACAAATATAAGATTCCAACTTATCCTTTAAATCAATTTTAATAGCTTCTAGTTCATTTTTTATGAACCACTAATCAAAAAAACGAAACACATAATTAATATATAACCAAAGTAAAACAAATATCAAACACAATTTTAGAAGCAATGCACTTACATAAACTTTATCCTCATGATGAAGACTGACTCCCATAAGTCTTTTTAGAAATTATTAATCTGGTTATCACTTTTGAATTGGTTGTATGCCTTTGAATAATTTTGGTTTTTATGAGCTCTTTATGGAGTATTATCATGATTGTAATTACCAGCTATAAAGTTGGGACTCTCGATGTTAATGGTTTTTTAAGCCATCTGTTGAATGTAAATAAAGATATTTACGACTTTTTTCCTTAGAAAAAAAAAGTCCATTTAAAAAAGAAATTCACATTTTCTTCGATACAATAAATCATTCAACAAAAAATATAAACACTGAACACTTTAATTCATAATAAACAATTAAATATATAGATGAAAGGTAGTCATATAACCTCACAACTTGGAACCATGAGAAGGGCTTATTCAATACATATATTAACAAATAAAGTATCATATATAATCAAGCTATAACGGATGAAGATAGAAAGTGTATTGCTAAAGCCATATACTTACCCGAAGCCAACGTTATGAAACCAACAAAATGATAATATATTCCACATATCTTAACAAATCACTTAGTCCATGAATTTGAACTCTTCTTTCATGGGGATATATGTCCCCATGATTGTATATGTTTATTTGAAAGGGGATTTGTAAAAATGTCACAATGTTCAAAGGTGACACATCAATGAAGCAATAAATCCAAAACTTTGAGAAACTTGGCCAAAATAATTCCCATATAAAATGTTTTAACCAAAACCATCAAAGCCTAAAATGTTGAAAAAGTAAGAGTTAAGAGTTTGACACATTTAAGTTGAATGAAATACAAGGAGGAAGAGAATGAAGGATGGTGATGGTTACACAATAATGTAAATTTAAGTATATTCAATATAACAATGAAAATAAAGTTTAACTTTGAATACATAATAGGAAAGGTAAATCTAATCAAATATAATTCTTAAATATATGCGCATATTTATATAAATAGACTCATCAAACATTTTAAAATAGAAATACATATCACTTCATTCAATGATCAATTATCATCAATTAAGTCATAAAAAAACATTAAGAAACAACAATCATAATAAATACTTATATTTTCCATAATTTACAACCCATTGGTTGCAAACTAAGAAAGAAGAATGTTATACTCAATTGCAGACTCCCTATTACAGAGGATATCCCCACATTGGGACTATGAATCCACAAGTATTCTACCCAAACATAGGATCTCTATTATAGAGGACCCAATTGTAGGCTCTCTATTATAGAGGACATCCCCAAACTAGGACTATGAGTTTGCAAGGACAAAACATTGGGACTATGAATCCAAAAGTCTTCTACCCAAACATAGGATCTCTATTATAGAGGACCCAAATGTAGGCTCTCTATTATAGAGGACATCCCCACACTAGGACTATGAATCTGCAAGGACAAAATTTGATTGATTGCATCTAATGTTTCTCACTCTCCACTATTCTCAAAATGCGCAAATAAGGGATTAGCATTTTTTTAACTCTCTAACTACATTGACCCCACTCATCCCAGGTCTCTTCTCCCTTAGCCTGCATAACACAAAGAATGAGATCTCCTTATGTGTTAAAAATAGTCCCTATAACTATCCAATTTCCCTCCATTATGCTAGTGTAGATTGGTAAAGGGATCTCTAACAGTGGGAACCAGGGAATTCAAAATGTAACTAAGTTTTGATTTGCTCTAAAAAATGACCCATAACCCGTAGACATGGTTAGATAATTTCATGATAGAAATGCTTGGCAACAAGATATGACAACATAAGAAATGGGATTAAAAACTAAATGAATAATGAACTTTCATGGTAGAAAGCTTGGCAACAAGATATGACAACATAAGCAATGAGAATAAAAACCAAATGAATAATGAACGAGGAAGAGATTGCAAAGACCAAAATATTAGGCAATATATTGCATGGTATGAAATATTTTCACTTTTCCTTGTAATCCTGTAAACCTCATTTATTCCCTACTTGTGGGATGGTCTCTGACTTTCATTTCCTTCTTTGTTTGCAACATTTAGTGGTATTTATATTATATTTGAAATGTTAAAATACACCATGGTAATGGTTAGCTAGAGGGCCTAACTTGAAGCCATGGGGACACCTTGAGGTAGTGGTTGAACATGTGGTTGCACCCAGAGATATTGTATTAAATGATCTCGCGACCCGTGCACACATAAACAGATCAAATCCCTCACCATTTCCTTCAATTTAAAAATAACAAGTGGAATAAGGGAAAGTGTGTTACTTGGCTCTACATCTAGTATTTTCTACTTCTAGGGGTTCCTCTTGCCCTCATTTTTAGTCTCTTATGGCTTCCCATTCAGGACAAGGGACAGGGGGTAGCTCTCCCTCATTGCACGTCTCAAAAGGGTAGTGGCGGTAGATGCAGACCCAAGAGCTATTTTGAATCAGGCTCTCGCTTCGTTAAGCTAGCAGCGATTCCTAAGGTGAAATTATCTTCAGCTTCCTCAAAATACAAGATCGTTGCTTTATCAAAGAAAAGATTAGTGGGACACTTCACAGGACTCTGTCCCTCTTCTAAATCTATATAGGTTTGGATGAATAAAAACTGGAGGCCATAGATTAAGGAAGAAGTAGTGCAAATTTTTTGTGGCAAAGGTTTTTTAGTCTTCCTTTTCAAGCTCAAAGAGGATAGGGATTTCGTTTTTCGAAATGTACCTTACTTTATGGGTCCAAGAGGCATGCATTTGACTTAATGGAACACCTCCTTTGATCCTAGAAAATACATACCCTCATTAGTTCCACTTTGGGTTAAGCTCCCCCATCTCCATTTACATTGTGCTAGGGTGATGACGATCTAAAGGAAATTGAGAATACCTTGGGGAAGTATATAGATAGAATTGAGCCTAAACCTCACCTATTCTCATGTGCTAGGATATGTGTTGAATTGGACCTAGAAAAAGGCCCACCAAAAGAATTAAACATGTCAATGGAAGGTTGGGATCACCTGTAGAAGGTATATTATGAGAAAATCCCATTTTAGTGCAAAATATGCCACGAATATGTACATTTTTCCAAGGGATGTGCTGAGAGAAGAGCTCAAGATGAGGGAAGCGAAAGAGATAGAGAATGGAATGTAGTTTCCAAAAAGGGTTGAAATTCCCCTATGAGGAAACCTGATATAGAACTTGTTAATAATAACCTGGTTGAAAAAATATTTCAAGCTTTTTCTAGCCAAGTAGAGGAGCAAGAGGAAGAAGGAGAGATCAGGGAAGAACCCCAATAGGAAGTAATGAAGGACCAATTGGTGATAGCAGAAATCATGGAGGAATAAAACTATGTCCCGATTATCCCCAAGAAACCTTATGTTGAAGTACCCTCTCGAGCTTTCAACTCAACATGGTAAAAATATAGATTTTATTAGGAAGAAACCTCAGAATATAGGGATGTGGGAAAAGAGATCACATGAAAGAAAAGAAGAAATCCAAACAAGAAACACAGAGAAGAGCAGGTGAAAAAAGAAAAAGCGGAAGGGAAACAAACCGGCCTTGACCAACATTTAAAAGTTATATCAGTGTCTGGATAACAAACTCACGGGGACCACGATAATTATAATACAAGTCTCTCCTCTCTTAATCCCAATAGATAATGAAAATTGTCTCTTGTATTTGCAGGGGTTTAGGAGGAAAATAGAATATTGAAGCAATTAAGACTATGGTCATAAAAGACAAGATATCCTTACTCTTGATCGAAGAGGCCTGAATGGGGGAAGAAGAAAGAAAAGAGGTGTTGAAGAAAATATAGAAGCATGGTGATGGGGTTTCAATAGGATCGGCAGGTCTTTCAGGGGGTTTATGCACCTTGTGGGATAAGAGAAGGTTCTCTCTTATGGAGGTTTGGAGAAAAGATCGTTGGCTAATGGTAGAGTTGGCTGATATGTAAGAGAGCCAATCAATTTGGATATGCAATGTTTATGGACTAGTTTTACATCATAAAAATAATAATTTTGGATATACTTGGAGGATATTAGAGAAAAGGGTTTACACGCTAGAAGTATCATAGATGGTGACTTCAATGCAATGATGAGTGTTCAAAAAGGAGTGGTGGATCGAAGTTTAGGGACCCGTTTGGAGAGAAACTGGAAGAGATCCAATCTATATTGGATCTATTAGACATCAAACCTATAAGAGGTAATTTCACTTGGAGCAACAAAAGGATCGGGCCTGGGCACATTGCATCTCCCTTGGACCACATTCTTGTAAGTTCCTTTTTCTTGCAAAAGAGTAGTATTCCTTTAAAATAAATTTTCTCCTCCACTATTTCAAAGCATAAACCGATTCTCTTGGAATTCATAATCCTTGAAAATTATATGGGCCCTCTCCCCTTCAAATTTCTCTCCTCCTGGACTAGAGAAGAAGAATCCTCCTCAACCATTCGATAAGAGTGGAGAGTATTTATTCATGTCTCTCCGAGTAACATACGGGAAGTTAAGTTAAGATCCAAAAAAGGCTCTTAAACTATGGGATAAAAAGCAGTTAAATACATGGCAAGAGAGTCAACGATACCGACAAGTCTTAAAATATTTTCAAGATAAAATGGAAACCAATGAAATCACAACGAAAATCCTGAAGTGAGAAAACGAGTTAGAAGAGCAGATCCAAAAATTAGAGAGAAAAGAGGAATAAGAATGAAGAATTAGGTCAAGAAGCCTATGGCTCAAAGAAAGGTATAAAGTCACCAAATATTTCCACGGTCAACATAAATATAGGATAAGGAGAAAATTAATTATAGATCTAGAAAATGAGAATGGGGATCAATTAAACTCAATTCAACAAATAAAGCATGAATCCTACCAACATTTTCTGGATTTATACAAGGAGGAATAGGAGGAAGATGTGGAAAATTCTGTCTCCCTGTGTGATTGCATCCCATCTCTAATTTTTGCAAAATACAATGATCAGTTACTTAAGCATGTCTCCAAAGAAGAGGTTAAGGCCACAATCTAGTCCCTTCATCCGAACAAAGCTCCTGGTAACGATGGGTTTTCCATCTCTTTTTATAGGGTATATTGGAGCATAATTAAGGTGGATTTGTGTCGAATGGTAAATTTCTCTTTAGCAAGGGATATGATTGGGGGTGAAATGAACTCTTCTTTCATTGCTCTCATTCCCAAGGAGAAAAAACCCTCTTCTTTAAAAAGGTTTTGTCATATAACTCTCTGCAATTCCTCTTATAAAATTCTGACAAAAATAATAGCCTCTTGTCTAAAAAATCTCCTACCGAGACTAATTTATGAAAACCAAGGCGATTTTTTAGTTGGCAGAAAAAGCACCGATATATAATAATTGTTCGAGAAGTAATCTAATCATTCAGTGGACTCTACACGACTCTACACGAAGTTTCTCAACTCATACTGCAAAAATCATTCAGTGGACTCTACATGAAGTTTCTCAACTCATACTGCAAAAATCGGGCACTCCAGGAAAAAACAACAAACGATTTCGACATTCAATCGTTGATGTCCCTTCCATAAGAAACTAATAAAGATAAAAAAAGGGGGCAAAATAAAAATCAACAGTGACTGGCCGAATAAGGGAAAACCCTAATAGCATTAGGTATTCATCGATCCTTGGCGGACTTGATGCATCCCATCCTTTCTTCGCAATAGTTTCTCAATGAAATTTATTTCTTGGAATATTTTAGGATTAGGAGGGAAATCCAAAAATAACCCCCATATCCAATATTTAACAAGAAAATCAAAATATTGTTTTCATACATGAAACCAAATTCTCTACGAAAACAATTTCAACCCTCTCGAACTTTTTCTATAAAGGATGCCAGTAAGTTCTCTTAACACGCATGGCGCTCCAAGAGGTATGGCCATTCTATGGGACCCCTCACTGGTACACATATCCAACATTTTCATCACTCCCCATACTATCTTTTCTTCCTTTCAACTTCTCTCCACAACTCTCCAGGGAATCCTCACCAGTGTATATGACCCACCCATCCCCTCACTCAAGACTAACATCATGTCCTCTATTTTAGACATCAAGAAATCTCAAGTGCAAGATGTCTTCTAGATCATGGGGGGTGATTTTAATCTGATCTCAAACCCTTTAGAGAAAAAATTTGGCATCAACGGTTTAGATGTTTCAAACCAAGCATTTGGACCTCTGATTGCTAGCATGGTCCTTATGTATATCCAACCAAAAAATGGGGCTTTCACTTGGAACAATATAATGGTAAGAATGCATTGTATTGCCTCCAGATTGGATTGTTTTCTACTCTCAACATCCTTCATGAGAACTGATGCCATCACATAATTTCACATCCTTCCAAGGGCAGGATTAGATCATTGGACAGTCAGTCTCGAGATAAATGAGTTCACCACAACCAAGAACCGTCCATTAATATTTGAAAATTTTTGGCTAGGGAATTTAGAATTCAAGGACACCTTCACAAAGTGGTGGTTGAATGCCCCATTAACAAATGGGTCCAATATGTACAGTTTACAACAAAAATTTAAATGGATAAACACTAAGCTAAAAACTTGAAATAGGGAAGTTTTTGGCAACATTTTTTAAGCCAAGAAGCAACTAGAAATAGAGATAGCAACTATTCAGCAATAAGCTATCTCACAAGGGTACACCAATGAGATCCTCCAAAGAGAGAAAGAAATTCAAAATGCAATAAATCAACGAATGGAGCAAGAGGAAATTCTATGGAAACAAAAATCAAGGGTTAATTGGATTAAGGAGGGTTAAAGAAAATCAAAATTATTCCATGATTCCATGATTCAAAATGGGACCACAATCACATAACTAGGCTTCAGAATGAGGAGGGAAGAATATTCACTAAGAAGGAGGACATTGCGGAAGAGCTTGTCTCATACCACATCAACATTCTCAAAGAGGATGGGACTGATTGGATGGACACAATGGAATAGATCCTTCAACATATACCAAAATTAGTCTCTGATGAGAAAAATGAATCACTCATGGAACTGATGACCCTGGAGGAGGTCACAAAAGAAATCAATGGCATGCCTACCAACAAATCCCCTTGGCCTAATGGCTTTACCGCAGATTTATTCCAAAGATATTGGAGTACCATATAATATGAGGTTTGGGAAGCAATTGAAGAATGTCCTAAGAGATATGTTGTCCTTCCATCTCTCAATTCCACCTTCCTCGCTCCAGTTCCAAAATAAGACAACGTGAGACACCACAACAAATTTAGGCCCATAGAAGTATGCAATGTCATCTATAAAACATCACTACGATCATCGTCAATAGACTGAAACCAATTCTACCACTTGGTTTCTGAAGAACATTCAAGATATTTTGAAGGATGCCAAATTATGGATGGCATCCTGGTTGTGCATGAAGCTATTCATATTCTAAAAACTAAAGTCAATCTGGTATATTTCTTAAACTTGATCTCAAAGTCTTTTGATAAAATCCCTTGGCATTACATGAGGCACGCCTTTCTTGCCTTTGGATTCACCAAGAAATGGGTAAATTGGGATCATGGCTTTAACCTCTTCTGTTTCTTTCTCCATTTTAGTGAATGGATCACCATATCCTACCTTCCATTCCTCGAGAGGAATTCGTCTTGGAGACACTGTCTCCCATTTCTTATTCATACTCATGGTGGAAGGCTTAGGCCAATCATTAAAGGCAACGACCTAGAGAAATGAACTGATGAGAATCAACCCAACAACAATCATGCCATAGCTTCCCACTTGCAATTTGTGGATGACAATATTCTTCTAGCTAAAGCATCCCTAAGAAAATCCAAAAATATTAAGTTTATTTTGTCTACTTTTCTCATAGCATCGGGCCTTTCCCTCGATAACGACAAGTATAAGATCTTCTTCTTCAATACACCAATTCACCTTCAACTTGCAATTACTAGACTGCTGAACTTTCATTGTGGCACTCTACCCTCCAAATACTTTGGAGCGCCTCTCACCCTCGCCACCACCAAGAATGGAGCTTGGACAACCCTCATTCGTATTAAAATGGAGAAGCTTCTTAATAACTAATTCTTTCATTCTCTTAATATTCTAGGATGACTTGTCCTTCTTAACTTTGTTTTACACATTATGAGCACCTATCTCTTCTCCATTTTTGCTACTCCCAAAAGGTTTCTAAATGAAATTCGTTCGATCCAACGAATGTTCCTATGGGGAGGATCTAAAATTAAAGGATACACATGGGCGTTATTGCCATGGGATAATATCTGCAAACCCAAACTTCAAGGAGGCTTAGGATTAAGGGAACCTGAACTAAAAAATAAGGCAATGATGGAAAAAATATGGTGGAAATGCCTCACAATTTTGAATGCCCTCTGGTCAAGGATATAGAAGGAAAAATATGCGTCAAATGTTTCCCAACAAGAGTTGATTTGAATGGAGACCATCCCCAAAGGCTCAATAATTTGGAACGTTGCATGGAAAAATCAACAACTTATCCAAGAGCATGCTTTCTAGGGATTAGGGATGGAAACATGACTCTCTTCTGGGATGAGTCAAGAAAGCAGAGAGTGAAACTCTCCTCTTTGGAATATGTGCATCCTCTAGTGTTTTCCAAGATGGCAGGGGGTCAACTCCAGGTTTCTCATTTTTGGGATCACAACAATAACCTCACTTAATGGAGATGACAAAAAGACTTTCATAACTGACCAAACACAATTTCGAAGGATAAGTGGAAACTTTTCTGGGAATAGATGCAAATAAGACAAATCAATTGCTAGGAAGGACCTAATATACTTAGGTTGGGTTTCTCTAGCAGACACACCTTTACTCTTAAATAAACTATTCTGTTCTTGCAAATTAGAACTAGAACAACTCCACTAGAATCTGTAAAAAAATTCGGAAGCACAATCTCTGGCCTAAAGTTTCAACGTTTTTATGGCTAGGGGTGTGGAGATGCACTCTTACCTGGGACATAATTCTCAAAAAATATTTGAAGGGTCATCCATATGCTACCTATGCTGGGAATCAACAGAAGACCTTGAGTACCTCATTAGTAAATACCAATTCAATAGGAAATTATTGGATCTTGTGCCAAGTATTTTTCGACAGACGAACTATAACCAGAATAACATCCACGACACTATCACCAACTGGAGAGACCAATTTTCATCCAATAACATTGTCAATAGATTCTGGAATATCTTCCTTGTATTCTTGATATGGGAAATTCAGAAAGAAATAAACCGTGAGATCTTTCAAAACACTGCTCTCCCCACTCAATAAATATGGGAAAAAATCCAGCTGCATATAAGGAAATAGTCGTCGTTGGCCAGTGGGATGCCTCTGATTGGGAAGGATCCATATAGGACTTAGAAATTCTCAGGTCCTGACAATTATAGCCATAAAATATGGCATCCAAACCCATACACAGGAAAAACCCGCCTAACACTCCCAACACTTGGTCTGCACTGGAAGTCAGATACATCAAACTAAACTTCGATGGTGCTAGCCAGGGTAACCTGAGCAACGCTGGGTACGAAGGAGTTTTTAGAGGCCATAATGGAATAATTATGCAGCTATACGCAAGATCAATGGGAATTGAAAACAATAATTTAGCGGATATATATCCCATGCTAAAAGGAATTCTCATTTCCAAGAAAGAGAATTATACCATGGTTGAGGTTGAGGGCGACTCTCTTGTACTGATCCACATTCTCACACAATTCCTCAATGAATACAAAGAAAACAAACTCACTCCATGTCGGCAACTTTCCAAGATGGACCTTCTAGCTTCCACATTGGATGGCTCCTTGGTTATTGCCCCTCACCACATTAAAAGGGATTCCAACAATCTCAAGGACAAACTCACAAACTAGGGAATTGATCACCCTCGGGAGGAATGCAATCAATCATGGGATGAAGTGGGCCAAGAGAATATCAAAGAAGAATGAAACCACATCAACCTTGAATATACGTCCCCCCACAATAGGTTTCAAACTACTAGGGCGCATGTCCCACATGTTTAACCCTTCCCATTGGAAGGAGGGTGAACCGTAAGAGATGCCACATGGACCATCAACATCAACCTCTGAGCAAAGCCTTTATGATGGATTTAAAACCTATTAGTTGGACCATTATCATAGTAAATGTCTAGGTATATCTTGTATGCACACAAACTAAATTCCTTGTGCGAGATCTCATGATGATTCATATGGAAGGTCTATTAGAGGAAATTTCAACTCAAAATGGGCCTTTTAAATCTAATTCAAATTCCATGTCATCATGTGTTAGCCAATGAAATTACTTTAAATTTGAAATACAGTATAGGTCTTAAACAATTTTTTAATATAAATTTAGGGATAGGTATCGTAAAAAAAAACCATTTTTTTCGTTCGTATTTTCGACATATCTAACTGTGTTTTAATTCAAATTTAAATCGAGGGAGCTCGTTGGATGCAGAATTAAATTCCGCATCCAACAAGTACACACTCGACATATTTTTGACGGACCCCGCTACACCAAAACAAGAAATACTTGAAAAAACGTGACGATGATCCAACGAGTACGCACTCGACATACTTTTGACGGACCCCGCTACACCAAAAACAAGAAATACCTAAAAAAACATGATGATGACAATGATGTCATCATCACGTTTTTTCAGGTATTTCTTGTTTTTGGTGTAGAGGGGTCTGTCAAAAGTATGTCGAGTGGGTACTCGTTAGATGTGAAATTTAGTTCCGCATCCAACAATCTCTCCCGATCGAAATTTGAGTAAAAACACATGGAGATATGTCAAAAATACAAACAAAAAAGTAGTTTATTTCTTTTCTTCCTCCAAAATTAATAAATATTATTTTATTATTTTAACTATTATTTTATTAATTTTCCTTAGGAGGCCCATTTTGAGTTGAAATTTCCTCTAATGGAAAAAGGGGTATCCCCAACCACATGAAATGGCAGCCTCGACAAAAAAGAAGTGCTTAGTTTAGCAAGGATTCAATTCATCTCCCTTCTTTGTGTTCTCTTTGGGATAGCAAGACAATACTCTGCTTTTATGAAAATTATGCTTCGATCCTACTTGCTCGTGTGATCACCATGGCTAAGAAGAAGGTAACTCCGAGGAAAACGAAAAAATGGCCCATGTTTCTCACATATGCCATGATACTTGGATGATATGAGGCAGGTTCAAGGTTTTTTTTAGTAGGAACTGTCGAAACCTGCAAGAGATTACACCATCCATTTGGAAAACTGATTGCAAAAGAAGAGTGAGCGCCCTTCATCTGAACAACTTGCTATTGATTTTGGGGGCATGATTCAAAAGATGTTGAGTGTGCATGCACTAGGGAGACGTGGAACAGTAAGACCTTGGGAATATTTTGGACCACCAAGCCTTTGATGTCTATCAAAATGGAGGACTATATCCAGGGGCTACTCATCCCAGATGAAGATGAACTCCCTTTGGTTGACTGGATCTCCAACATTGAAGCCATATAGATTTCCCACATCAACTAGTGGAAACAAAAAGAATCAATATCACGTTGGATGTTCTAGACAGGGACCTCACTAGAAAAACCTTCACTGGGCCTTTACCATAAGCAATTGAAAATATTCATTTGGTGTACATGCATTGCCCCTCAGCCACAAATGACAATGAAAATGACAATAAACCAGTTGGAAACCCTCTCAAAATACCTCTATTTGATGGTGATTAGTTGGTTTAGTTTTCTTTGTTTTTGGGTCAATCAAAACAACATTAAGCATGCCCACATTTTGAATGTCTTGGAAATAACCCTTGGCCTATGGGGGAATATCTGTCATTTTAACTTTGAACAACATAAAGGATTACCTGCCATAGATACTATAGCTATGTGGTCAACTATATGTGTCAAAACCCCAAAATTTCCGAAAAATTTAATTTTTTTTAAAAAACATATATTTTCATTAAATGCAGTCATCAACTGTTTGATTAGTTTTATGTTACTAGAATTATAACTGAATGATATTTTGATTACGCTTATCTTTAAAGAATAGTTTCTTTTTAGTTACTGATTTGTTTTCTGTTTGCGACCACAAGGTAGAACTATCATGGAAAACTGGGCTTACTTAGCTTCCGAGCTAACGCATAAGTTTTCCTTCTCTTACAGATATACAGGTAAGATGCTCGGGTGTTGCTAAAATAAATTTCTAAAGTATTCAAATAAAGATTTGCTGTACCAAATTTAATTCAGTAGAAGAATAGACATACTAGTCAGATTTCTTGAGCTTATAAAGGTAAAGCTTTGGCTATGATTCCTTTTAAGATTTTACTGTTAGAGAAATGAATTCTACTAGTAAAGATGACAACTATCTTTCCTTCATGAAAGCAGGATTTACTATCCCTATACTGAATCGTTTGATGTGTCTACTGAAATGCAAGTGTATATGTAATAAATATTTCTTATTTAGCAGAGTAAGTATGGCAGGGTCACGATGTCAAAGATCTAAATTTTAATCGTTTATAATTACGGAATCATGCCATGAATGAAGTTACAACTGCAAGTGTAACATGATAAGGAGGTCTAAGTACCCAACCTATATTTTTCTTAATTCAAGAATTAAAAGGTTTACTACTTAAATATAAGTCACTTTAAAAATCTTCCTTTAGTATTTAAAGACCTGTATAGTTTGGGAAACTAATTCTATCCCAAGCTCAATAATCAGATAGTAAACTTATAGATCATTTCCAGATCTATCCTACTCAAATACCACTTTAAGATTTTCACAAACTATACCATCAAGTAAAGGAATTTCATATACAAAAGTTAATTATTTTATGATGACTCTATAATACCTTTCATACCTTTGAGCTTGAAATTGACAAAAGACTATTTGTCACAATTGATTCTATAATTAGAACAGGATTGTTATTTTAAATGCAAGGAATCATCACAAAGGTCAAGAGTAAAACTATATCCATGATCAATGATCACTCAAATTGTTTATTATAATTCTATAATCTTTATACTATTATCCCTTTACCTTCATTTGTGAACTAAGGCAATATAGATAATATAGAAAAATAGGTTTATATACAAGCTGCACCATGGTGACTTATTATTTCCCTTTGCTCCTACATCTTATTAACAATTATTATAATCCTCCAAACATATATGTGTTAGACCATACAACGAACATATTCTACGTTAAAATGTTTCTCCAAATATCATTTAAAAGTTCACATGATTGATTTTATATGCAGGTGGTTGACTATGGTGCGTCGAACCTTGTAGAACCTCCACGATATGATTTAAGTTGCAAAATCATTGAAGATCTTTGTTCGTGGAACTATGATGTTCCTACCCACTGCATGTTAAATATTAAAGGGATTACGTGGGCTCTTTCTAGCCATGCACTGGCATGTTAAAAGGTTTGACTCAAACCCTAAACTGTCATTCCTCCGCTGCCTATGGGCCTCCGGCCGCTCTCCAAAACCTCCTGGTCCGTTCCACTGCTTGCACTGTCTGCTAGCAGTCCCTATGCTGGTTCAGTTTCTCGTGGGCTCACCTACTGCGTTGTGAGGAAGATTACTATGTCGAAAAGCTTGCTGTTGAATGCTGAATAGTGTTTGATCTAATTAGGGTTTCTCCCTTGGCATCTATTGCCCGAACTTGTCACTGTGTAGGTCGTCACCTTAGCTTAGTGCTGCGAATCATCCTCCATCGTGACAGGTTACCCATCGCTCCTGCGGCTCCTTCTCTTCTATGGTAAATGAAGGGTTTTCCCTTCCTCCTGCTGGTGGTTGTCTTGCTGTTATTCAGTGGCCGTATTTCTATTAGAATCTAAGGTATGTACAGAGTTTCCCTTCGCTTTCTTTTCAAAGTACTAGTTTAACAATCAACATTTTAGTAAGGTTTTTAATATTAAGTTTATTCTTCATTACAGGGTTGGACTTCTCCTCTTGTCATGG
Organism: Pseudotsuga menziesii; assembly: GCA_001517045.1. Lineage (NCBI taxonomy): Eukaryota > Viridiplantae > Streptophyta > Pinopsida > Pinales > Pinaceae > Pseudotsuga > Pseudotsuga menziesii. The sequence continues at coordinate 1,000,721 of LPNX010135011.1, read as the reverse complement.
AAGGAGACTTCAACAGCTGGCTTCTCCTGGTAAGCCTGGTTTTATCCATGGCGTTTTCCTCCTTGCTGGTTCTTTAGGGCAGTTATGGGTTTTACCCTCGTGGGTTGGAACCCTTGGTTCAGTTTCATGCACCAAAACGCTGTTTAAGGAGTTTTTATCTCTTCGTTTATCAAGGGATCTTTGGCTGTAGCTGAGACTGAAGTTTTAGTTCTCCACTTGCTTTCTGTGTGATGTGTACATGTATATTTTGTTTATACAGGCTGTAAAAGCCTTATTTTGAATATGATGTTTATCGCCGTGAAGTATAAGGGAGATAAAACTCCTCCTTTTTGATGAACCTCAATGCTTACTTTTAATTTTGACAGGGTTTACCTTGAACTTGGAAATATAAGCTGACTATACAATTTTCGTAATTTATATATTTTGTTTACTGTATAGTTTTTGAAACAATTAATTTTTAATTGCGTTTTGAAAGAAAAATATATAGAATATCTAAGCTCGGCCTTATGAGCCTTTCTGAGTTCGGATACCTCCGATTCCTGTAATTTGATATATGCCTCATCTACTATCTGTAAATTATTTATGGCATTAATAGGTATGGTTTTTCCTGTACATTAATAGTATATATATTGTTATACTTTTCGAATTATAAGTCTTAATGTTTAATGACATTCTTCATGTAACTGACAGTGTAACCTTGAGTACAGGTTTTATATATAAAAAAATTATGTTAATGATAATAAGATAAGACATTACAGTGATTTCCAAATAATGTAAATTTTTATACAGTAATTAATAGGATATTAATTATCACTGATTATAATAACAATGTTATTCTTCCTGTAATACTTATTACTTTTGTTACTAGTTCTGCTTAGGTTCTTTTATAAGTTTATAAAGTCATAGTAGTTTATTCTCAGTTTATAAAATAATCTGTTGTTAAAGTATTCTCAAAACTTACTGTGAAATACACGGTGCTTCTGCAAATATGAGGGTTTTCCAGTTATGTTTTATATAATATAGTTAAGCTCGAAGTCGAGCCTTTTGTCACCCTGTTATTTGCTTACTGTTGATTAAAGTTACTGTCAAGGGTTCTGTACTGGATTTATACCCTGACTTACTAGTTATTAAGAAAAAAGTGTAAGTTTTAACACATAGTTTATACCCTTCAATTTATATAGGATCTTTATATTCTCATTTTATTTTAATAATATTCTTAAGTACTGTTTATTTACCTTGTAGTACATAAAGTATAAATAGTTCAAGTTTGAAATTAATGTAATAAGAACATTACCTTAAGTGTAACAATAATAATACTCCTATATTGTATGTAATAGAAGTTTATTGTTATTAATACAATAAAGATATTATCTCTCCTGTGAGTACCAATGTTTTTCCATGGTTAATATTTAGTTTATTCTATAGCATTTTGTTATTTAGTTCTTGTGCCAGTTATGCTAAATATTAAATAAAGTTCTATAAATATACATTTTATCTGTTTGTTTATGATATCTTTATATATACAAAAAGATTAAATAATACTACTTAGGATCTATCTTATATAAATATATATAGAAATATTTATTTACTATCTATAAAATAAAAATTAGGATAACAACACTAATAACTATTTGAGCTTAGTCCAAATAAAAGGTAGAAGAAACAGTGATATGACTACAACACTAAACATACATAAAATTTAGACCAAATTAGTTTGACAGTAGGATTTAATTATGATTTAACCATTTCTATTTTCAGTTTATTATTAAACATATAATATAATTACTGAAAATATAATACTGTACAAGGGAATAATTTTATCTTTGAGCACATGCTACTATCAGTAAAACAAATATTTCTTCTGATGATAAGTAAAGAAAACAATCTACTATTCAACAATCTCATCATACCATCTTTTATAATTTTTACCCCTGTGCTGAAGTACGGTCTGGTAAACCCAGATGTCGAAAAACACAATGGATTCTTATTTTTCATCAACAAATTCTATTACTGATAAATTAAAAACTTTTATATCATTAAACCAGTTAAATATTCATATCATAAACTACAGACATATCATTCAACCATTCAAAGTTATTGAAAACAAAGACAGTTAAGTGACAGAACCTATTTACACTTGAACAACAACAGCAATGGGAGGCCGTTCCTCCCTACCAACTCCTAGAGAGTGCTCAAACAACGACTCCTCAGGACCCCCGAGCTTGCTCTGGTCTCCCTGGCTGGAACTAGGTGCAACAATAGTCAGATACCAATCTTCAAACTCAGTATTAATCCAGAACTTATCAGTAAGTTCTCCTAGGTAACAAGTTGTAATAACCAAGTTACTGCAGCATTCCTCTCAGAACAACTTCCTTACTGTTTTTCCCTCTTTCCTCAATTAATTTCCTGAATATCATTCACCTGAATGAATTCTCTCTCTGGAAAATATCTGAGCAACCTCAGCTCTATTCATTGAGTACTTTTAAAAGATTGCCTAGGTCTTTTTGGGTTAGTTGTCATTTAATGAGCCACCTGCTCTGATCCCACTTCCTTGGGGAATCATGACCCAAAATATAGGGAAGTTTCCACCTGCAACTTAGGAAGTGTTTGAGGATGCTTCCACTTGCATTTTTCCCTCCACCTAGTTCCATCCACCATTTTGATCAGTAACCTCTTTTTAATAGCTCTCCCATGCTGTTGTCTCCACAATTTATTTATTAATAATAAAATATTCTGAATTACATTCCACTTCTGATGACTCTGTTGAGTCATCAGTTCCTACTTAGCATTAAATTTAACATAATGTCTCAGGAATATAATTAAATAATTAACATTATTTTACAAAATTGGGGTATGTGACATACACACCCCCTTAAAATGTAACATCGTTCTCGATGTTACTTATTCTTCATCCTCTACAACCTCCTGGAATAGATTCGGGTATGCCTCCCGCATCTTACTTTCCAGTTCCCAAGTAGCCTCTTTAGGACTAAGGTGCTTCCATTGCACCTTCACCTGTCCAATGGCACAGTTCCGCAGAGTAATTTCCCTCCTCCCGAGGATACAGTCCGGTTCCACCAGAACTTCTCCTTCTGGTTCCACCTATACAACATTCCAATCAATCACATGAGTAGTATCATGAACATACTTTTTCAGAACAGAAATATGAAAAACATTATGCACTTTCAAGTTAGGTGGTAATGCTAGCTGATATGCAACTTGACCAATTCTGGATAAAATTTCAAACGGACCACAGTAACGTGGTGCTAGTTTTGCACAACTCCCCAGTATTAGGGAGATTTTCTTTGGTCTTACCTTTGTAAACACGTGCTCACCCACCTGGAACTCTTTGGGAGTTCTTTTCAAATCTGCTTGGCTCTTTTGCCGGTCCTGTGCTACCTTCAAATTTTCCTGCACTTGTTTCACAATCTGTTCCATTTCCTTCAATAATTCAGGTCCTAACACCAATCTATCTACTGGATTATTCCAGGAGATAGGAGTGTTACATTTACGCCCATACAAAATTTCAAATGGACTAAACTTAGCTGATGAGTGGTAGTTATTATTATATGCAAACTCTGCTAGATGCAAGTAGTCCTCCGACTTACCTGGTTGATCCTTAACATACATTCTTAACAGATCTTCCAGCACCTGATTCACTCTTTCAGTCTGTCCGTCTGTCTGAGGATGGAAAGAGGTGCTGGAATTCAGTGTTGTGTTTAATCCCTTAAACAAGGACCTCCAAAAATTCCCTGTGAATTTAGGATCCCTGTCTGAAATGATAACCTTAGGTACTCCATGTAACCTAAAAATCTGCTTTAAAAATATATTAGCTATATTGGCAGCCTTGTAAGTAGTCTTAACAGGAATGAAATGTGCTGCTTTACTTAAATTGTCCACCACCACCATAATTGAATCATTCTGATTTTGATTTCTGGGCAATCCAGTAACAAAATCTAAGCTGATTACTTCCCATTTCCAACTAGGAATAGGCAAAGGTTGCAGTAAACCAACTGGATGTTGGTGTTCGGTTTTCACTTGTTGACAATCCAAACATCTAGCTATGTATTCAGCTACTTCAGATTTCATATTAGGCCAGAAATATTCTTTTCTTAGCATGGTTACAGTCTTTTGGTAACCTGGATGTCCTGAGTAAGGTGTTTTATGAACTTCGTCCAGAATCAACAACTTGACCTTAGGCACATTAGGCACATACAGTTTGTCCTTAAACAATAAAAATCCATCTTTATTTAGACTATAACCTTTTATTAAGCTTTCTGTAGGTTCTTCTTTAGCTGTAACTTGTAATTTTTGATAAATTTCATCCTGTTTTACCCCTTCTATAAGCTGTTCATTTAAATTAGAAGCATAAGTGCTGATCGCTGCTGTAAAATTTAGCTTTGCATTTCTGCTTAAAGCATCAGCCACCTTATTTTCTTTTCCTTTTATGTGTTGGATTTCAAAATCATATTCACTTAAGAAGGCTAACCAGCTTGCTTGTCTTGCATTTAAGTTGGGCTGATCTAAAAGGTATTTCGGACCTTTATTATCAGTCATTAAAATAAACTTTCTGCCTATTAAGTGGTGTCGCCACATTTTTAAGGCATGTATAACAACATCAAGTTCTAAGTCATAAGTTGCATAATTATTTTCGTGGATCTTTAACTTCCTGAACTCATAGGCAATGACATGCCAGTCTTGAGTCAGCACCCGCCTAAACCATCATTACATGCATCTGTGCATACCACGAAATCCTTATTAGGATCTGCTATCCTTAGAATAGGCGCACTTGTTAATAAGGTTTTTAATTTCTTAAAACTTTCTTCACATTTTAAGTTCCAATCAAATTTCTTGCCTTTCTTTTGCAAGGAGGTGATCGGATTAGCTATTTTTGAAAAGCCTTCAATAAATCTCTGGTAATAACCGGTAATTGCCATAAATGACCTAACATCTGTTACGTCCTTTGGAATTGGCCAATCTTCGATTGCCCGAATCTTTTCGGGATCGACTGAAATCCCTTCTTTAGTCACTACGTGACCTAAGTACTGGATTTCATCTCTAAAGAAATCACACTTGCTGAACTTCACAAAAAGCTGTTGCTCTCGCAGCTCTTGTAAAACTATCCGTAAGTGTTCCTTATGTTCCGCTTCATTTTTAGAATAAATTAAGATGTCATTGATAAACACGACACCAAATTTATCTAAGTATTTATGCATTATATTATTCATTAGGCACATAAAGACAACTGGGGCGTTGGTAAGCCCAAATGGAATTATGACAAATTCGTAATGTCCATACCTTGTTCTGAAGGCTGTCTTGAAAATGTCCTCATCTTTATTTCTTACCTGATGATATCCTGATCTCAGGTCTATTTTTGAGAACACCGTAGCTCCACGTAGCTGATCAAACAGATCATCTATGCGGGGCAACGAATATCTGTTTTTAATAGTCATCTTATTTAGTTGACGGTAATCTATGCATAGTTGCATAGTTCCGTCTTTCTTTTTGACAAAGATGATCGGTGCTCCCCAAGGGGACACACTAGGTCGAATGTACTTCTTATCTATTAATTCTTTTAACTGTGATTTTAATTCATTAAGTTCTAAAATATTCATACGATACGGGGCCTTTGAGCTAGGTACCGCACCTGGCACCAGCTCAATAGTGAAATCCAGTTCCCTCATAGGAGGTAATCCTGGAATTTCCTCTGGAAAAACATTAGTAAACTCATTTAGAATAGGAATATCTTCTATTTTTATCTTATCTTTTACATACCTACTTGCCTCATCTGTAATGGTTACAACATAGGCTTTACACCCTTTCCTGACTGCTCTTTTAAGTTGTAAAGCAGAAATATGCCTGATTACAGTTCTCCTAGGAACACCTTTAACCTTTACTGGTTGTTCATTATTATTTACGCACGTAAAGGTTTTATCATAACAGTTTAAAACTACCTTATGCTTCTCTAACCAATCCATACCAATCAGTAAATCATACGAGCCAAGTGGCAAAACATTAAGCTTGACTGTAGTTTTAAAATCACCCATAATTAAAGCACATTCTTTCACATAACAGGTTACTTTCCTTTTTGCCCTAGTGGCTAATTGAACCAACCAGGAACTATTAAACTTTTCAACCGACAATTTACACTTTTCCACTATCTGTGGTGCAATATAGCTAAGGCTAGCCCCTGGATCAATTAAAATGGTTACAGGGGTTTGGTTAACCATACCTTCTACTTCCACCATGGAAGTCTGATAATCAACTTGGCAGTTCTCCAACGCTGCATTTATTCTGGGCATAGTCCTTGCAAGTTCTCCAACAATCATTTCATCCTGCACAGTGTGAATATTGTTGTTTGACTTTTTTCGATTTGGGCAGACCGAGGCATAGTGCGGGCCATTACATTCCCAGCACTTAACAGGAACCTTTCGTTCAAAATTCTTAGTGAAATTCCCATGATTGTTTGCAACTTCCTTGCCTTTAAAGTTACTGGAATTATTAGAATTATTAGAAGCACCATTTCTATTTCCTTGGAAGTTCTTATTGTTAGAATGATTTCTATTCTTATTATTCTTGAAATTCTTCTGGGGTACAAATTCCTTTTTCTTGAACTCAGGCTGATTACTGTTCTTTTTAGCCTTCCAGTTGGCTATACCTTCTTTCTTCTTGTTCTGTTCAAAACAGAAATTATCCTTTCGCATGGCTTCCTCCAGAGTCTTCGGGTTATCATACTCGATTCTGTCCTTGATGTGATATGGCAAACAACTGAGAAACCACTGCACTTTAGTTTTCTCATCGACTAAATAAGGTACATACCTCAACAAGCTTAAGAATTTACTGTTTAAATCCTTCATAGTCATGGATCCTAACTTTAATTCGTAAAATTATTTAGCCCTTTCTTCATAATATTGTTTGGACATAAATTTCTTCTTGAGGTACCTTTTAAAGGTACTCCAATTAACTTCTTTTTCCTTGATTCCCTTGACTCTTTTCAGATCTTGCCACCATATGTATGCTTTTCCAGAGAGATTATAGATTTCCATTCTTGCCTTCAGCTGATTTGAATAGTTGTATATCTGAAAATACTTCCTCATCCTGGATAACCATGACTCTGCTTCCTCCCCTTTTTCAGTCTCTCCGTTGAAAGTTGGGGGATTTATTTTTTTAAACTCCCTGGAGGATCTCTTCATATGGTCTATACTTCTTCTTTCTATCATACAACTCAGCCTCACTAGTGTTACTAGTAGTGTAGTAGCTTTGTTGTTCCCTGAACCCTTCAGATGATGAACTGCTTTCAGCTTTAGCTAGTTTCATCTTTTTAGATCCTTTCTGATGGCTAGCTTCCTCAGATTCAGATATTTTACTCCTCCCTTCAGTCTGAAATATTTCCATCAAAATTTGTTTCAACTCTTCTTGAGTTTTCAAAATCCTTTCATTGTCTTTCTTGACTGATTCCATTTCAGTCTTCAAATCCTTTATAGTCTGCATCAGCTCTGAAGAGTGAGCAGTTACCTCTTCTAACATAGGTTCTCTGGACATTTGTCTTGTCTCGGTGTTTGGAGACTCCTTCTCAGCATATTATCCTAGCTTCTCCATACCTGCCTGTTAAATTCATAAAAATAAATTTTCTGTTCTTTACATAAAATAGAATATAGGTTAGTACATTATTTTACTGTTCTATGGAAACTAGTTGGGCCGCATCAAGGCCTAGTATTTGAACCATGCTCTGATACCACTTGTCAAAACCCCAAAATTTCTGAAAAATTTAATTTTTTTTAAAAAGCATATATTTTCATTAAATGCAGTCATTAACTGTTTGATTAGTTTTATGTTACTAGAATTATAACTGAATGATCTTTTGATTACGCTTATCTTTAAAGAATAGTTTCTTTTCAATTACTGATTTGTTTTTTGTTTGTGACCACAAGGTAGAACTGTCATGGAAAACTGGGCTTACTTAGCTTCCGAGCTAACGCAGAAGTTTTCCTTCTCTTACAGATATACAGGTAAGATGCTCGGGTGTTGCTAAAATAAATTTCTAAAGTATTCAAATAAATATTTGTTGTACCAAATTTAATTCAGTAGAAGAATAGACATACTAGTCAGATTTCTTGAGCTTATAAAGGTAAAGCTTTGGCTATGATTCCTTTTAATATTTTACTGTTAGAGAAATGAATTCGACTAGTAAAGATGACAACTATTTTTCCTTCATGAAAGCAGGATTTACTATCCCTATGGAGTACTGAATCGTTTGATGTGTCTACTGAAATGCAAGTGTATATGTAATAAATATTTCTTATTTAGCACAGTAAGTATGGCAGGGTCACGATGTCAAAGATCTAAATTTTAATCGTTTATAATTACGGAATCACGCCATGAATGAAGTTACAACTGCAAGTGTAACATGATAAGGAGGTCTAAGTACCCAACCTATATTTTTCTTAATTCAAGAATTAAAAGGTTTACTACTTAAATATAAGTCACTTTAAAAATATTCCTTTAGTATTTAAAGACCTGTATAGTTTGGGAAACTAATTCTATCCCAAGCTCAATAATCAGATAGTAAACTTATAGATCATTTCCAGATCTATCCTACTCAAATACCACTTTAAGATTTTCACAAACTATACCATCAAGCAAAGGAATTTCATATACAAAAGTTAATTATTTTATGATGACTCTATAATACCTTTCATACCTTTGAGCTTGAAATTGACAAAAGACTATTTGTCACAATTGATTCTATAATTAGAACAGGATTGTTATTTTAAATGCAAGGAATCATCACAAAGGTCAGGACTAAAACTATATCCATGATCAATGATCACTCAAATTGTTTATTATAATTCTATAATCTTTATACTATTATCCCTTTACCTTCATTTGTGAACTAAGGCAATATAGATAATATAGAAAAATAGGTTTATATACAAGCTGCACCATGGTGACTTATTATTTCCCTTTGCTCCTACATCTTATTAACAATTATTATAATCCTCCAAACATATATGTGTTAGACCATACAACGAACATATTCTACGTTAAAATGTTTCTCCAAATATCATTTAAAAGTTCACATGATTGATTTTATATGCAGGTGGTTGACTATGGTGCGTCGAACCTTGTAGAACCTCCACGATATGATTTAAGTTGCAAAATCATTGAAGATCTTTGTTCGTGGAACTATGATGTTCCTACCCACTGCATGTTAAATATTAAAGGGATTACGTGGGCTCTTTCTAGCCATGCACTGGCATGTTAAAAGGTTTGACTCAAACCTTAAACCGTCATTCCTCTGCTGCCTACGGGCCCCTGGCCACTCTACAAAACCTCCTGGTTCGTTCCACTGCTTGCACTGTCTGCTAGCAGTCCCTATGCCAGTTCAGTTTCTTGTGGGCTCACCTACTGCGTTGTGAGGAATATTACTGTGTCGAAAAGCTTGCTGTTGAATGATGAATAGTGTTTGATCTACTTAGGGTTTCTCCCTTGGCATCTATTGCCCGAACTCGTCACTGTGTAGGTCGTCGCCTTAGCTTAGTGCTGCGAATCATCCTCCATCGTGACAGGTTACCCATCGCTCCTGCGGCTCCTTCTCTTCTGTGGTAAATGAAGGGTTTTCCCTTCCTCCTGCTGGTGGTTGTCTTGCTGTTCTTCAGTGGCCGTATTTCTATTAGACTCTAAGGTATGTACAGAGTTTCCCTTCGCTTTCTTTTCAAAGTACTAGTTTAACAATCAACATTTTAGTAAGGTTTTTAATATTAAGTTTATTCTTCATTACAGGGTTAGACTTCTCCTCTTGGCGTGGAAGGCGCGAGACTTCAACAGCTGGCTTCTCCCGGTAAGCCTGGTTTTATCCATGGCGTTTTCCTCCTTGCTGGTCCTTTAGGGAAGTTATTGGTTTTGCCCTCATGGGTTGGAACCCTTGGTTCAGTTTCATGCACCAAAATGCTGTTTAAGGAGTTTTTATCTCTTTGTTTATCAAGGGATCTTTGGCTGTAGCCGAGACTGAAGTTTTGGTTCTTCACTTGCTTTCTGTGTGATGTGTACATGTATATTTTGTTTATACAGGCTGTAAAAGCCTTATTTTGAATATGATGTTTATTGTCGTGAAGTATAAGGGAGATAAAACTCCTCCTTATTGCTGAACCTCAATGCTTACTTTTAATTTTGACAGGGTTTACCCTGAACTTGGAAATATAAGCTGACTATATAGTTTTCGTAATTTATATATTTTGTTTACTGTATAGTTTTTGAAACAATTAATTTTTACTTGCGTTTTGAAAGAAAAATATATAGAATATCTAAGCTCGGCCTTATGAGCCTTTCTGAGTTCGGATACCTCCGATTCCTGTAATTTGATATATACCTCATCTACTATCTTTAAATTATTTATGGCATTAATAGGTATGGTTTTTCCTGTACATTAATAGTATATATATTGTTATACTTTTCGAATTATAAGTCTTAATGTTTAATGACATTCTTCATGTAACTGACAGTGTAACCTTGAGTACAGGTTTTATATATAAAAAAAATTCTATTAATGATAATAAGATAAGACATTAAAGTGATTTCCAAATAATGTAAATTTTTATATAGTAATTAATAGGATATTAATTATCACTGATTATAATAACAATGTTATTCTTCCTGTAATACTTATTACTTTTGTTACTAGTTCTGCTTAGGTTCTTTTATATGTTTATAAAGTAATAGTAGTTTATTCTCAGTTTATAAAATAATCTGTTGTTAAAGTATTCTCAAAACTTACTGTGAAATACACGGTGCTTTGCAAATATGAGGGTTTCCAGTTATGTTTTATATAATATAGTTAAGCTCGAAGTCGAGCCTTCTGTCACCCTGTTATTTGCTTACTGTTGATTAAATTTACTGTCAAGGGTTCTGTACTGGATTTATACCCTGACTTACTAGTTATTAAGAAAAAAATGTAAGTTTTAACACATAGTTTATACCCTTCAATTTATATAGGGTCTTTATATTCTCGTTTTATTTTAATAATGTTCTTAAGTACTGTTTATTTACCTTGAAGTACATAAAGTATAAATAGTTCAAGTTTGAAATTAATGTAATAAGAACATTACCTTAAGTGTAACAATAATAATACTCCTATATTGTATGTAATAGAAGTTTATTGTTATTAATACAATAAAGATATTATCTCTCCTGTGAGTACCAATGTTTTTCCATGGTTAATATTTAGTTTATTCTATAGCATTCTGTTATTTAGTTCTTGTGCCAGTTATGCTAAATATTAAATAAAGTTCTGTAAATATACGGTTTATCTGTTTGTTTGTGATATCTTTATATATACAAAAAGATTAAATAATACTACTTAGGATCTATCTTATATAAATATATATATAAATATTTATTTACTATCTATAAAATAAAAATTAGGATAACAACTCTAATAACTGTTTGAGCTCAGTCCAAATAAAAGGTAGAAGAAACAGTGATATGACTACAACACTAAACATACATAAAATTTAGACCAAATTAGTTCGACAATAGGATTTAATTATGATTTAACCATTTCTATTTTCAGTTTATTATTAAACATATAATATAATTACTGAAAATATAATACTGTACAAGGGAATAATTTTATCTTTGAGCACATGCTACTATCAGTAAAACAAATATTTCTTCTGATGATAAGTAAAGAAAACAATCTACTATTCAACAATCTCATCATACCATTTTTTATAATTTTTACCCTTGTGCTGGAGTACGGTTTGGTAAACCCAGATGTGGAAAAACACAGTGGGTTCTTATTTTTCATCAACAAATTCTATTACTGATAAATTAAAAACTTTTATATCATTAAACCAGTTAAATCTTCATATCATAAACTACAGACATATCATTCAACCATTCAAAGTTATTGAAAACAAAGACAGTTAAGTGACAGAACCTATTTACACTTGAACAACAACAGCAATGGGAGGCCGTTCCTCCCTACCAACTCCTGGAGAGCGCTCAAACAACGACTCCTCAGGACCCCCGAGCTTGCTCTGGTCTCCATGGTTGGAACTAGGTGCAGCAATAGTCAGATACCAGTCTTCAAACTCAGTATTAATCCAGAACTTATCAGTAAGCTCTCCCGGCTAACAAGCTGTAATAACCAAGTTATTGCAGCATTCCTCTCAGAACAACTTCCTTATTGTTTTTCCCTCTTTCCTCAATGAATTTCCTAAATATCATTCACCTGAATGAATTCTCTCTCTGGAAAATATCTGAGCAACCTCAACTCTATTCATTGAGTACTTTTAAAAGATTGCCTAGGTCTTTTTGGGTTAGTTGTCATTTAATGAGCCACCTGCTCTGATCCCACTTTCTTGGGGAATCATGACCCCAAATATAGGGAAGTTTCCACCTGCAACTTAGGAAGTGTTTGAGGATGCTGCCACTTGTCTTTTTCCCTCCACCTAGTTCCATCCACCGGTTTGACCAGTAACCTCTTTTTAACAGCTCTCCCATGCTATTGTCTCCATAATTTATTTATTAATAATAAAATATTCTGAATTACATTCCACTTCTGTTGACTCTGCTGAGTCATCAGTTCCTACTTAGCATTAAATTTAACACAATGTCTCAGGAATATAATTAAATAATTAACATTATTTTACAAAATTGGGGTATGTGACAATATGTACTTGTCTGTTTGGGTTTTTGAAGTCAAACATGGTAGAAAATGACCTGAACTTTGTGATATCTAGGACATGGATATGTATAGTCAGGTTTTCTTAGTATAATACAATTTACTAACTTTACAAAAAAAAAATCCCCATAGTGAGCTTAATACTATGGTGTTGGGTGTAAAATTTTTATGGTACCTCCATCTGAAATTATTTCTTGAAACTTCGGTGCTAGATGTAAAAAAAATCAATCGAGAAGTTTGAATCTCTCTCTCTCTCTCTCTAGAGAGAGAGAGAGAGAGAGAGAGAGAGAGAGAGAGTTGAAACTCCGGTGCTAGATGTAAAAAAAAATCAATTGATAAGTTTGAATCTCTCTCTCTCTCTCTCTCTCTCTCGACTATCCAAAACATGTCAATATACCTTTGGATTACTCCCTTCTATTTCTTGAGAAGGTTCCAATTTTTGTTATTATTCCTCTTCGGAATCCATGTAGTTATTCCCACTGCGCTTATTCCCCTTATTATACTTACTATCACAAATTAAATATATTTACTTTTCTCTTATTTCATCAAGTAGCTAAGGTGTTAACCTTGTAGGCTGAGTGAGGTTAGGAGTGGGAACATTTCCATCTTTATAGGTGTTGTGGTGACATTTCTAGTAAGCACATATTTACTTCCCACTTTCTTTTCCACATTGAAAGCATTCTCCAATGATTTACTTACAAAGAGACATACCTCATGTTGAATTCTCGCAAACATTATCCTTTGGAATGTTATTCATTCTAAGACCCAAGAAAGTGTTGAATGTGCTTTGTAATTGTACCTCTTTTCCTGAGATATATCAATTAGATAAAGAAGGTGTCACCCTTAATATATACATAATATGTTATTAATTCATCCATAAAAATGGACCAATATAACATAGGGTCCTTGTTGTGAACACAGGGCCATTGGTACCACACAAATTGATCAAGTTGTAAATAGAAGTATGCAATAGTTACCTTTTGTAATGTTAGCACTTGTTGTAGATTGAAATATTTTCTCCATACTGAGGATCCAAGTTATGGGATCATAATTAGAATCAATCTTCCTCGTATTGATCTTGGGAATGATTTATTTATTTTCTGTCAATTTTAATGCATTATTATGTACATATGGGAGTAATGACTAATTATGTATCTAAGACTCAATGCTCTTAATCTCCAAGCGTGTTAAAATTTTCTCCTTGTGTGACTAGGACTCCACCATCTTGTTCTCTTTATCCTCTTCTCTAAGAGGTGAATTTAGGGTAAGAAGGAATCTTATCTCCTTCAAAAGATCCTCACTAATGTCATTAAGGTCATATTTTCTTTCCATCATTTTGATATTTTATCTCGAATATCATCTTTGAATGCTCGGAATTCTATGCTAGTAACATATTCATGAGTCATCCTTCTTTACAATTGTAGATTGTAGGATATCTACCCTCTCTATCGTCTTGGAAATCTTAAATTATGCCTCTTCATTATCTTCTTATGTTAAGGTTGGTTCTTTAGAATCCCTTTCAAAAGACACATTTGGTTTGTACTATGTGTTGGTCACCTTAATTGCTAATCAATTCATAAACAAACTGCTCAATATAAATTGTCAACCTAGGGAATTCTAGTTATTTCAAAATAAATTATGCAAAGTATATGCATGAACATTAGTAACTGATTCTCACAACTATGAATCACCCAATTCATTTTCTATTACAACCTATTTACTACACTTTTTTACCACTAGTCAATCAAACTTTAAATACTGATTCAGTTTGCAAGAATAAACAGATTCACAATCCTTCAAATCACATCAATTCTGGAAATGATTGGCTAATTTACTTTTGCAAGAAGTTAAAATCTAAAGTACTGTTGTAAAGAGATTTTTTCTACAATTGCAACACTCTAAGGCAATCCTCTTGCTCAAACAAGACCACACATCATTACTAGTTCAACAATAAAAGAAAGCAGATAGTAGAATTCGGTGGCAGAGCACAGGTGTAACAAAAATCCTTATACGATTTAGTAACACACTTTATAAGGGAAAATACACTATACACTCTATTGTTTCATCAAATCCTATTCCTATAAGATCAACTATTTCAATAGAATAGTAAAAATTGTAAATGAACAATCACATCTTTTCAATCAATCAAATAAACACACTCTTTTAGAAACTCACAATTGAATCAAATTGTAATTCCACACTAAAGTAAATTACAGAAATTAAATGACTAACTAATTGGGAAATTCTGAGAGAAGGTGGGCCCTTTCCTCCTAACAGATATTCCTTTACACACAACAAGGAATCAACACGCAACAGGTCAGGAAAATACTGCCAATTTCATTGATAGGAAAAATAGATTACAAAGTTCTTCCACTCATGTTACAATTTTATCTCTCTGATAAGACTAGACCCCATTAATGATCCAAATCTCTTTTAAATATTAAAGATAAAAAAATTGAGGTCCTTCAAATTCGGACATCCATGAGGATCGAAGAACCTCATGATTTAGAATCGATATCGAAATAGAAACTAGTTACATTCCAATATTACAATTAAGATAGGGACTCTTTGATGAGCATCTATGATCCTAACAGATCGAACTGATTCAATGTCAAATAAGTTTCACAAAACCACGTGGATGAGTAAATTGTGTTGTTTCTGCAATGGCCTAGGATGGCGCCTTGAGAAAGTGGAACTACCTGATGCTGATACACCGACATGTATCAAGATGCTGATACACCCAAATTCCTTATGACCTTGACTACTTTCATTAATTTGTCACAAATTAGCTAATTCAGGAAACAAAATCCATAAACATAGGTAAACTTAAGCATTAATATGACAAAGTAAACATGAATTATACATGCTTAAAATCATGTTTTTCCTTAGGGGGGATATCACTTTTAGTTTTAATAGTAAAGATAAATAGGAAAAGAAGATCACACGAAAGGTAAACAAAAAGGTTCATTTTTGGCACCTAACACTACGTCTTGACCTGGAATGCTTAGGGTTTTGGAGACAATTTTTATAGTCAATATTCAACCTATTACAATTGATACAATTCTAATTATTATGTTGATCAGAATTTTAAAATATATACTTTGATATGTCCTCTTCAAGATGCCATTAATCACATGCAATTTGGATCTTCCAAGAGAAAGTTATGGTGGGATTACAAAACCTCGTTATAGCTTATTTATTTTAAGAGAGTGAACTTATACGAACTTCCACATTGTAACATCTCTTGGATAGTTATAAAACTTGAATCTAGTGACACCTTAGCATATACTTTTTCTAACACCACTAATGGCACTTTATTTAGATTTCATAATCTTCATATATGAATATTATTCCAACACCACATATTTAAGACTAATTTGGGTACTAGACAAAAAAACCTAAATTGCACATCATATAACTTAGAAAATATAACAAACTAGATTATGTAACTTTTACCCAATGTACTTTTCAATGTTTTGTTAAGCCTTTAATGATGACACATTACACCATATATTGTGGTGCATTACATATTATTTATGTAGGCTTGGGTCTATTAGTGGGTTTATTAATTGTTATTGTACACCTTTATCTCCTATATATAGGAAGGAGATATTCTCATTGTAGTCATCATAGTATCTTATCTTGTCTTTTATAGTCAATACATTGTGTAAGGAGGTTCCTCCCTCGAAGAGGATTAATGTTTATCTCTGTTATTCATTTTTTAGGCATGGATTACCCTCTTATTGTCTATTTCTGCTCTTTTTATGCTATATCTGGGACTTTGTTGCATAACATGTTCTCTATCTACTCTAAGAAAAATTCTCATTGAAAATCAACTCCATGAAATTAGGGTGAAAATTGTATGATGAATTGAATGAAGGTTCCCAAAGCTAGGGTCATCTGCTTTGATACAAAATGTTATAGATCAATACCTCAAATAACATAAAAATATAAAGAATAAGTAACTTCATTCCCTTGAGAATGATAGAGAAGCATATTTATGGGGGGCAACCTCCTTTTATAATATATCAAATGCACAAGATAAGATGATTTGTAAAAGTATATCTATTTGGTATATATAGGAAACAAAAGAGTGTAATGAGAAATAATGGGCCTAGCAAACGAAAAATAATATAGAAATAGCTATGTAATGTCTCAAGACCATTGCATTAAATTTTCTCTAATTTTATTACATCAAGGTAAGCTTTCATTTAAATTTGTAGAATTAAGGAAATCAAGGTAGGATTTGAGCAAGTGCTCATCCATTTGTTTTATAAAAAATATAGAATATAACCATTAGAAAAAAATAGTGATACTTGAATCACTAAAAAAAACATAAGAAAAACAAAAATAGATGATAACAAAATTTGGAACATATTACATTTAAAATAAAAAAGAAAAAACAAGAAAACCCTTGCAAAAAGAAAAAGCCAAAGGTTGTTACTACATCAACACTAAAATTGCTTTACAAAATATCCCCTGGAAANTATATATATATATATATATATATATATTATTAAAATAACATGTTGGCTCAAATTAAATTTAAATTATTTAGAACTGCATATATATAAAACTATACAAATTAGATAAATTAAACCCATAAACATTGCATTACACATTTTCTCAACATTTCCTCTTAAAAAACAGGTTTGCACCTTGAAATATTGGATCCCTCTCGGCGCTTGATACATCCCCTTTTAGATGGATCCATCTTTAAGGTGTCTCTACTAAGCATTGAGAGGGATCAAATCTCTCAAGGTGCAAACCCTTCCCCCTCTATCGAATCCATTACTCACCCATTTTATCAATAATATCACGTCTTCAACATAATAT
Organism: Pseudotsuga menziesii; assembly: GCA_001517045.1. NCBI lineage: Eukaryota > Viridiplantae > Streptophyta > Pinopsida > Pinales > Pinaceae > Pseudotsuga > Pseudotsuga menziesii. Next base: position 983,200 of record LPNX010135011.1, on the reverse strand, counting down.
GTGTAGTTGAAAGGCAGGTTGCCATAGATTATCATGCTACAGGGTATCCCTGCACATTATTGCACACTGTCATGGATGCTACGTGAAGGGGTAACACTTCATAATATTGATTGTGCAGGTAATATTTGTGATAATTAATATCATATTCTTATGGCACTTTATTAATACTCATATTACCTATGCAAACCAATTTGTTACCTGCCCACATTTGTTCCATATCCCACAAAATAATTGTTGCAGTGGATGGTGCATGTATGTATGCATATTCTTGTAGTCTCTGGAAGCATCGGAAATGATAATATTGTTGTAGTGATCGGGAGGGAAGATAATGTTTGTATCAGGTCATTAATTATTTGTATCCCCCATGTATTAATCCATATTGTTGCAGTCTATGTATCCACTAAAAATGATAATATTGTTTCATTCTGTGTATCCACTAAAAATGATAATATTGTTGCAGTGAACCGGTAGGTAATATTTGTATCGTATCATTAATTATCAATTATCTCGATAGCTTAGGTATTATTTGCATTACATTAATATATTTTGTTTGGATTACAATGATATCTAGATAGCCCAGTTATTATTTGCATAATTAGTTGGTTGGTATATTTTTCAGTGCAACAAATGGAGAACTGATATATTATTTGCATGTTTTTTTAGAACTACTATATTATAATATTTGAATGTTTTAAAAATTATGGTTTTAAATATTAAGTGGTTATTACAAGGGATTTAAGAGAAATGATTTAGACGAGATTTCAATATTTTTGTATATGATGGTGATGAGTGAATGATAAGATGTTGAGTAGTTAGTGTGCTACAATACCTTGAAACGTGAAATTTGAGAACTCTAGGGTGAAGCATATTAATTATTCCACATGATTTATAATAAAAATCAATATTTTAAAATAAAAAATATTTTTAAAATTTTGAAAAATCACCACAATACCTCTTAAATATATTTTGAAAAGATTGAAAAGATCCAAACCAATGATTATTGTGGTTTAGTTAGAATATGGTTATCAAATTTACCCTAAAGCAGTTGATTTTTTTTAATTTAGCTCCTGTTAGTTTTTAAAATGCTATAATGTAAATATGAAACATAACACAGTGAATTAAGGGATAACAAAATATAATTAATAATAGATTTGAAAAACAAATATTATCTTCCTTAAAAACAAATATTATGAAACCATAGTTTGTTTACTATCTAAGAATGGAGTATTTTTTGTTGTTGTTGGAAAAGTGGTGGAACCCCCCTGACTAGCAGGGTTGCCATTGGCTAAGTAACCACGAACCAATGGCATCTAAGTCGTCAAAATCACCCGGGGATCGCACCCGGCTTGGACCGCACCAACCCTTAACATGGTTGGATTTTTGGTGTCTGACGGGATTAGAATTGACAACCTTTCAGCTTAAGGGGCGTCTTAACCATGCCCCGCCACCAACTGTTCTACATCTCGCTGATTATCTAAGAAGGGAATATTAAACTTAAAAAGAATATTTGATTTAATATTAATTTTTAAAGCCTAACACTCTAAGAGTTTTATGTTTTAAAAGAAAGTTGAAACAAGGATTGTGGTTGATGCATATTTCTTTTTGTGAAATAATTAATAAGAACATTAATGAATAAATTGTAATTGTAATAATACACATTTCGTTGGAGTTAATATTTCATTTTTAATTTGGTTTAATTCAAATTATCACATTAAGAATAAGTGTCCTCAGACACATAACAATAAGCAATCCTATTCAAAATCTAATTGCTCACTAAACTAACTTATTCTTTAATATAATCCTAGAAAATACCTAGAATATAAAACTTAGGATTAAGACCTCTAACATAATCATGAAGAAAAATATAACAGTAATTGTCTTTAATACGGTGAGATTTCTTTATCAGAAAGAAAGTTTATGTAAATTTTCTTAAGAAAAAGTTTATGTGACTTAGTTTTAAAATGAAAGGTTAAGGGTGCTGAGTAGATGTGAACACTTTATATATAAATTTATAATTGACTTTATTTTTATTATGTTTTGATATTTATTTTATTTTGGTATGTTCAAATTATTCTCTTTATTTATTTATTGGATCCTATTATAAGGAAGGAAGGAGTTACACACGCCAATGAAACCATATGAAGCCAATATTAAACTTAAAGAAGAATATTAGATTTAAAAACGATTTTATGTTAATTTTTTAAACTTAAAACTATAAGTTTTTTTTCTTTTAAAAGAAAGTTAAAACAAAGATTGTGGTTTATGTAAATTTCATTTTGCTAAATAATTAATAAGAACATAATGAATAGATTGTAATTGTATTTGGTTTGGGTTAATGTTTCATTTTTAATTTGGGATAACATAAATTATCACATTAATAATGAACAAAGGAGTTACGCATCTCCCTATTGGGATGTAGAATGCGTATTTCCTTACAAATATCCCTTGGAAGAATGTGGCCATACAAATATCCACTTTATTAAAAAAAACCACTAAAAACAACTTTAAAAAATGGCTCTAAACTTTTTTTACATTAAAAAAAAAATAGATTAACACCCAGCACAACTTTTGTTTCAGTATCAAATTTTATTTTTTCAACCCTTAAATAATAACAACTCTATAAATTGATAACTAAGTTGTACACTTACATAAGATAAGAATAATAACAATGATGAAACCTTTTTTAATGGCCAAAATTAAGTTGATTATTATATGTGGAATTTCCTTTATCATATTATTTTGAGCCTAAGAAAGATATTTGATGATGTTGTAATATAATATGAATGGTAGTCTAAAAATAAAACATTCAATTCACAATGATAGATAGTTACTAGATCCCTCTTAAGGAGTTAATTCAAACTTAAATTGTAACTTAAATATAATTTGTTTAATGAAAATAAAGGCGGTTGGCATACTAAGAAAGTGTCAATGCCAAAGGTGGTTGGCAAACTCAGAAATGTTATTTTTTTTTTCAAAAGAAAAAATACCAGATCCTGTTATTCTATTGAATCAAAGATCATCATATACATTCAGTCATAGAGACGTTCTTCATAGATAGGTTCAGCAAGGGGGTCCTCTTAACACAAAGGCGAGTCCCCGTCATCATACCGTGGTCAGAGAGACACAAGCCTTTTTTATTGCAGGCTTTTATCATCACTCCTATATAGACAGGTCAGATTTTATCAATTTCCTGATATGAGCAGAAGCAACATAAATCATGAGCATAAGGAGATGATTGAAAGTCTCTTCATGGGAATGCTTAGATCCCAATTTATGACACCATAAAAAGTGCTTAATGAACCAGCACATGCTAATGTAACTGAAAATTACCATGATTAGTAATCTTGCCAAACACAAATTCCTGGAAATTCCCAAAACCTGAATCAAGAGAGAGTGCATTTTTAGAGAGACTGTCGGCAATATGGTTATGCTCACGATATGTGTGTTTCATGATCATATCCGGGAAGTTATGCAATAATTCTCTTATATCATCACACCAATATCTCCGATGAGGTAGGTTCAGTGTGCCTTTTCCTGTAGCCCATGATATGATGACAAGGGAGTCTCCGTATAGAGAGTGTAGAGGAATTCCCATAATCTTTGAGACGGAGAAAAGAGCCCATAAAGCCATCAGCTCAGATTTAGTGTTAGTACTTCTTCCACAGCCCATGGAGAAATGTATACTGTATGAGCTGCTCAAATATAAAATGAAGCCTTCCCCCCCTATGTTCTTGGCGGTTGCACCATCAAAAAACCCACAAGGATACGCCATCTTTGGAGGCATTCCAACCACTCTGTTTTTAATCTTTTTAACAGGCACAGTATATGAATGAAAGAGCAAATCAATTTGATGAAGGATCGGATAGACCGCTGGAGTGTTCCCTTCAAAGATACAATTATTCCTATGTTTCCAGATAGACCATAAGGTGAAAAAAGGCATATATAGCTTGGGATAGTCCAAAGAGCGATCTCGAACCTAATGTTCCAGATACAATCGCACAGAAGCTCCCGTGGAAGATTTTTTAAAGGATCGAGAGTCAAAGTGCTTGGAAACAGCTTCAAAGGTGTTCTTAGTAAAATGACAGTCCAAAAATAGATGTTGGGTCGTTTCTTCCTCTTTCTTGTAGAGCAGACAGCGACTAGGACCCTGGATGCCACGTTTAATGAGTTGATCCCATGTTAACACTTTATTTTTTATGAGTAGCCATATAAAGCATCAGATTTTTTCAGGAATATTATATTTCCATAGAACTTGAAAAACAAGAGAAGTATCCAAATCAGGCTCCTTAAAGTGATCCACCACACACTCATATGCCATTGCCGTAGTTAGAGATCCTGAGTAATTCTTGTAAGACCAGAGAAAACTATCTAGAGAGGACCTGAGTAGTATCCTCCCATGCTCCAGCCCCTTAACATATTCATTCCAAATATTGTGCCATTCTCCACCTAGATCCAGGTCCGAAGCAGTGAGCCAGTAGTTCTGGGCTTCAACTGAATAATTTATGGCTTGATCCAGGGATATTATCCCGTAATATTCCAGATAATTGCGGAGATCCTGAGGCAATATAAAACATGTGCCCATACCTGTGATCGGGTCCACGCCTACCCTTATGCTCTCACCATTTCCCACCATCCAAGTTAATCCATTGCCAAACCAGGAAATAGTGCTAATGAAGCCTTTCCAAATAACAGAGACACCCATAGTAGAGAATGCCTTGCATCGAATCCATGACAGAACATTATTCTTCTTTAAATATTTCACAGAAATTAACTTGAACCAAAGACCATTGCCGCAGAGAGCAAGCCAAAAATATTTAAGACTTAAGGAAGTGCTGAACCATTCTAGATTTTTGATACCCCAGCCCCCTTGAGAAGTAGGCTTAGATAAAGAGGTCCAATCAACAAGGTGGAATTTTTTCTTATTCCTCATAGAGCCCCAAAGGAAGTCAAAGATTAAACTTCTAAGTTTCCTCAGAATGGATTTCGGTAAGGGGACTAAAGACAACCAGTACATCGGTAAGCTGGTGAGAACAACCCTAATAAGTAGTAGCCTCCCACCCAATGATAGAAGCCTGAAGGACCAATGTGAAATCTTGTTCTCAAACTTTTTAATAAGCCATAACTAGTCTTTAACATTGTATCCTGAGGGTTTTATAAAATACCCAAGATAATTTAACCCCAAAGAAAAGTCCTGGGTTTTGTATGGCATAGAGCGCGTGATTTTGTTTATAGTCCCATCGTCAACATTGTTGTACAAAAAGCAAGACTTCTCTGAGTTTATGAACATGCCTGATGCTTCACAAAAGGTATCCAGTAAAACTTTGAATGCTATCCATTCTTCACAAGTGCCAAAACCAAAAAGAATCATGTCATCAACAAAAAGAAGGTGAGTAAGGGATAGATGTTTCGAGATTTTGATCCCTTTTACCAGACCATGTCTACAAGCGTCATCAATAAGAAGGATGAGTCCTTCAATCATTAGGATAAAAAGGAGGGGAGAAAGTGGACATCCTTGTCTGATTCCACGAGAGGCCGTAAAAAAATGAGAGGGGGAGCCATTGATAAGTAGAGCAAAATTAACCGAAGTTAAGCATCCCATTATCCAGTTGACTCCTTCCAGAGGTATACCAATTTGCAGAAGAATGAGCCTCATATAGGACCAGTTAACTTTGTCAAAGGCTTTGGTGAGATCAAGTTTAAGGACAAGGGAACTTTTGTTCCTGGATTTGATAGAGTGGAGAACTTCTTGGGTAATGGCCAAAGGCTCTGAGATCTGACGGTTTTTGAGGAACCCAAACTGCCGAGGAGAGATAAATTTGTCAAGAAAGGGCTTAAGATGATTCACAGCAACCTTTGCTATCAGCTTATAGATCAAGTTGCAAAGAGAGATAGGATGAAAATAAGCAAAGGTTGAAGGTTTGTCTTTTTTAGGAATGAGAGTGAGGAAATTCGAATTGAGAGAGGGAAGAACCCTCCCAGACAACCGTGATTCTTCCACCAAATTCACAAGTTCATCCCCCAAAAGATCATAAAATGCTAAAAAGAACTCTACAGGGAAACCGTTAGGCCCAGGAGATTTGTCTTTCTTGAAAGACTTGAGGGCCCTTTCTACTTCCATAGAAGTAACCTTGGAAGTAAAGGTTGACTGCTCCTCAAGGGAAATAAAGGATGGGAAGAGGCTGATAATTTTCAACTGAGCAGAAATAGTAGTAAGGTTATCATCATAGAAAATCCTTTTAAAGTGTCTGACACCCAGGTCCTTCAAATCCTGGTCACGTTCAACCATAGTGCCCTCCTCATCCCCCAGACCCCAAATCGCATTATGATTTTTCCGTGCAGTAGCAACATAATTGAAAAATTTGGTGTTGGAGTCACCCAAAGTTTCCCAAATCATCCTACTTTTAAACTTGGCAGAAAGGATCTCATGATCCCTTAGTTTTTTCAGATCCTGTTGCAGAGCCTTAATATTGAAGAGAGTTTCCGAAGTGAAGATACTTGTTGGGGAGGAGGAAAGAATATTATGAATCTCCGTCTCAATTATAAGACTCTTATCTTTCATCTCGAGGGACTTGTGATGGGTCCAATCTTTGATTTTCGATTTCAATAGCCTAAGCTTCATCGAAAAAGAGTCCATCACAGAATCGGAGGATTCAAGGGTGAGGATAGGCCACTCTTTCTTAATCATAATAACAAAATCATCAAAAGCTAGCCAAGAGTGGTTGAATTTGAAAGGAAAGACGCAAGGAGAAGAGTTCTCCCTCCATTCCAAGATAATTGGGTAATGGTCTGATATAGCTGAGGGAAAATCCCAAACCCTGTGCTAAGGAAGTAGGTCAATAAGGCTAGAGGAAAGCAAGAACCTATCCAGTCTTTTACTAATTCCATCATCACCCGAGCGGCCATTTCGCCAGGTTGGTCTTGCATAGTCAGGAGCAATGTCAACAAGCTGATGGGAGGAGAATAGGTGAGTGAAAAAGGGGCTGAGAGGATCAGAGTGAGCCTTTTTATCCCAGACTTCGGAGCAGTTTAAAGTGAGATTAATATCACCTGCTAAAACCAAATTAGGTTGGTTGAGTAGACCCCCTTGAGCAACCAAATCCCAAAATGTTTCCCAGCTAGTATAAGGCCCATAACAGTTGAGAAGGGAGAGATTCAATGAGGAACCCCGGACATGAGCTTTAAGGAGAATCCCCGCCACAGTTTTGAAAGCTTTAATCTTGAAACAGTGAGGGTTCCAAGTCGCAAGTAAACCCCCCGAGAGCCCTGAGGAGCTCAAAGCACAATATTCCCAACCTGGATGCAATTTAGAGAAAGCCAAAAGAGATGGATGCAAGCTGGTCATGGTTTCTTGTAAAATGATAAGATCAGGAGAAAGAGATACAAAAAGGTTCAGGAGGCTTTTGTGCTTGGCCAAGCCTCCAAAGCTGTGGACGTTAAAGGAGATGATCTTCATTAAGAACCCGATGATACGGGTGTCTTTGCTCTAAGGGCCCAAGAGGGGGAAGGTTGGACATTACGTGCAACAGTCTTCAACCTTGTTGACAGTGGAGTATAATGGAGGGGTAAAGGAGAGGAATCCGATGAGGAAGGAGGAGCTTTCTTCGATTTTCTCTGTATAGTCACATTCTGAAAGTGTATAGAGTCCAATGGGAGGACTAAGGGAGATTGAGGTGTTTTGTCAGAAAAAATATCCAAAGAAGTTTGTAAAGAGGGATCAGCAAAGGAGGGTGTGGAGACCGGACTGCATGGAGGGGAAGGAATAGAAGGAGGTCTGGAGCCAGGTAGGGGAGGGAAATCAGAGTCCGTGAAAATAGAAGGCATCACAGGGTAGAGTGGAGGGGAAGGATGAGACTCCAAAAAAGGAAGCCGAACGGAAGGTGGATGATCTTCTGGAAAGGCCGGTGACACAGAGGGAGGAAGTTCCTCCTCTATAGTGGTAATAGGAGTCTTATCAGGTGAAGAGTCACGAGCCCGAGACTCAAAGTTCCCTGCTAAACCGGAAGAGGGGCTTGAGGTGGTGACATAATCAAGAAGCAAGAGTTCTTGCTCAGTTACATCATCAAAAAAGGAGCAAGCCTGAGAAAGCATACCTTTTGTGGGCTCGTCCTCGGCAGAGACCAATGTAATAGGTGAGGGAGATGGAACTTGATCCTGTGAGAGAGGTGAGGAGATTTGAGAGACAGTCCTTTTTCTGATCTCCAGACAGGTCCTTCAAAGATGGCCTACGGTTCTGCACTTACTGCAACGGAAGGGCACATTTAGATAGTCGAGCCGCTGCTGTATAATCCTTTCGAGACAAATAATATCAATCTCGGCTGGGAGTCCTGTGGTTAAATCCATTTCCACAAGGATCTTGGCCATCCGTTTGTGAAATGAGTGAAGGAAATCATCTTCAACGACAACGAATTGCCCAATTATATTCCCAATACCCTCCATTACCTCGCAGTTCTACAATGGTAGAGGCAGACCAAGAAGAAGGACCCACAAGTGTCATTTCTTGACACGTTCTCTTTGTGGGTCAAAGTGAATATGCCAGCGGTCCAGAACTAAGGACTCCGCCCGTATGCACCATAATGAGTTCAGAACAGACAGAGCATGGGCCTATTCCAAAAACACTATAACAATCCAACCTCTGGCTAACAAACTGATCGAGGGAGTATACGAGAAAAGTGGTTTCCAATTTTCTGCGGCCCAGACTTGCCAATCGTTCTTTCCCATCTGAGTATACTCCAGTCTTCCAATAAGGGCACGAGAGCATAACGCCTCTATCCTGTCCATGAAAATGTCCCTTCCAAGAACAAATCATAATTTTCCCTCCCAAACTTTGTGTGCCTTTGTAGTCCTGCGGCGACGACTGCGCAACCGAGAAGGTAGAGGGTCTCCTTCCATCTCTAAACCGGGTCCTAGAAATGACCTCAATCGACGAGAGATGAGTTCAACAGGTCACCAAATCAGCCAATAACCACGTAGGGGCGTGACACATATGAAAAGGAGAACCACGAGAAGACCACATAGAGGATTCCAAAATGGGATGACCACCAAGAAAATCGAAATGAGTCAACCCATCAAAAAGAACCCAAGACAATCATCATTTGAGAAATTCCTAAGTGACAGAAGAAACCCCAATATGCCGACAAGGAAACTAGAAGGACACCTGCAAACACTGAGTGGACAGCCGAAACATATAACCCTCAAAACCCGGAAAGCTCTAGAAGGGTAAAAGGAAAGAGACCAAACGACGTAACCTGAACCAGCTAACACCACCCATTAGTGCTTCAAAACGAAGAGGCCGGTTAGAATAGAAAGACCAGCAAGTTCTTCCGGACTAACCCTCATTGAAGTCCTGTCAAGCAGAAACAATAATAAAAGGAACAAGACAGAAGGAGGATGACCACCCAGACCTAGCTCATGCAGCTTGAGGATTCCCACTTTTTTCTACTGGTTGGTACTAGTCCTCCACCGTGGAGGATGGACTCCAGTTTCCAGGTCCAGGCTAAGAACAGTCATACCCTATGCAAAGAATAAAACCCTAGAGACACCCAAGAGTGCGCTCACACCAGCACCGACTCAGAAAGTGTTATTACACACAAGAGATATACAATTGTATAGAGTAGCATCTAAATTAGGTTATTGTAAACATAAACATAAACAAATAAAGGTTTAATGTTCGTATCACCACATATGTAGGTATCAGTATAATAAAAGTACATGCCATGTACAATTAAAGAATGATACATATATGATAGGTTTCATTCATAGAATAAAAATTGAAAGAGATTATAATGGGTTAAAGGCTCTAGTTTCAACAAACATCATAATCACTCCGACATGCATATCAATTTAATAAAAGTCCATGTGATGCAAAGATGAAGGAAAAAGACATGTGACTCTAAAGATGAAGGAAAAATACATATAATAGTTTTTTTTAAATATCGTGGACATCTTGTTTTGGGTTTAGTGTCAGTGATCAAATTTGAAGAGTGGGTCTTAATTTCAATTGGAAGGGTATTTATTAGGTGAGCACTTCAGAGTTGAAGCACAATATAAAATATAAATAATTGTATTTTAATTGATAAGTATAAATTAACTAGACTTTTTCACCAAAAAAAATGCAAAAAATAAATATTGTTTTTTCAAATTTTTACATTTTTAAACAATTGAGTACTTTTTAATATCTACATGAAAAAATGACATATTTTCAATGAAACTTATTTTAAACACATTAAGTTGTTATGTGTATCATTAATTTTACAGTTCAGTAACATAACAACTATTCTATTGTATTGTTTCCACTTGGAACACACTTCATTATACCAAAAAAAAAACTATTTAGACTATGCCATAACCATACTGGGGCATCCACGCGCAATCCAAGATTGAGAGATGTAAGAATGATAAGGATTGGGCTCCTAAGAAAAAATAATACACAACTCTGAAAACATTAAAAAAAAAGTTCTACATACCAAGCAAGTTAGCAAAGCTAGCATAATCAGGGTTGGGGTATCAATGCTTTTTGTTCAACACTTGTCGTGAAAGCATACATGTATGGGATGGAGGGGTAATGGAATCAAGCCTAAGTCAATTGAATCCTTGCAACTCACCTCATGTTTGTGTTTCAACAATCTGATTTAGAGATGTAAGAATGATAAGGATTGGGCTCCTAAGAAAAAATAATCCACAACTCAAAAAACATTAAAAAAAAATTCCTACATACCAAGCAAGTTAGCAAAGCTAGCATAACCAAGGTTGGGGTATCAATGTTTTTTGTTCAACACTTGTCGTGAAAGCATATATGTATGGGATGGAGGGGCAATGGAATCGAGCCTAATTCAATTGAATCCTTGCAACTCACTGCATGTCTCAGTTTCAACAATTTGCCTTTTAAATTGAACCAAAATACCAAAAGAAGATTATTAATGCCTAGATTTGAGAAAGTTCTAAGTGTGAGTAATTAAGGGCTTAGGGCTCTAAAATTTGTTGTGTTTTGTACCGGTCCACGATTCAGTGAATCAACAGTCACGGGTATGGATTTACGTTATTTAATGAAAACAATTAATGTGTATAACCTCTATGTCGGAACCATTTTCCATGTTGATGGAGGCTACTACCCTCTTTATTGTCTTACCAAAAGGCATGATAATGAGGAAAAAGACCTAAAATTATGGACTCCACCTTCAAAGAATGCCTTTAGATCACATTGGTAAGGAGTGATAAGAAGATCACAACAATCCAATGTGTCAAATCTTAGTTGATAGTGTTAATTAAAGACTTATATGGTAAATTTAATATATAAAGCTTACTTATAGTTATCTCTCACTCTTTGCGTCTTGAGACATTTAATTTTTAATGGTTGTTTATGCGCCTTGACCCAATTCGTATTATAAGGTGAGGACGTGCATGCACAATAATCCTTAGTTATGACTATGAGATGAGGATTTAAAGAGAATATGATCTAAAGACAAGTACTTTGTATATGTATTTTGGTAACGTCAAGGACACATGTTGTGAGAAACCACAGTTGTTTGGAAGGATGAAGGGAGATTACATCACGAGCATGCCACCCATCAAATTGAAGACTATTGCTGATCCAACAATCGTTTTTCTTAATTTTATTAATAACCATTCTTTTTCCGTATCATGTGCCCAACGACACCTCTCTATAGCAATGCATAAATCGACTTCTACACAGTTTGTGATCCTAGCTAGATGTCATAATTTGTATTAGCATGAGATCGAGTGTTCTTTATAGTTGTCGTGAGTCCATGATATTCATGCAAGAAATGAAGTCTTGTAGAGGAGGACTTATCAAACCGACCTTTTGAATTTCATTTTGACGAAAAAAGAATGGAAATTCGTAGCGAAGTTCACATAGGTAGTAGGCACAAATTTTTGAGCTCGTTTTGGGCCTAGTAGTGGACTAGAAGTCGTTTTTTTATTATAGTCGTAGTTGTTGACACATTGTCACACTTTAGATTACAACCTCAAGTGACTCGGGAGTCAGAGTCACATCTCGATGGCTAATGCCTCGTAGTTATCAATGATTATTGACCATCCCATCTTACACAAATAAGTGACTAATTATAATTTATCATATTTCCAATATTTTAAATAATGAGTTATTTTAAATAATGAGTTGAACTTTTTATAGCATAAAAATTTCAACATCTTAAAAATTTATATGGATGAATAATTTCAAATGTTGCACTTCTTTTGAAATGTTAATATAAATTATGCCCTTAAAATTCAGATTTTAAATTTTGTTTAAGAGCAATTTTAACTTTACATTTCTGTGAAGGTATAAAACCCTTTGGAAGGGTTTAATTTTGAACGTTGGTCAGGGCCCGGGGTCATTATTTTTTCAGTTCTTCGGTTGGTCTGCATGATGGAGGTATTTCTTGTCAAGGTTGAAGCATGGCGTCGTGTGTTAAAGTATTTTTTTATATGTGTAAAAATAGAAATTCTTGATTTGCGATTGGCTGTGTACACGTTGACAGAAGCCTTGGAGTTGTCACTTGGTTTTAAATACTCCTGGGTGGCAGATTTACGATCTTGTTCTTCAATCTACGAATTGAATGTGTAGCAGGTGGTAAGGTAGGTTTCTAAGTCCCATCTCGACTTTCAATGCATGGGGTGTTTTTGGGCGAACAATATATTACATGTTATTGGATCCTTACAATAGAATTCGTGGGTATATAAAGTCAAATTGAAAATTATGCACTTGTATTTTAGTCAATGAACATGAATATGGGGTTCCCCTCTTCATTTGTTCCTTCCCTTCAGAGTAGAATTCGTGGGTATATAAAGCCAAATTGAAATAATATGCACTTGTATTTTTGTCCTCCTCCTGGAAAATGTTGTGTTATAGCTTTCTGGGCTGTCAATAATATAAATAAAATAAGTTTATTAGGCCTACAAAACCACTAAACTGAATATAGCTATATGATTTATTAATGAATTACTTTCCCAAAAACAGAAATTTATATGAATATGTTGCTGAGACATCAAAATCATATTTCACTAACTCTCTGCATTCTGAAGCATTTTTCATTTCCTATCTCATACAACAAACAAACCTCTCACACATTTGACTCTTTCCATCTTTGCATTCACCTCTGGATACTCTTTTCTCCTTTATTCTTTCTTATTCTAGCAAGACATAGCATTATATGGTTGTTGTGAGTCATTAAAAAAATGTGTTGTTAGTGATGGTAGTTGTCACTCCTGTTTATTGATTTAATTTTTTTTTACTTTAAACCCTTCTTATATCCCAATGAAACATTTGGTTTGAGCTAAGGTGAATACTTTTGAACTCTGTAAATGTATATATCTGGCCTTAGCTAGGATGAATAATCTTGAACTGTATAAATTTAGATAGTTGTTTGTGGGTGAATAAATGTTTCTTCGTTGGGAAGCCCTTCAGTGAAGAGGAATTTTCATAGCACAGGTTGATGCATTAATTATTTCCAGTTGAGATTTCAAACTTTTTAACTATTTTCTAATCCTTCATTGGAGAGTAAAAAAAAATGACACCACTTTCTTTTTTTTTGGGGGGGGGGTTCTTCAAAATTAAGCTTATTTGTGGCGTTGTAAATTTCCCTTCCTAGATTGTGGGTTTATCTTTTTAGGCTATTTATGGAATTCAGTTTTTAACAATATCTATAAACATTCAAGCGACTCCCATCCCAATATTCAAAGTCCAATTCGATTCTCATAGTCAATTCTTTCACTTTTCCCACATACCTTTCCTGAAATAGATCAGGTTGAACGTTGCAAGATTTTTAAATTGCAGATAGAATTACTTAGAAGTCAAATATGACGCACTGAGAAATAGAATTGGCATCCACCAGAGTTTAAATTGCATCCAAATAAACAACACAAGGAGTGATGTTTAATCTCCCATGTTTTCTTTGATGCAAGCACAATTTTTTATTTGATCAGTGTGATAGTTTTATTTTAAATATTTTAAGCTAACTTCAGTCCTCTTTTCATCCTTAAATCAATTGGATGTGCCATATTGCATTTAAATCACTCTAAAATTTAAACCAACGCTTTATAAATCTGGCATGGCGTTGGATGTGCCGTATTGCATTTAAATCACTCTAAAATTTAAACCAACTCTTTATAAATCTTGGCATGGCGTTAGTTATGACAAGAGCTATTCATTGAGCTGCAGAGCATTTAATGGAGCTGCAGCAGGTCTGTAGACCGTTGGATCTCCAGCAGCTCGAGATCGAATGGTCTGCAGGCCTGCTGCAGCCCCATTAAATGCTCTGCAGCTCAATTGATAGCTCTGGCCGTTAGTTATGCAAGCAAAAGTTATAAAAGTAAATTCTATTTCGAGGAATCTTTTCATTGATTTTATGCCCATGTATTACTTATGTTAGCTTGTAAATTAAAGTCATTTCAAATCTGATTGGTTTATAGTGAATTTGCTATATTTAATTTATTCAGTTGGAATTTGCTAGTAATTTAGGTTTTGTTGTTATGCTTACTCTTTTAGTTGTTGCTTATTCAAGTTTTCCTCTTTAGTTTTGCTTGGCACTTTCCTGATTTTGTTTTTCTCCCACCATAAAATATAAAGATCAAACAAACAACGGCGAATCTGGTTGCTAGTAACTTCAAATAAATATAAAGATCAAACAAACAACGGCGAATCTGGTTGCTAGTAACTTCAAATAGAGGATTCAACCATAAATAAAATGAAGACCTATAATAATGTGTTTCCATAACCTGAAACATATTTATTATGACTACAATGTTTTAGGTATGCCAAATCTCTGTTGTCGAAGGTGTATATATGTTAGAATTTTGGGGTGGACTACCATCTATGCTTTTTCTTCTAGAGACGAGAATGAGACAAGTGTACTGTCTAGATTGATTCTATGGGCGTAGTCCAAGATTAAACAAGAATTAGACAAATGCACTGTCTAGATTGATTCTATGGTTTTGTCGTTCAAAATTAATAATTAATAGTTAAAAAAAAAGAAGAAAAATGGCTTAATTAACATGTGATTAGTACAGTTAGTGAAAGCTGTAAAAATTAAAATTAATCATCAACTATTTGGTTATTAGATACAACTACTAGAGATACAACTAATAGCTTAACTCAAATGATTCTAGAACTATTAGCTTAACTCCAATGATTCTAGAACTATTAGCTTAACTTCAACTCTAATCATAGTTATACTGGATAACTATTAGCTTAACAATTAGATACACTATTAGTTTAACTTAAATGATTCTACAACTATTAGCTTAACTTCAACTCTAATCACTTAAGGCTTAGTCCAACTACATTTGGCGTCTCCAAACTCCTAGTAGCTGGACATGTTTAGGTTTTCCATATAGATATAGTTAGGTTTTCAATTCTTTTTAAAGGAGGTTAGTCCAACTCATTATTAACTTTTAAATTAACTATTAGATACAACTATTAACTTAACTCCAATGATTCTACAATTATTAGTTTAAATTCAACTCTAACCACTGTTATATTGCGTAAATATTAGATTTACTCCAATGATTCTACAACTATTAGCTTAACTTCAACTCTAATCGTGGTTATATTGGATAACTATTATATTGTTCCAATAGTGATGCAACTATTAAAATAAATTTAGATGAACTACATCTCTTAGCATGAGAAGTTGACCTTGATTGCAATGAAACTATGCACCAAGAACAATCACTTAGGTAATGTGCAAATTATGTGACAGTTGAACTCCATATGGCACTCGGGAGTTGAGTTAATGTGCATAAGGCATAGTCTAAACTTTATACTAACTTTTAAATTAACTATTAGATACAACTATTAGCTCAACTCCAATGATGATACCACTATGAGCCTAGCTTCGTGACTATGAGCTTAACAACCATAAATTAAGTTGTTGTTATATTAGCTTAACTATTATGATACAAGTAATTGACACATTCTTTAGTTAAAAAAGCATTATAAATATGTCAAATATATACCTCTTGGCATATTTCAAACATATTAATCTTAGTAATATGGTTGGTGCTAGTTTTAATATTAAGAACACTTGAGAAGGTGCATAAAGTTTTCATCGTCAACAAAATCGAATTGTTGCACATAAAGAGAACCGCCTCGACTACTCCCTTATTCACATTGGTTAAAACATTTTTTTATACACTAGGTGTCTACTCCCGTTTATATAGTTTGGATTATACACTAGGTGTCTCGTCTTCTCTATTTGTTTGAGCAATTTCTTATGTCTCTAGTTAGTCAAAATACACCATTGTGCATTTGCTCATCACATAATCCGCAAATGTCTGCTTCCAAGTGAAGGCCCACTTTCCCTTTACATATGTCTTTGCTTTAGCTCCTTTATGTCTCTTCATAGATGGAGAACAAGGAACTGGGGATAAACTATGTTCAGATTTCCTCCCATACATCGATCAGACATGCTTCTTCAATGCCATTGACATTGTTTTGTTTGAAAACAATCTTTTCTGTTTGCATAATTTTAATCACCAGCCAGGTGATTGTTGCTTTGATTCCTTCTTAGTCCTTTTTAATTTTTGATATACTTCAAATGAAATAAGACAAGCAATCATAAATAATTTTAGGATTTCGTTTGCCCAAGGAAATCCATCGACTATTTATTCGATGCAGAATATCTTTCGATTGACTATTTGTATGAGCTACTTGGATTGAACAACGTCAAGTTGTATCTTGATAGTATGTCTCAATCTGCTTCCTAACAAGATAATGGAAATGTTTGTGGCTTATGGGGTGACATATTTTGTATCAAGTGGTTTGCAAATTGGTTAGATGTTCTAGTTGTTATTTGGTCATTAACATATAAAAGAAAATATCTTCACTTCAATTCCAATAAACATGGATACTGTTACAATATACTTTTCCATGATCACATGTGTGCCACGGGTCACCTTGAGCATTTTCTCTCATATAAAATGCACCTTGCAGAATGCCTTGGTATGTGTTTCCACTTAATTCGTACCTCAAGTCATGTGACATAAATATTCAAGCCGCTAGGTGCGGCCTTGGGGCAAAGTTCGAGCCAAGTGTTGTCACTTGATACTCAACTACTCTATTTAGGCCAACTCCTAGCGAAGCCAAGGGGTGTGGTCCCTGTAAAAATAATTTAAGGTTGTTTTAATCTATGAAAGTACAAAAAACCAACTATTCTAGGAGTTTGAGATGAAATGGATTAAAATGTTACCTACTAATCAGTGCAAATAAATTGATCTTAGCAACTTTAGAAAATATTCAAATGATTCAAGACACTTTACAGGATTTGACTTATGCAAAAGGAAGTAGAGTAAACTAGTGCCAATGAAGAAAATGCTTGTGTATGAGGGTTTCTAGTGTAGTCTTAGCAAAAGTATTGTGGTGTCTCAGTTGGTAAATTTTAGATTTATTAAATGAGTGATTAAGGGAGTGGGTTACTGTTGGGTTTGGACCAATAAGGAAAGCTCTCTTGAAATGAACACTAAAGAGGCTTTGCCAAGTGTCCAATAGAGCAAGGCATAACCATCTTGGAGTAGCCCCCTATCTTTGTGGTATTCACCCTTTGCGACCTATTGATTCCTCAAGAAACAGGCTTATGTGGATTTTCATGTTACTCTAGTCACTCGTATCCCTTTTTGGTACAACCAGCTAATCAGACAAGCTGCAGCGGTGCAGAGCATACATGGTAGGATCCTTCATCAATTTTTATTATAATCCTAAACGTGATGTTTAGTAACTAACTACTCACGACTATGAGTCTCTTTCCCCCTTTCGGAATACTCGGGAGAGCACAGTCAAGTTCATTTTAAAGTTTTAAAGAAAAGACAAATGATTTTTTTTTCTAATTAATCCCACCAAGAATCTCTTTCCCCCTTTCGGGATAGTCGAGAGAGCGTGGGGTAAGTATTTATTTTCCTTGAAGCAACAAAGTAAAATTAAAAACTATTGGAAAATAAAAACTAAACTAAAGAAAAAAAACAAACCATGAAAAAATATATGCTAACACAGGTCCCCCCTGGGGGATCGGGAGTGGGTTATTAGGAGCCTACTCAAAACTTTATTAAACCTTTTAAATTTTTTTGAGAAGTGCACTTTGGTCCTTGTAAATTGGAGCCAAAGGCTTACAAAACACTAAAAAAGAAATGCGAGGAAAGAAACTCTGTTGGGATTTTAATGGCTTAATTTCTTGAAATTTCGCTAGAGTTTCCTCCTCCTTTTTCGCTAAACCTGCAAAAACAATGACGAAAATAATGTGAAAGACACCCAAAAACACTTTAAGAGTGTCTTGAGAAAGTCTACAAAAATGGTCTAAAATATTACGAGTAAAAATAACTAAAAATGACTAAGGAAAGCTAGGAAGCTTGCCTTCTTAGGATTTTTGCTCGCCTCTTTAAGAGAATGGAAAGAAACTCTCAAGCATTAAATTCCAAATAAATGAATTGAAAAAATCTTTAATCTTGTTAACCAAACACTTTTAAATTTCATACTTAAACTTGCGAAAATGAAGCTAGATCTAGTATATTAAAAAGAACTTTTAATTACTCAATAAAATCTAGAATTGGGAAATTAAATATACTTTAGATACGTCTTCAAAATGTGGATCTAAGCAAAGTAACAATAACCAAAGTAAACTTGAAAATTTAGGATCAAGAAGTGATAGAACCAGATGGAGCACGAAGTAGAAAAGGATGGTGATGCCTTATTTGGTGAGATCATAGAGTTGATGCTTCTTCTTTCAAAATTATTGGAGAAGAGGGAGAGCCCTCTCGCTCATCAAATGTTCCATCTCAAGTTTCCTGTAAAATGGCTTCAAAAAAATGTGAAGGGGATTAAAAGCACCTGCGTGAAATGATAGAAAGACAAGCAGTATTATAGATCCAAAAAAAAATCACATGGTACTTGATAGTCTCATATTTTTCATGATAAGAAGTAACCTAAGAAGAATCACTTCCTATTCTTACCGAAATGTAAATTTCCTTACGAAGAAAAGTAATCCCAACAATTGCAAAATATGAAAGAATTTGATACAGATTACCCCCATGATTTAGCAAAAATCAATATCAACCAAACATCTATGAATCCCATACTGAAATTGCCTCCAAAGCAAATTTTTATTAACTAATCTTAGAAAAATTTAAAACATATGCAAGCATAGGTTCAACCTTCTGATGCCGAAACAATGGCAAAGTCTTCATTATATAGAAATAGCGAGACCTGGTGTAACGTACTGTCAAAAATCAAATATAATTTGTTTTTTCTCTATATTCATATATCTGTGGACATATTAATAAAATACCCAATTGTTATGAAAGAATACAAATAAAAAGACACCCTAGCCATATTAAATGGTCAAATTCATCATTATATAATCATCCTCAAGCGTAAGGACCCCTGTAACAGTCGTTCTTCCATTGATATATCCATTCTGCAACCACAATATACATTTCCACGCTAAACTGAGTTTTTCGCCTTCTGCCTTCCGTTTTCCACCTTTCGATGTGGACCTCGGAAGTCAAAATATTCATGAAATGATCACTTGATCTTTTGGACTTACGCCTTCCTTTTTCCACCTTTCCACCTTCCGCTGCAGACCTTGGAAGTCAGAAACTTCATGAAATGATCACTTGATCCTTCGGACTTCTGCCTGTTGCTGCGGACCTAAAAAATTGGAAACTTCATGAAACGATCACTTGATCTTTTGGATTTCTACCTTCCGCTGGAGACCTTGGAAGTCGTAAACTCCATGAAACAATCACTTGATCTTTTGGATTTTTTTCTTTTCACCTTCCGCTACGCACCTCAGAAGTCAGAAACTTTATGAAATGATCACTTGATCTTTCGGCTCTCCACCTTCTGTTTTTCGCCTTTCCACCTTTCGTTGCGGATCTCGGAAGTCAAAAACTTAAAGCAACAATCACTTGATCTTTTGAATTTTTGCCTTTCGCTTTCGACCATCCACTACAAACTTCAGAAGTCAGAAAACACGCAAAACGAACACTTTTCCTTTCTACCTTTCGCCTCTCGACTTTCGCTTTTCTGCCTTTCGTTGAGGATCTTGGAAATTGGAAAAACAACTTTTTTCCTTAACCTTTTTCCCATTTTCAGCCTCTCGCCTTTCGCTTTCCGCAAGCGGACTCCAGGGTGTGGAAAACACCAAATTTCTTTAACTTGGCTTTTACACCTTCCGCTCGTTGATTTCTTGCGGCTTAAGTCTCGATCGTTGATCTGATTCTTGACGAATTCCACAATGGCACCTTCGTAACCAATATTTGTCGTTGATATTCTTTGTGGATAAAATCTTGATCGTCGATTTATTTGATGTGGAAATCGGACTTCGAAAAACTTCAAGCTTCTCTAACTTAATTCTTAACTTTTTGCTTCTGCATTCTACATCTGCCTTCCACACCATTGATCCTTGCGTCTTAAACCCTAATCGTGGAACTGATTTGATGTGGAAATTGAACTTTAGTAACTTCGGTGAACCGTCGATCTAGATGTGTATTAGATCTAGACTATTGATATTCTAGTCTGTGTGGATCAATATTTAACTTTGCGGATTCAACGGGTTTCTGGTTGATTTGGGGGTTTAATTCAGTGTAAGTTAATTGGATCTGGAAAACTATCTTTGTGCTTGCATCCATGCCCTTGATTTCACCATTTGAGCATGATTTGGTAACATTTAACCAGCTGCGCTAAGTTACTTAAGAGATTTGGACAGTTTAAATATGGTTTTTCTCTATGTAAAACAGTTTCAACGGCCATATTGAATAAATCAGATCTAAACTATAAATAAGCATTATAGTTTCATTCAAAAACCTAAAATTGTAATGGATATTTAAGGAAGAATTACATAATCAATACATATAGGAAATACACAGTAGGAACATCTGATACCATGTAAAAACAAAGGATTCAATCCATTAGATGCGAGTTCATAAATTCTGGATTATTCAAGCATAATGGATTAGTGACAGTGAGACCTAAGGAATTCAACTATGAATGAACTAATAATTTCTACAATAGTTCATTACTAACAATTCCCTGTTGCCGATATGAATGCCCGATCTTGGTTATGTTGAGAACAATCTAACATTGTACAAATCTAGGATATACCAAAACATGGACAATGATTCTACAGAAATGCGTAAACAATATTGTTTGGAAATAAATATGCAGTTTAACATTTCACATATACATCATATTGTATCTAAATCATTCATAAGAAACGAATTAATAACTTGGCACCAATGCTGGGAAAACAAAAGTGGAGAAGTTGTTCCTCCCGACCAACTCCTAGGGCAGTGAAATTACTTGCTCCAAAACCCTTGATCCTGGTCGTTGAACCGCAAGAACAAAATATCTTAATGCGCCATCTCTTGCATTATACAGATGTTAATCCTCGTCCAATGCTAGCCTCCTGTTGCTCATGGACATACTATTAAATAGTATTTTGCCTAGGACCTTGTCATTTATGAGCCTCCTGCTCTTTAGCAACTCAACTAGGAGTGCAAACATTATTTTTGGGGATGATGCCTCATGCATCTTGAGTTCTCACTCAGTGGTCTTTGCCACTTGTCATTTTCCTCTTGTGGGTCAGCAAACACTCTTTCAACAGCTATATCCACCTTTGTTTCCTTTCAACATATTTTATTAATAGGAAAGTTTTATTACAAGATGTTCTATTCTTGACTTCATGTTAAAGAATAATAAAATAATAATCAAAGTATTTCCCAACAGAATTAATAATTGTTAATTTAGGGAGGTATTACACCCAGGGGGAGCATGAGTTAGAGGAGATAACTGAAGTTGATTTAGGATTGAAGGAGTTAACTCCTTGATTTAGCGTTTGATTGCCAGTTAACAAGAAGAGGGATGTGCCACCTTTGAAAAGTAAGGCGCATCCTCACATTGGGAATGCCAAAGTCCAATCACAAATCACCAAAGGAAAAAATGCGCTCCCATCTAGTGGTTGGAACCCCCCATTGATTGATGTAGTGCCGATTTAACTTGGATCCCATCTAGATATATGATTTTTGACATAGGATACTCGCCTTTAAACTCGAGTTTGATCTCCAATGTGTAGATGATTCCATTCCATCTCATGTCTTATCCCTTTAGATATGCGCATCCTCCTTCACATGTATAATTCCACTTCATCAATCCAATCTTAATCAATTCGAATTTGCATTTGATAAAGTCTTTTTTGTCCTTAGTTGAGGTCGCATACCATATGAGACAACACATCCACTTCATTCAAACATGTTTGTTTGACTTTTTCAATTTTTTCTTTGTGCCAATTTGTCGCACTTTTAGCAATTAAATTGATGTTTTTATGCACCATTAGCGAAAAAAGGATTAAGTGACTTTTTAATCACCCAGAGCATATGAAAAGTGGGTCATGGGGTAAAGAGGATGCTCTGAGTTTGAAAACGAGCATCCACATGACAAATTACACCTTTGGATCAAGCTTTTATGCTCTTCACAAAATTTGTAATTAAATCATGAAGTAATTGCCTAAAAGACAGAATTTTATTTTCTTGAAATTAAAAAAAAAACTTAGAGGGACCTAGAACATGTCCATATGACTCAATATCAATGTATAACACATTCGTATACATTGACATGTGAAATTTAATAACCTCCTAGGGTTTATCCACCAAGACGACTATTCCAGCTTTGGAGGAGCAGGTGAAAAACTCAAAAATTATGCATCGCTTATTTAGTATTGCATAATTAACAAGGAAAAAAACACCTTGGAATAATTGGATTGATAAATAATTCCTTGGTAGCCATGTTCTTTTCAAAAACCTCGTGCTAACACATTTTTTACAACTTCCCCACAGGGTATGAAGATGTGGTACAAAAAATAAAAAGGGCTAATAAAGCCTAACGAACCTTTGAGATTTGAGTTTGAACAAGCACTTGTTCATATTTGGTGACTCACTTGAAAGTCCAACTAGAATAAACCTATTCGATAACATCTAGCTCCAACTGTGGGATGTGTGATTGACCTAAACTTCGTGGAAATCAATCATACGAGAAACCTAGAATCTCTAGTTCGTGCACAAAAATGGGATAAGTCAATCACATGTATATAAATAACCAAATGAAATAATAAGTTGCAACATATGATACATAAATAATATACAACAAATGAAAATGGTATACAAGAAATAATGTACAAAAACGAATATACATAAAATAACTAAGCTAGGAAATTAAATGCAAGGAAGGGTTAGAAAGTCATGATACAAAGATACCCCTATGGGAATAAGATGTTGTCATTGAAAAATAGTTTTAGAATCTATCCATTAACTGGCAGAGTTTTCTCTTCCCCGTCCATGTCATTGACATAAAAAAGAATTGACACCAGCCATATCATGGATGATGTAGGGATCCGTCCATAAATTGTCAAACTTTCTGTGTTTTCCAGTATTTTCTCTACATTTTTCCCAAAGTAACACCGTGTCTCCCTTTTGAAAAATCCTGTGTCTAGATGACTTGTCAAAATTTCTCTTAACCTTTTCAAGACTTCTGATACTCTGATTAACATCCTTCCTTCTGACGACATCCAACTCTACCAATTAATTTATTCTGATCTGAAAGTCATCTTGATTTGAACCTAAATCTTGAAGAGACTGACACATTGGTAACTAGAGATGAATTAGGAAAGTTACATTCATGCCATAAGGAGACTTAACCATTGCACTTTTATTAGTAATCATATCTACCCTAAGTGCAAACTTAATTTTACTATCCAAAGCCTTCTTGTTATCACCAACAATCTTTTTAACAATGGTCATCAAGTTTTTGTTACTTGACTCGACAAGACCATTTCCCTAGGTATACTAATTCAAGGAATGATATAGGATAAGGCCATACTTGAAACACAATGAAGACATCACTACCAAATTGAAGGTTTTGGCATTATCTATGGTTATCTTAGCAGGAACCCCGAATCTAGCGATGATTTTGTCTTAAAGGAAATCCATAACCACTTTCTCGGTTGTTGCTTTAGTAGGTATGGCCTCTACCCACTTGGTAAGATAATCCGTTGTTGTCAAAATTCAAGTATAACTATTACCTTAATTATCCTTAAATTTACCAATGAAATCAAGACCCCACTTTGAAAAGGGGCTTAGACTACTACCGATTTTAAAGGTATTGTAGCAAGTTTATGTTTTCCTATTAAAAGTTGACATTTATGGAAATTCCTAATAGACTTGTGCACATAAGTGAATAAGGTGGGCTAGTGGTATCCAGCTCTAAGAATCTTGTAGGCTGTAGTTTTAGCTGCAAAATGGACACCACTGAATCTCGAATGGAATTATTCTAAGAGTCTTATAGACTCTTTTTCATCAGTACACCTAAGTGTGAGACCATCTGGGTTTCTACAACCCAATCCTTCTTGTGTAAGAAAATACTTGGTGGCTTGCAATCTTAATGACCTTCTCTTGTGGCCAACTAGATGATATGGATAAGTTAGGTTGAGGAGGTAGAATATAATGTGTGAATGCCACTGTTGTTGTTGAATGTGTTGAGCCCCCTATAGAAATGGCTTATGTTGATGAACTATTCTAACAAACCATCCCTAAGGCTTGTTCATTGCTCTCTGTCATCATCTTAGCAAGTCCTTGACCTTTTATCAATTTAGTGGGTTTAATTTCTAAGTCATACTCTTGGATCTTTGATGCCCACTTTCCTCTTATACTAAGGCAGTCTTGTTGAGATAGGATATCCTTTACTGTTGAGTGAGGGACATAGCCAATTACTTTAGAGTAGGAATATAGGTTCTAACGTGTTTTAGAGACTTTACAAGGGAATATGCTTGTTTTTCCATTGTGGTGTACTTTAGTTTAAAATTCTGTAAGGATCTACTCAAAAGTCAATAGGTTGTTCCTGACCCTCCTTGTTCTTCTGCAATAAAACTCTGGCAATTGTGTCCTCTGATGCAACTGAAAAAATATGAAAATCTTTGGAATAATTTGGAATTATTAAAACTGGAGACCTTTCAATAAAATATTTAATGGTTGCAAAAGCTTCTTTTCATTCTTTATCCCATACAAAATTAGCATCTTTATTGTGTAGTGTCTGTATAGGTTTCACTAATTCCTCCAAGTTTGTTATGAACCTCCTTATAAAGTTGATCTGGCCATTAAAATATTGTAGGGATTTCTTTTTATGGGGAAAGGAGACTTTCTTTATAGCTTCTACCCTCTCTGGGTATATCTTGACCCCATCTTTGGAAATGATGTGTCCAAGCAATTTACCCTCATTAGCTCCAAATACTGACTTTGTTGGGTTCAATGATATGCCAAAATTCTTGCATATTTCAAACACCTTTCTGAGATGGGCTATGTGGTCAATTATTTCTTTGGAAAAAACGTTAAGGTCACCTTGGTATATATCTATTATTTTCCCAATTAACTCATTGAAAGCATAGTCCATGGCTCTTTGGAATGTTGCACCTATTGAAATATTGGTCAACAATGAGAGGGAGGGTGAATCAATATTGTAACTTTTGTCAATTTAAAACCACTTTTAATTGACTCATTAAAAACACATAATAAAAAAGAACACAACACAAATTTATCGTGGAAGCCCGATTGGGTAAACCACCAATACTTCCTATTACTGCAAAATTGTTATTTACAAATAGATTTTTCCTGATACTACAGACAAGGATGGTATTATACCCTATTTACCAGCAACTACTGGAAGGAGGATACAACCCCTTGTTTTGTCAGCTACACCTGACAGGATGCTACTACACCCTATTTACTAGTGTCTGCTAAAAGGAGGCTACAACCCCCTGCAGGCCTGTTGTCTACCCTAGCCCCACCCTACCACCCTAATATATTTTTAGTAATCTTCCAGATTCCTTTACCCTTTAATCTCTGTCACACTCACTAGTCTCTGCTTCTTCTTCTATGATCTGGACCACAGAGACAATTTCTCTCACTCATCCCTTTATGTATAAATACCTTCATGTTTCCCGCGGATGCATCTCTTCACCATTCTTCCATTTCATTCTTTGATCATGCCTCTTCATGAAAGCTTAATTCCTCATTATATTACTGAGTTGTAGAGTCATCTACCTCCGTCGTGATTCTTCAAAACAACTAAAACAATTTCCTGTTAATCGATTTACAGTTTATTCTTCTAGTCCTGTTCTTCCGCAATCATCTTCAGTCATTGGTCTTATTTTGGGCTCTTTCCTGACTGTAGATCTCAGATAAAAATTAGATAGTGGATATTGTGACTTTCCAAATATCATTCCACGATTTCTGCTATCTGCACTAATTAGTCTGCACTGTTGATTTTTTTCGAGCTCTTTGTGACCATTGATCTGAGATGGAAATTAGATATCGGATATGTGACTTTTTCCAAATATCATTCCACGATTTCCGCTTTCCATAACAATCTTTACGCACCATCGATATCGTTCGAGTATCATTCCACACCGTTGATCTTCTTCGAGCTCTCCTTGACCGTTGATCTGAGATGGAAATCTGATATAGTATATGTGACTTTTTCCAAATATCATTTCGAGATTTCTGCTTTCCACACCAATCTTTCTGCATCGTCGATCTTATGCAGATGTTTTTCAGACCGTTGATCTTCCGGACTTCGGGTAGCAGAATTGTGACATTTCCCAAAGTATTTTTGCAATTCTCTGCCTTCCGCTTTTCGCCTTTCGCTTTTCTTCTGAACCGTTGATTTCTTTGCGGGTTCACTCGTAGCCATCGATCTACGATCTAATGTGGATTGTAGATTCTCACTTTTCCTTGTGTGGAAATCATTCCCCACAGTACATTTCCTCATGGATTAAATCCTAACTATTGATCTACAATCAAATGCAGATTTGTGGATCTTCCCTTTTCTTTGTGCGGAAATCCTTCCTCGCCTTAGATTTCCTACAGATTCAATCCTAACCATCCAAGTTTTCATTGCAAATGGTATTTCGCTCCCATTAGAACATTAACTAGCTTCCTAGTTAAATCTGCACAATCCCTTGAGGGCCGTCGGACCTACATCTGGTCAGATCAACAGTGGACTCCAAATGTATTAAACTGTATTTGATGGAAATCTCATACCCATCAAAATTTCTTAACCTCCTGTCACTTTACTTAGCGAAATGTCTTTATCGCCGTCGGATTAGGATCCCCATCAATCAATAGTGGACTCCAAATAGAATAAACTTGTTTGAATTAAAATTTTGCACCCATTTGAGCAGTTAACTCACCTTCTAGTTGAATCTGCGAAAACCATGAGGACCGTCAGATCTAGATCGACGGTGGACTCCAAATATCATAAGGCGGATTTTATTCAAATTTCGTGCACATTAGGATTTTATTAATCCATGCTAGTTCTCCCTGTGAAATAACGGGTAGCCGTTGATCTGATTCAATGATAAACCTCGTCCGTTGATTTTAATCTCTGTCATGGTGATTAATTCCAAATTTTGCAGCTGATTCACCTTTTAATCCTCTTTTCTATTAAATCAGCGAAATCCATATTAGCCGTAGATGTCCAAGACCTTCAAATCTCCACCACACGATATATAATCATGAGGATGACTTAACTTAGGCAGTGTTGGGTTATCTCGGATGTAACTCCAACCTACGAAATAAACTTTCCACCGTGGATTTGCTCCTACCATGATCTAAACCATCTAAGCCCGCACAGACTTAAGTCTTGTTTATTATCGATCCTTACAGTGCAGTCATTGATAAAACTGCAACAAGTTTATTCTAAAACATATTCCATTCATGAAATCTCAATGATCTAATTGTTTAATTCATGCTCTCTCTTTCATGCTGATTGATCAGAGAACCGATCAAGCGATCTTTGTTTTCTCTCATAAACCCTATTACTGATTTTCCCTTGTCATCAACCCTAATAATGATTTTTCTTTGTCATTGCTGAACTTCTTTGACATCAATGATAATCCATGTAATGGATCCTTTGTCTTTTACTGATGTCATCCTGCTACATGTCTATTGGTTATTCCTTTGTCATTTGTGAACTCTTTTGAACTACTTTGACATCAAATACAACTATATTCTCAACAATCTCCCCCTTTGGCATTGATGGCAACATCTAAACATTCTCCCCCTTTGACAACAATGACAAAGGATAACCTGTTATGCCATTGTTGTACCCATTTTGATATAATATTTCCTTTCTTTCTTCTTTTTGACAACAACTCTTGCCAACAAATCTCTTACCTTTGTTAACTAGACTTGGTACTAATCAATGTATTATCATTTATTTTAACATTTCCTTTCTTGCAACACGTTCTTGAATGATAGATCCATAGACTCCCCTTGTCACTGTACTTCCTCTCATTTGCCAACATTTTTGTGACAGAGTTTATACTCAACATTATTTTTCCACACACTGTTTAAAAAAAAATTGTACTATACAACTTGCTCTTCTTAAGAAGT
Organism: Pseudotsuga menziesii; assembly: GCA_001517045.1. Classification (NCBI taxonomy): domain Eukaryota; kingdom Viridiplantae; phylum Streptophyta; class Pinopsida; order Pinales; family Pinaceae; genus Pseudotsuga; species Pseudotsuga menziesii. The sequence continues at coordinate 954,760 of LPNX010135011.1, read as the reverse complement.
ATTCACATAATCCTTGGTCTGAGATAACAAGAGGATTTGCTACAAGTTTGAGAGACAAATTTAGAAAGAATTTCTTTAAATGATATATATATATACCTATTGTTTCTTCACAATTTTCACTGTTATTTTTACTCATCCTGCCACTTTTCAATAGACTATTTTTATTTATTTTTAATCTTTTAGATCAGACTTGAGTTTTCTTCTACTGTCAACAATTTTTATGTGTCATGACTACAAATTCTAAGTGAACATAAAATATTTATCTTCTATTTGATTGTAGACATCATGGTATTCATGAATCACACATTTTGTTGTTCTCATGTTACTTCATAGGTCTTACACTTTCTCTATGTCAACCATACACCAATCTTATCATTTAACTTTGATCATCTATTGTCTTTGATGAAGATAGCTTTCGGCATACTTCAACATTAGATACAAATTAATATTTTTTTTACTTTAACTCCCCTTGAGTATATGACTCCTTTGAATGTTATTTTCAGGGCTCTCTTTTAATCATGAGAGATCTTTAGAAAATAATCCCGGAATCATCACTATATCCTTCTTCATCGCCTTCATCTCCATCTTCATTGGTATATTCTTTTACATCTCCATCTTGATTTTCCTTATAATGGATGTCATTCTTATTTATGGCACTATTATGCTCATCATCATCTTTGGATACCTCACCGATGTTTGAAATTTGTGTTTCTTATGAGTGCTTGAAATCTGACTTTTTCCTCCATATCTTCCCATGAGGTATCCTAATTACTTGTCCTTTATCATCTTTAGTGTTTGTGTCTTGTTTCCTTCTTAAACTTTGATCTTTTCCCTTGGTTCTGCAGTCAACATCCTTGTGAACAAACTTATGACAACAATGACAGTATCCATAGAATTTCCCTTTATGTTTGAGGAATCTTTGATCTTCTTGCTTCACAACTTCCATCTTCTTCCACTGTTTCTGAGCTTCTACTGAAACACTCTTCCTTAATTTACATTCTCTAGCCATATGTCCAAAGTTATTACATTTGTAACACTCTATGTCATATCTTTGAAGAGGTCCAAACCGGTTATGATTTCTTCCTTTTGGTTTACTAGACGTATCCTTCTTATATTCATAAACCTTTCCATAAGCTCCACATTTCAGGGCTTTATAACCAAAATTATTACAAGAGTAATAATGACCCAAAAAGATCTGCTGATATCTATTTGTCATTGGTCTCTTAGACGGTTAGTTCTATCTCTGTCATGAATGGATAAGACATATTTCTTGTTTTCTTCCCTTTGAACAGGACTCTTTAGTGCATCAGAACTTCTTTCATTTCCAACTTGGTTTGTGACAGAGGAATATTCTGGATCCTTTACTTTGTAATATCCTAGACCATTTTTATCATTTGATGGTCTTTGGCTACTTAAGATATCATCTGAGATCCTTGAGTTGTTCTCAAACTTTGATTTTATATATTTTTCATCAACCCCTTTTCTAAGTTGAATAATTTCTTTTTCAAGTTTTTCAGAATCTTGGATTCTCTCCTTGAGAAGAACTACTAGATCTTCTTTGGTCTTCTTGGCCTCTTGAGGTTGGTTCTTCAAGTTCATGTTAATTTGATTTGTTTCTTCTTGGTACTTTGACAATTTCTCTTTCAAAACTTTGTTTCTTTTCCTACATTTTGCAATTTCATCAACAAAAACCATGTATTGAGCTTCTATGTCCACTTCTGATTCTTCATCTGAATTTGTTGTCCCTATAAATAGGATTTCTGCATCTTCACTTTTATTGTCACTATCTTATTTGGAATAGAAGTTATTCTTCTTTTTATTAAACGTATTATTACCCATGGTCTTATCCTTATGACAACAAGATTCTTCATGATCACTCTCCTCTTGTTTTGGGTTAGGACACTTATTGGCAAAATGTCCATTTCTTCCACAGTTAAGACATTTCAAGGGTAGCTTTCCTTTGTATTTCCTAGTACCTCTCTCAAGTTTACTGATGAAAAGAGCTTCTTATTCATCTAGGTTCTCTAATTGGTTCTCGGATAGGGCTTTAAATGCTATAGCTTTTCTTGAGGGTTCATTATGTCTCGTCCTCATCTCATATGTAGTGAAGATCCCATGTAGTCCATCTATTGTCATGTCATTAAGGTCATCCTATTCTTCTAGAGTGGACACTTTTGAATCATACTTCATTGGCAATGTTCTTAGTACCTTTCTCACAACTTCTCCTTCTTTTAATTTTCCTCCAAGACCTATAATAACATTGCAACCTCTTCTACTCTTAGAAGGTATTCCCCAATATTTTCCTCTTCTTTCATTTTAAGGCTCTCAAACTGCCCTTTATATGCCTGAAGCTTTGATTCTTTGACTTTAGATGTTCCTTCATAGATAATGTTTAACTTATCCCAAGTTTCTTTGGAAATATTGCATCGTATAAATTTTGTAAATACAGAGTTTGTCAACCCACTTAGGATTGCATTTAGGGATTTGGCATTACCTTCATATTGGCCTAGTTCCTCTGGGTCTGTAGGTGCTTGGTTATCTATTTTATATAATTTTTCAGTTGCTGCCCAAACCTTCCATGTAAGGGACATCAAATGGAACTTCATTCTCACACTCCAGTATGCATAATTTTCTCCTATGAATAATGGAGGTCTTTTGGTGGCTAAACCTTCTTGTTGATCCATAGTGGTTTTAAATAGGATCTACCTTCTAGTGGTTAAACTGTGGTGAAGGAACCTGCTCTGGTACCAATTGTTGAAATATTAGTCAATACTGAGAGGGGGGTGCATTAATATTGTAACTTTTATCAATTTAAAACCAATTTTATTTTACTCATTAAAACACATAATCAATAAGAACACCGAGAACACAAATTTTTCATGGAATCCCAATTGGGTAAACCACCAATACTTCCTATTACTGCAAAATTGTTATTTACAAATAGTTTTTCCCCGCTGCTACAAATAAGGATGGTATTACACCATATTTACCATCAACTATTGGAAGGAGGATACAACTACCTGTTTTGTCAATGACAACTGACATGATGCTACTACACCCTATTAACAGTTTTTGTTGAAAGGAGGCTACAACCCCTTGCTAGACTGTTTCCTGCCCTAGCACCACCCTACCACCCTAATATGTTTTTAGTAATCTTCCAGGTTCTTTTACCCTTCAATATATGTTACACTCATTGGTCTCTGCTTCTTCTTCTATGATTTGGACCACAAAGACAATTTCTCTCACTCACCCCTATTGTGTATAAATACCTTCACGTTTCCTGCAGATGCATCTCTTCACCATTGCGCCATTTCATTCTTTGTTCGCGCCTCTTCATGAAAGCATAATTCCTCATTCTATTACTAAGTCGTAGAGTCATCTACCTCCATCATGATTCTTCAAAACAACTACAACAATTCCCTGTTTATTGATTTACAGTTTATTCTTCTAGTCATGTTCTTCCGCAATCTTTATTTCCGCAATCATCCTGAGCCGTTAATCTTATTTTGGGATTTTTCATGACCGTAAATCTGAGATAAAAATCAAATAGAGGATATGTGGCTTTTTCCAAATATCATTCCACGATTTCTGCTTTTCGCACCAATCATTCCACACCGTTGATATTTTTCGAGCTCTTTGTGACCATTGATATTAGATGGAAATCAAATATTAGATATGTGACTTTTTCCAAATATAATTCCACGATTTCCACTTTCCGCATCATTGATCTCGTTCGAGTATCATTTCGCACAGTTGATCTTCTTTGAGCTCTCTGTGACCGTTGATATTAGATGGAAATAAGATATTGGATATGTGACTTTTTCCAAATATCATTCCAAGATTTTCGCTTTCTGTACCAATATTTCTGCATCGTCGATCTTATGCGGATGTTTTCTAGACCGACGATCTTCCATATTTTGGGTAGCGGAACTGTGACATTTCCCAAAGTCCTTTTTGCGATTCTTTTCCTTCCACTTTTCTTCTAAACTGTTGATTTCTTTGCGGGTTCACTCTGAGCCGTCGATCTACAATCTAATGTGGATTGCAGATTCTCACTTTTCTTTGTGCAGAAATCATTAACCACCATATGTTTCCTCGCGGATTAAATACTAACGGTTGATCTATACGATCAAATGCAGATTTGTGGATCTTCCCTTTTCTTTGTGTGGAAATAATTCCCCACTATAGATTTCCTTGTGGATTCAATCTTGATCGTCCAAGTTTTCATTGGAAATGGTATTTTGCTCCCATCAAAACGTTAACTAGCTTACTAGTTAAATCTCTGAAATCCCTTGAGGGTCGTTGGATCTAGATTTGGTCAGATCAACAATGGACTCCAAATGTATTAAACTGTATTTGATGGAAATTTTGCATCCATCATATTTTGTTAACCTCTTGTCACTTTACCCAACGAAATGTCTTTATCGTCGTCGGATCAGGATCCCCATCAATCAACGATGGACTCCAATTAGAACAAACTTGTTTGAATTAAAATTTCACACCCATCTTAGCAGTTAACTCACCTGATAGTTGAATCTGTGAAATCCATGAGGATCGTCATATCTAGATAGATGGTGGACCCCAATTATCATAAGGCAGATTTTATTCAAATTTTATGCACATCAAGATTTTATTAATCCACGCTAGTTCTCCCTGCGAAATAACTGGCAGTCGTTGATCTGATTCAACGATCAACCTTGTATGTTGATCTTAATCTCTTTCGTGGCGATAACTGCGAATTTCGCAACTAATTCACCTTTTTATCCTCCTCACTATTAAATCAGCGAAATATTTACTAGACGTAGATCTCCGGAACCTTCAAATATCCACCACACGATCTACAATCGTGAGGATGACTTAACTTAGGTAGTGTTACATTATCTCATATTTAACTCCAACCTGCAAAATCAAATTTCAACCGTGGATTTGCTCCTACCATGATCTAAACCATCTAAACCTGCATAGACTTAAGTCTCATTTATTATTGATCCTTACAGTGATCGATCGTTGATAAACTTGCAACAAGGTTTTTCTGAAACATATTCCATTCATAAAATATCAATGATCTAATTGATTAATTCATGCTCTCTCTTTCATGCCGATTGATCAAAGAATCAATCAATTGATCTATGTTTTCTCTCATCAACCTTATTACTGATTTTCCCTTGTCATCAACCCTGTTACTGATTTTCTTTTGTCATTGCTGAACTCCTTTGACATCAATGATAATCCATGTAATGGATCCTTTGTATTTTAATTATTTCATCCCCATACATTTCTATTGGTTATTCCTTTGTCATTCATGAACTCCTTTGAACTCCTTTGAAATCAATGACAACCATATTCTCAACAATCTCCCCCTTTGGCATTGATGGCAACATCTAAACATTCTCCACCTTTGATTGATGTAGTGCTGATTTAACTTGGATCCCATCTACATCTTATGCTTTTTGACATAAGATACTCAAAATTAAACTCTATTTTGATCTCCAACATGTAGATGATGCCAATTCATCTCATGCGTTATCCCTTTAGACATGTGCATCCTCCTTCACGTGTATAATTTCCACTTCATCAATCCAATCTTAATCGAGACGAATTTGCACTTGATAAATTTGTTTTGTCCTTAGTTGAGGTCACATACCATATGGGACAACATATCCACTTCATTCAAACATGTTTGTTTGACTTTTTCAACTTTGTCTTTATGCCATTTTGTTGCACTTTTAGCAATTAAATTGATGTTTTGATGCACCGTTAGCGAAAAAGGAAAAAAGTGACTTTTTAATCACCTGGAGAATATGAAAAGTGGGTATTGGAGCAAATAGGATGCTCTAAGTGTGAAAACGAGCATCCATACCCCAAATTCCTCCTTGGGGTTAAGGTTTTATGCCATTTACAAAAATTTTAATTAAACCATTAAAAAATGGCTTAAAAAAACAGAATTGTTTTCTTCTCAGAATAAAGAAAACTTACAGGGACCGAGAACATGTCCATAAAACTCAATATCAATGTCTAGAACTTTCATATACATTGACACGTGAACTTTAATAACCACCTAGGGTTTATTCACTAAGACGACCATTCCAACTTTGGAGGAGTATGTGAAAAGCTCCAAAATTATGCAGCGCTTATTCAACATTGCATAATTAACAAGAGAAAAAATACCTTGGAATAATTGGCTTGATAACCAAGTCCTAGGAAGCCAAGTTTTTTATAAAAAAACCCGTGCTAACACATTTTTTACAACTTCTCCGCAGGGTATAACATGTGGTACAAAAAATAAAAATGGCCAAGAAGGCTCGATGATCTTCTGAGCTCTGAGTTTGAACAAGCGCTTGTTCATCTTTGGCAGCTCACTTGAAAGTCCAATTAGATGCAACCTAGTCAATAACAATATGCATGGAATTTCAGATAGCATATGCATAGACCAATATCTTGACTTCAACATAGAAATGCTCGCTTACAAAGACATGCTTCTAGAGTAAGGGTTCACCGGATTCACACCCATTGAAGGAAACTATCGTGATTCCTTGTTTGAATCTATAGTGAAGTGTACAACATACTTTGATAGCACAAGATTGCAAAAAGCATTTGTTCAAACTTTCTTCAACTGCATTGTGGGTACAACAGAGCATTGCATTGTTTGAAGACTTTTCTTTAAGAAATCAAGTTCCCATATGTGGTGCTTGTTTTTTATTGGCAAATCTATCTTGTGAATATGGCATACCCATTTAGAGTTTTCTGTGTCAAAGGGAATCAATTTTCACTTTAGTGATTGGATGAGCTCCTTGATATTAACATATTCATATGGGACACTAGCTCACAACATTTTAGCTCAAGCTTTTGTGCAACAATCATATCAACAACAAATGTCTGTCTAATACAACATGAAATCAACACAAGTCATTCACAGTTCAAGCCATTGATCCAATTTCCATCTCATTGACAAAAAGATGTTGCATTTTCATTTGTGACAAACAACATTGGTGACAAAAAAAATGTCAGTAATGTTGAGGAAAATCAGGTCGTTGCAAAAGCAAGAACTGCCAACGCTTTCATTTTTAGAATGCCTAGTGATCAACTGTGTAAAAAGAGAAAATAAGATAAAATAAAAGGAAAATAAATATTCATATCAGGCTGATAAAAAACCCTTCCATAGATGAAATTCCTTTTTGCAATACCAACAACCAAGATTCCATGAAAAAACATGCTTTTTCATTCACAATCTCAAGCAAGAACCCCACAAGATTCTGCATGTTGAAAAAAGAATATGCGAAACAAAGCATCTAATGGTTCTTGCAAAATAAAAAGAATATGAACAATCAAAACAGGCAATCCGAATATACCTGAAAAACATTGAAGATACTCCAATCCATACATGTTATGTTTGCAAACGCTTACATTTTAGAAAGGATATACATTGTGATCGTGCTAACAAATACTAGGGCATTATGGTTCCCTAAAAGTCAACAACTATGTCTCATATGTAAATTGAAAAGGGGGGTTATTTTGATGCCTACCCCCAGTTCCCTACCTACTTACAATGTTGTTTTTGGTCTCCAAGTGGGGTTAAATGTGTGTTCAATTAAATAAATATTAGGCTCACTTGATCTTAGGGTGTGAGTGGGTGCACAAGTGGCATGAACAATTCCCATGTAAAAGAAATAATTGTTGAAAGTAAATGCTGAAAGATATAACTGAAATTGAAATCAACTGAAATAACCACTTAACTATTTTGCAAAGACATTAAGCAACAACTACTTATCAATGGATTTCTCATGTACTGCTAAACTCAACCAGGAAGCTAACCATGCAAAATTGTCAATCAAAACAATGTGATCAACTAAGAAAGGGGGACTAAAAAATGCTAGTCCCGAAAATCAAACAGTTAAATTTGGAAAGGTTGGGGTTTGAATAGAGGGTTCAAAAACTTTATGTCAGTTTTAGATTGCTTCTTTCTAAGGAACCGAAATGTTTTGGCGTGCACCTGGATCAGAAATAGAAGCGGGATGAAAACAACTGAACCAGGAGAAGAGCGCTGTCATGGTGGGATTAAGAGCGCTCTAGAGCGCACTTAAATGGGAAAAATGGGCACTTTTAATCAACAAGAAAGGTGCCACTCCAAGACTGGGTGAAGGAAAAAGCAGAAAACAACTCAGAAAAAGGATGAGCAAGGGATCTAGGGGCTAAAAAAGGCTGGTTTACAGGATAGAAGCCATCTAGGGGGATAACAAAACTAAAAAACATCCAGACTAAGTGGATCTAAAATATCAAACAAACCAAACAAAAACAAAAGTAGGAAGAAGGTCAGAACAACAGGGGATCTATAGGGATCGACCCAGTGTGGTCGCCAAATCTGTTGTGAATGTTTTCACACCCACACATGTGAAAATGGATGAGATTTCGGCTTGAGAAAGATGATATAGGAAGCATGTGAGAGAACTAGTTCCCACAGCTCATATGTGTGAGAGAAATAGATAAAAAAAAAAGTAAAAATCAAGTTATGCAAAGTTAAACATAGGAAATGGATCTATAAATCCATGCATGCAAGATGTAAAAAAAATTAAAATTGAACGCAAGTAACAATAATAAACAATAACAATAAATTTGATTCATTTTCACACACCATGATAGTGTAAAATGCATAAAATGAATGTCTTTTTATTAATAAAATGTGGATAGTACATGGGTGGAGAATACCTCTACTAAACGAGCCCTTCCAACTGATGTAGAGTGCGGTTCTCCAATGTTTGAATAGTTTGGTCTCCTACACGAGGTCACAATGGTGTCGTATCTCAACCGGGTGGAAGGAGTGTGAGGTAACAAAGGTTTACAGGATTCCAGAGAAATTTTGGAAAAATAATAGTGCTTCAATGGAGAGATGAGGAGAATGAGCCTTCATGTAAAATTATATGAAATTATTTTTCCATTAGGGTTTCGTAAAACATGGTAGTTTTTCTTTCCACCGCTAATAAAGTTTGAATTTTGGGAAGGATTTACTTTTTGGTGCGGATTTTCCTTATTTTTTGGGTTCATGTCTTAATGTGGACATCAATCCTTAATTTGGGGGGATAATTCCACTTTGGTGATAAGGGCTCCATAATTTATGGCTTTTTGGATTTATTTATTTATTTATTGAATATATGGAGGCATATTTGGTTATGAAAGTGGGTTATGGAGGATACGGTAAGTCCTTAGTGATATGCGAGCAAATTATTGGGGTTAACAATTTACATTTTAGAAAGAATATACAGATCATTGATGAAAAAATATATTTAGCATTAAAAACTTTGACAAGCATGGATGGGATCCTCCCATTTGGAATTGGCGAATCCATTTGCAAGTTTTGCAAAAAACAAAGTTCAAATGTTGAGATACCAGTCTTTTCATCTACTTTTCACATTCATTGTAACAATTTGGTTTCTTTTGTATCTATTTTAACTCCTCTTGAAGAGCGCCTTGTCTTGTTGAGAAATTCTTTTGCGAAAATCTGACAACTAGGATACAAAAGATCCCAACTTGACATAACAGGAATAATCATAAATGTACCTGCAGACATTGACAAGGTGCAAAAATATTTTCCACATAATATTAACGATGGTATGACAATAGCGGTTATTCTTAAATGAAAGCTTGAATTCAATAATTCTTTCCGATCTGGAAATGTATGCCCTTGTGTTGTTATGGTTTCATTGAAATACATGCCTGCCACAAATCTACAAAAATGAAGTCATTCTCAGTCGACACTAGATGGGAACAAAGATTCCATAAAGTGCAGAAAGAATTTGAAAACGATATAGAAAATGTTAAAAGCACAAGAAAGGACAATGATAAAGACAACTCCAACAAAAAAATAGACAACTATAACAATACAAAAAATGATCCTATGTCTGAAAAAATGGTTCATGGGTATGGAAAAACACATTTTGTAAATGACTTGACAACCAAGATAATTGAATTTGCACCTTCTGAAAATTTTCGTCCATTGAGAATTTTCCAAGACATGTACTCATAAGAACTTAATTTCCCAACTTTGTTCTATGGACATAGTCACCCTGCAGACATGTACCGCCGATTTCATTATAAAAAACTAGTGCAATGCGAGTTGCAACATGAAAGAACTTCATTTGAACAACATCCGGAAAATCTTTTCTTCAAGATAATAAAGGATCTTATTAATCAAATAGCTAGCACTGCATGGGTATCAATTCGTATAGCGGAATTGAAAGGAAAACAATTAGCGTCCAAAGACGTCAAGTCACATAGCAATATTGAAAATCTAACTCAATCTCCCCTTGCATGTCGTTCATTGAAAGCAATTCGAACATCTCCAGACTATTTCGATATTATGAAGAAAAACCTCTTTGCAATGATTCAACAACTTGGGCCTCCAACTTTCTTTGTTAGTTTCTCAACAATAAAACATCTTTGGCAACCTTTATGCACCACACTTGAACAAATCAATAGGGAAAATATGTCTACAATGCGAAAAGACTTTGAAGATAACAATATTGACTGTCTAATAAAAACATCCAGTCATTTGTAGTGGTAACTATAGTCATTTTATGTGCTTTTCATTAGACATAAAATTGCTGATTTCAAGTCATTGATCATAAAAATAGTTTTTTTTTGGCAAAGTGCAAGATTATTTCTTAATAACCGAGTTCCAACAATGGGGCTATGCACATGAGTAAGGCCTCTTTTGGATTGAAAACACACAGATATATGGGAAGAATACAAGCACTTAAATAACAAGTTTTGTTGACACTCATATATCAACCGATTCTTCTTTGCTTGGGCTAGACTTTGTGAAGATACACATCATCATACTAAAACATACAAAAAATTTATTCACTCTACATGTAGATTTGGCTTTCCTATCTATCATATTGACACCACAACAATATTGGAACCACTTCAAGACACTTCTAACAACGCTGATGAAAAAAATAAAAATTACTTTCTAGAGATCAAAGAATTCTCCAAGAACATGTCATTTCAATCATTCTTGAATGAGATAGAAATTACAAGGAATGAATACATTATTCTCTTGCATTATTCAATTAGCCCACCGACATTGCTACTAAAAAGAGACCCTTCAGACATTTGGATAACTCCCTTCATAAAAGACATACCAAAGTTGTGGAAAGCAAACACCAATGCGCAGTTTATGTTAAATGTCTATGCAACTACAACTTACGTTAGCTCATACATAACATAATTGGATCACCCTATGACAAATCCATTTAGGCAAATCAAGGAAGCAACCACCCATGGAAACATTGGAAAAGTTAAAACAAGTAGTAGACTGGGGAACATGTTATTGAACATGCAACAGATGTCAATTCGCTAAGCAAGTCATATCATCTTGTTTTTTCCACTACAATCCTCTTCAAGGAAGAAAATTTTAATCAATACTTCACCAGCCGAGAGACAAATTGTTTTTCTGAGCCAGGTAATTTAGAAGACACTATTTCTCCTTCTATTATAGATAGATACAATACATGCCCATAGGAACTTGAAGATGTTACATTGGAAAAGTATGTGCCTTTCTATTGTTTCTTTCAAAACAAAACAATAAAAAGAAGTAGACCATGTATCATTTGATTCGTTTGTTACAATAAGGAGAAAGATCTTGAAAAGCACTATAGAGAAAAGGTCATGCTCTTTTTTCCACACAGAAACAATTTGAACTTGTCATTTCACAATTCAAAAACATGGGTTGATGCATATATGCATTTCAAACAAGAAAGAACGACTATTGAGGAAAATTTCATAGCAAGAACAATGACAACATGGGGTGACATTGACATTGCAACTCAGGAAATTGATTCACACCTTGATGAATCGAATGCGTCTTCTCAACAAGCGAAATCAACAAATACCAATCCTCATTTTGAACTTATGATATTAAACTTGATCTTGATTGGAAAATGTATTCGGATGCTTCCACACATAACAACACTTGTAAGGTATCCACAAAACCATTTATCCTAGATACAAACAAATACCATGCAATAAGAAGAAGCTTGAACAAAGAGAAACAATCTATTGTCAAATAAATTATTGCAAAAAAGAAAAACAATCCATCAAAGTTGTTTCATCTTTTCCTAACATGCAGAGCTAGAACTGGAAAAACATATACTGCAAAGGCTTTGTATGAGAGTCTCCTGCATTTTTATGACAAGTAGGTAGGTATCAACCCTTTAAAAATAAAAGGCATGATTTGTGCATTCACAAGAAAGGCTGCACACAATGCAAATGGTACAACTGTTCACTATGCATTTATATTTCCTTTGAATTCAACAAACATTTTGCCTTTAATTTCCAACACATTGGATACACTAGAAAAATGCTACTCTTAATTAAAAGTAATCTTCATTGATGAGGTTTCATTAATCGAGTCTCAAATGATTTACTATATTAACATGCACCTTTGTGAAATAATGCACACACCAACAAAACCATTTGGAAATGTTGACGTCATTTTCTGTGGTGATTTCTATCAAGCTAAGTTTTTCATGATTCATGGATCTTCGAACATCCAATATTCCATCAACTAAATTTTCCCTACACATTTTGGCCTGATTCCGTAAAACACTGCGCTTAAATCAATTTTCAGCCAAAAAAACGAAACATCTATTGCCGTTTTGAATCGGATTTGAACAAATAACCAAACATTGGATGCCATGAAATACTTGAACCAACATTGTCATAGAAAACCACCCTTGGACTCAACATTTCCTTTTCTTAATATCGTAACAAAGATGTCCAACAACATAACTGTAAAATGTTGATTATTGTTGATATGGAAACATGTGTCCTCAATGTTGTTGAAAATGTAACTTCGGAAGATATTGTATTATATTTTATTGTACCTCCATCCGGGGATGTTATTATTGTATTTGGTGATGCTAGAATATCGAAGTAAAACCTCCATTGTAATTTGGGGCAATAATCCCCAGAATAAATATTGTAAAATATATTTTGAGTCTCCCAAGAGGGAAGCCATCCTTGTTAGGTTAGGAAGTCGGCCGAGTTAGGGTTTTTGGTCAGTTGCTTGTAAAGTATAAATAAGGAGGTGCCCTCCCTCATTTGGATAGACACCACACAACCTAGCTCACTCAAGAGAAAGAAATACAAGTGCGCTAGTGAAGGAGAAGAAGAAGTTGTTGAAGACATCTTATCTTTGAGTATTCTATCTTGGTTTGACATTGTACTAAGTGACGAAACTATTCTGAAGAATTTGCAGGGTTTTCTCCTTTATGGTTTCCCCAAGGAAAATATTTGTGTTCTTATGTATTTTTGTGCTTGTCTATATTTTAGTTTAAACATATAACCTAATTGAATTAAAGTACGAATTCTACCATGGTATTAGAGCCACTCTGAAAGAAGGCATCGTGTAGCTACAGAAACTAGGGCTTCCAAGTTCTAGCAATTTTCTCCACGAAATTTCTAGAAATGAGGGCTAGGATATATTGCCTCAAGGAGGCACATCTTTTGGTGGAAAAATATTCCAGTTTGGAGAAGTTTCAATTTTGACCTACTCACCACTGCCGAAAAAACTAGGGCATCAATTTTTTGGAGTTTCCATCCATAGAATTTGGAAAAGTACCTCACTATATAATTCACCTCAAGGAGGCACATCTTTCTATCTAGACATAATTCCAAGATTCCAAGTTTGGAAAATTAGGGTTTCTTTATGGAACCCTAGTTTAGCTAGATCCAGAAATAACTTGGGCATATCAAATTGGTAAGATCTATTTCCTTGCTATTTCCATTTGAGGTTCTCATATCATGATGATGAATCACACCAAGGTTGAGGATAAGCTTGAAGGAGTAGATAATTTTCGAGCATGGAAATAGAGGATAATGACTTGGACAAATATGCCAATGAGGAGGTTCCATAACCAGAGGGAGAAGAGGCAAAGGAAAACCACAAGAAGAACATGATAAGAGCTAAAAGGATTATTGTAGATTCTATCAAGGATAGCCTCATCCCGCATGTATCATCATTGAAGGCTCCTAAGAAGATGTTCGATGCTTTGACCAAGCTATTTGAAGGAAAGAGAACATCAACCGAAATATGACTTTGAGGAATCAAATCAAGAATGTGAAGATCCAACATTCAAAAACCATTTAGTCTTACTTCACAAGGGTTTTTCATATCAAGGAGCAACTATAGGCCATTGAATAAGATGTTGCATAAGGAGAGATTGTGATGACTACCTTGAATGGACTTCCAAGGTCATGGGCTCATTCATTCAAGGTATATGTGCTAGAAAGAAACTTATCAAGTTCAACAGAAAGTGGGAGGAATGCACTCAAGAAGAAGCTTGATTAGTATGGGAGCAAGTGATGATTAAGCTCTAACAACTCAGGCAAATAAGAATGAAGGAAAGAGGGTGGACCACTCTCACAGAAGACCCTAGAAATTCCAAAAGAATCATAGACCAAGAAGGGACTACAAAAATCATAGATTCTATAGATGTGATGAGAAAGGCCACTTCTCAAGAGATTGTCTCATAAAAAAAGGATCCTCCTAGGAAAACAAAAAGAAGAGGCATCATGCACATATTACAGAAGATGATGAACCCACAAGCAAGAGAACAAGAGAATATTCTTAATATTCGACGTTTTAGTTATTGATCCCTTAATCAATTTTGTAAGAGCCACCTATTTCATATCCCTCCTCTTGTTTATTTCCATAATAGTGTTTTTCATGTGTGTTCTCTTGGAAGGAAGCACACATAATATTTTTATACCCTACAAGAGTGAATTATTTAAGAAATTTGTGGCTTTCAAAAAACAATGGAGATGAATATATGAAGGAGAATTCATTATTTTTCCACATACAAGGGAATATAATTTATATGCAAATGTGAAGTATCATTTGATCATTTTTTCACATCCAGGGGAATTTAAATGCAACATAATATCCTATATACACCAAAACATAATGGTGTGGAAAAGAGAAAGAAACATAATTTAGAGGAGATGACCAATTATATGATTTATCCTTGGAATATTTATCCCTAATAATGTGTTGAGGTTATCACTTATCTTAATTACATACTAAGCCACACTCCTACCAAGTTTGTGCAATATGTAATACTATAATGAAATAAAATAAAAACGTAAGTTGGAAGGTCCCTAAATTTTGGTGTTTTGGCTGATTTTTTGTTTGATACTTTTCTCTCCAGAAAGGATATATCCATAATATATCATCTTTTTATCCATATAATTTTTATTGTGAATTTTATTATTAATGTTATAATTGAATTAGCATATAGTTTGTTTGTATATGCAGTAGTCTACCCCTAATGATGATGATGTAGGTGATGGTGTGCCTTGTTTTATTTTATCAACCCAAAGGAGTATATTAAAAAAACTATGAAACATACAAACATAGATTTTTTGCATTGTTTAAATGTGAATACATAGAGGATTTTCTGAAAAGGGGCAATGTTTTGATGGAGGAAATAAGAAAACATGGAGTATACACCCAATTTTAAAATGATTATATATATATGAATTTTGGTTTAGCACTATTATAGTTGAACAAAATTTGTTTTTTTATGCAATTTTTTTAGACTAGCACATCATCCTACTCATGAGGTCGATGTTGGTAGTAGCGATGTTCCTGTTCCACTACATCCTAGAGCTAGTCACATACCCACTAGGTTATTTACCTCTTTTTCTAGTGCTCATATCCCCTTCACTCATTTCTCTATCACTCCTAATTTGTGTGTTTCCTCTTCTCCCCTTTATTCTAGTTGATCCCATGACACCCCTCCCCATAGAACTCCAAAACATGCACATGATGGAAAAAATTCCCCCATTCTTGATTCATCTAATTATTTTCCTAGATCAGCACATGTTCATATCAATGGGACATAGTCAATTATTTTTTTGGTCAATGACGAGCTTGTTCCTTTCAAGTTTCCAATTGTCCCTAATAATTATTAATGTCTTAATTATTTCCTATTATGTGATAGAAATGTAGTTTCTTATGATTGTTTGTTATGCAACTAAGTCCCATAGATAGCAGAAATAGACGCTAAGAGAGTAATCCACACCTTAAAAAATGAAGAATAGTGACTAATATCAATCCTCTTCAAGGGAGGAAGCTCCTTACACAATGTATTAAGTACAAAAGACAAGATAAGATACAATGATGACTAAAATGAGAATATCCCCTTCCTATATATAGGAGACAAAGCTGTACAATAACAACTAATAAACCCAATACGTCATAAATAATATGTAATGCGCCACACTATATGTGGTAATGTGCCATCATTAAGGGATTAACATGCGCCTCTCCTTCAAAAAGTGTTGTCCTCAACGGTGAAGTAGTTATGGATGTTGCGGTATAAAGGACTAGTATTCCCATGTTGAATCCTACGGGTAAGTTCTTTCATTTAACGAGATACTTTGGAATCGATCGATTTTAAAGTTGTTTAGTTCTTATTTCAGTGATTTCTTCAAGCTTGGAGATGATTTTTCCTTCCCCATCAAATTTTGGCATTATCGCTTGAACTGGTAGCTTGTCACTGATTACCTTCTTTAAATAGGAAACATGGAAAACTAGATGGACTCGTGAAGATGCAGGCAATTCCAATTTGTAGGCCATACTACCAATCTTTTATAACACCTTGTAGGGATCGTAGTATTTAGGTGATAATTTATTATCCTTCTTGGTGTTTTTTAGGGACATCTGTTTGTATGGTTGTATTCTTAAAAACACTCAATATCCCACATTAAAGCTTCTTTCATTGTGGTGTTGATTTGCTTGTTGTTTCATTTGATTTTGTGATATATTTAGGTTGTCCTTTAAGAGTTGAAGAACTTCTTGTTGATGCTTCATCTGGTCTTCCACTGCTCGAACCTTGGAGCAGGCTCTTAGTGAAGATGTAATGGATGGTGGATGATAGCCATAAAGTGCCATAAATGGAGTCATTTTTGCTGATGTACGGAAATAAGTGTTATACCACCATTCTTCCAAGGGTATGTTGATGTATTTGTAACTTTGAAATGTATTCATCTATGTATCTTATGTATTGTAACCTGATGTTTATTCCGGGATGTATCTATCATGTAATTGAGTCATGTTGTCATGCCCCGATGTTCCAATCGGGAGGATCAATAATGTGAACAAGTCATGTCAAGTCATTGTGGGTAACCCTCCAATTGTCTAAGGGTTAAAGTCCCCACAGTTTTGGGGCACTAGGGTTATTAGACTCTCCTAGTAGAGGTTGGCCCTGGTAGGGTTTTAGTCATGTCGAGATTAGTATAAATAGAGAGTTGGACTCTCTATTTAACACACAACTCATACACACTCAAGTGTAGCGCATAGTTGAGGAAGGAGAAGACACTGGGGCTAGACAAGAAGAAGGTTACTGCTGTCAAGAGATCACTTACTGTTTTGGTACTGATTCTATCTCTGAGGAAGTTGCGGGGTTTTCTCCCTTTATGGTTTCCCCAAGGAAAAACAGTATGTTCATTGTCTCTTGTGTTTGATTATTGTACTTGTTATTCTATCAGTTATTGATCCTAAATAATGTTAGCTTAATGTTGAAAAACTAACATGGTATCAGAGCTAACCTGAGAAGAAGACATTGTGCAGCTATGGGAACTAGGGCTTCCTAGTTTGTGGATATTCCTCCATGTATTTTCAGCAAAAGTAAGGTGGAATAACTCTCCTCCTTAGGGCGCATCTTTCTGTTGAAGCAGAATCCAATTCTGAGGTTTTTCAGTTTTGGACCTGAGACTACTGCCGAAAATTAAGGCTTTTCACAGAAGAGGAATTTTTCAGTGAGCCCAGGCCTGGATTGATATCCTCCCCAAAATCGAAGTTAGGGATAAATTTCAAGGCATTTGGGCGAACAGATCTCCGGAAAAGAAAAACCCTAATTTGCTCCTTATCCAGTACTACGGGATTTCAGCTTCAAATCCAAATCTGACATCTTGACCTGGTAAGATCTAAATCTCTTGTATTTCCATTTGAGGTTCTCAGTTTAAGATGTCTCATCATACCAAGCTTGATGAAAATCTTGAGGGAGCTGATAACTTCCGAGCCTGGAAGTATAGGATCTCCTTGGTCCTGGAAGAAAATGAGTTGGACTCCTACATCCATGAGGAGGTTCCAGTTCCAGAGGGAGATGAGGAAAATGCCTTACACAAGAAGAATATGGTTATGGCAAAGAGGATCATTGCTGATTCTATCAAGGATCACCTTATCCCACATGTGTCCTCTCTCAATACACCTAAAGCTATGTTTGATGCCCTAACCAAACTGTTTAAAGGGAAGAACATAAACCAGAAGATGACTCCGAGGAATCAACTGAAGAATGTGAAGATTCATAATGTAGAGACCATGCAGTCTTACTTCAAAAGGGTTTCTCAGATCAAGGAACAATTAGAAGATGTAGATGAAGAAGTGGAGAACGCAGAGATTGTGATGACAACTCTGAATGGCCTTCCTAGGTCATGGGATTCATTCATCCAAGGAATCTGTGCTAGAAAGAAGTTAGTCAAATTCAGTAGACTATGGGAAGAATGTTCTCAAGAAGAATCACAGATAGCAGCTCGAGAAGAGAAGATGGGAAGTGAAGATCAAGCTCTCACAGTTCACTCCAAGAAAGGCAGAATAAGAGCTCATCACCCCAAAGGTAAGAATCCTCATCATAGAGACAACAGTAGAAAGGAACTATCTAGATTAAGATGTTATACATGTGATGAAATATGACACTTTGCAAAAGATTGTCCTAATAACAAGGTACACTCTCATAAGAAGAAGGGGAACAAAATAAGACATCATGCTCATGCTGCAGAGGATGATGAACCATCCAAGAAAAGAACCAGATATGAAAGTGAAGATTCTTCAAGCGAGGATGAATATGTTTTGATCTCCGCTCTCACAGGTAACATTACTCATGGAAGTGATGATTGGCTTATAGATAGTGGGGCTTCCAAACATATGACTAGATTCAAGGAATCCTTTGTGAGATTGTCAGAACATGAATCACCTCACAAGGTGAAGCTAGGAGATGACTACCAGTATCCAATAAAAGGTAGTGGGGAATATTCCTATAAACTAGACTCTGGAAAGTCTCTAACAATGAAGGAAGTATTGTTTGTGCCAAGACTCAAGAAGAACCTCCTCTCAATATCTGCACTAGATGCAAAAGGAATGAGGGTTGCATTGATAGATGGTCAAGTCATCATGTGGCCAAGAGGAAATACTATCGATGATGCGGTGGTGATTGGAGAACAAGAAGGAGGATTGTACAAATTAAAGGGCCATCCAGAACAAGCATTGGTCCATTGTTGATGTAATTGTAACTTCGGAATGTATTCACTTGTATTTCTTATCTATTGTAACCCGATGTTCATTCCGGGATGTATTGTAATGTATTTGAGTCATGTCATACCTCGATGTTTATTTTGGGAGCTTCCCTCCACTGTTTTCAGAAAAGGAGTACATTGGACAGCTTCATTTGAAGAGATCTATCTTTCTATCCAATCAGATATGAAAGATTCCAAGTTTTTAAAATTAGGGTTTCTATGACAAACCTTAGATCAGCAAGCTCTGGAACCAAGATGGACACCTCAAATCGGTAAGATCTGATCCTTTGTTATTTTCATTTGAGGTTCTCATTTCAAAGTGATCTATCACATCAGCTTGATGATAAGCTTGGTGAAGTTGAAAAATTCCAAGCATAGAAGTATTTGATCTCTCTGAAGAAAATGGATTGACACCTACATGAGTAGAGAGGTTCCAGTTTCAGAGGGAGATGAGGCTAGAAGCCTTTCACAAGAAGAACTTGGTCAAGGCCAAGAAGATCATAGTTGATTCAGTCATGGATCAACTTGTACCACAAGTGTCTTCCTTAAAGACACCAAATATGTTTAATTCCTTGACCAAGCTATTTGAAGGAAAGAACATAGATCGGAATATGACCTTAAGAAACCAGTTGAAGGAATTGAAGATCCAGAATGCAAATACCATGCAGTCATAAGGGTATCTCAAATCAAAGAACAACTTGAAGCGGTAAAATAAGAAGTGAAGAATACAGAAGTGGTGATGGCCACCTTGAATGGACTCCCAAGATCATGTGATTCATTCATGCGAGGAATATGTGCCAGAAGGAAGTGATTACTTTCAGTAGACTCTGGGAAGAAGAAGAAGCTCGACTCATAAGAAAAGAAGA
>LPNX010135011.1:884460-934352 GCA_001517045.1 Pseudotsuga menziesii | reverse complement strand
CTTGTAGGAAAGACCGCATACATAATCGCCTACAAGCAAAGAAGAATGAAGCCTTGTTCCGAAGAACAAGTGATGACAGTTCAAAGACAAAGAATAATATGACGAGTGTAGTGACATCATTGATGCAAAATCTTCCAACTATAAAGAAGTAACCAACAAGACTAGTTCAAGAAGAATGATGTCTAGGATGCAATATCGAGACCTGAAGAGAAGTTCATAGTTCCATCATGCAGTAGATGGAAACATCGTGGGATACAAAGCAAGATTCGTAGCATGAGGCTTCTCACGAAAGGAAGGCCTAGACTACGAAGAGACATTTGCAGCCAGTAAAGAGTTGAAACACATACATGATGAGATTGATGAAGATATTAACCTTTGCTACAAGGTTGAAGATGCAAGTCTATACATTAGATGGTCACATAGAATATTAGTAGCATAGGAAGCTACTTGTCACTCCGGTACAGAATGTTTCAGTGCATAGAGTACGAAAGACAGAGGGAGTATGATGCTCCGCTTCAGAGGGAGTGACTGCAGAAGATCCCGAGGTTCGACATGGTACGATAGGATGGATAGATTACTGATGACTCTAGGCTTTACTGAGAGTAAAGCGGATACCAACCTTTGCCTCAAGGTTGAAGACGGAAGACCAGTGATGCTCCTGTTATGTGTCGATGCAATATTGTTCTAGGTATGGAGGTGTGGCAGCGTACAGATGGAATATTCCTTGGACAAGGGAAGTATGCAGTAGAGATCCTAAAGAGGTTTGGGATGATGGACTGCAAGGCTATGACCACACCGATGGCATCGAACCTGAAGCTATTGAGTGGTGCTTCATCAGAGTCGGTTGATGCTACGATGTATTGTCAGATGATTGGGTCATTGATGTACCTGAAGAACACGAGACCAGACATTTGCTTTGGTATGAACACCTTGAGCCAGTACTTGACAGATCCGAGAAGTGTTCACCTGATTGCTGCAAAGCATGTTCTGAGGTACCTGAAGGGTACAATTGATTATGGGCTCAAGTATGATGCGAATCAAAAGATTAACCTAGAGGGTTATGTTGATTCAGATTGGGCAAGCAGTGCCATCGACAGGAAGAGTACTTCAGGATTTTTCTTCAGTATGGGATCGGGTGTGATCTCTTGCTTTAGCAGGAAGCAATCCTATGTGGCACTGAGTACAATTGAAGCAGAGTATGTCGCAGCTTGTTCAGCTAGTTGTGAGGCAGTATGGCTGCGGAAGCTACTGTCTGATATATTTGATCTCCAGTTGGATGCTACTTGTATACATTGTGACAACCAGAGTTGCATGAAGTTGTCAGAGAATATAGTGTTACATGACAAGTCGAAGCATATCGAGATCAAGTATCACTATATCAGGGATATGGTGCAGAGAGGAGTAGTGAAGCTCCAATATGTTGCGATGGAGGAACAGATAGCTGATGTTTTGACGAAGCCATTGGCTAGGCTGAAGTTCGAGTACTTCAAGGAGAGACTTGGTGTTATCCAGATCAAGGTTTCCTCCAAGAGAAAGTGATAAGACCCATAGCCATTCTGACATGATGATAGGATTGGTTCCTTCCATGTCAGATATGAGTGCTAAGATCCATAGCCATTCTGACGAGTAGGTCAGATATAAGGGCTGAGCCATTCTATCATGGTTATAGGGTTGCTCCATTCCATGTCAGATATGAGTGATGGCCATTCTGTTGAGTAGGACATATGTAAGGGAAATTGCCATTCTAGGAATGGAGGCACCTGGTTAGTTACTAGGAACACTCAGTGTAAAAACTGAGTAGCCATTCTGATGTGATAGAGGGATGTGTTCCCACTTGATTAGATGTAAGGGCTGAACCATTCTTTCATGGCTAAAGGATTAAGTTCCTTCCATATCAGATGTGAGTGTTGGCCATTCCGATGAGCAAGTTGGATGTAAGGGCAGTGACATGGTGAGAGGATTGGTTCCTTCCATTGTCAGGATGCCACATCCAGCATGAAAAAGGGCTGGCTCTGTGAAGACTCATCTAGTTTGAAAAAGGACTAGATCTGAGTAGATGCCACATCTGGTATGAAAAAGGACCAGCTCTGTGATGCCTCATCTAGTTTGAAAAAGGACTAGCTATGGGAAGACTCATCTAGTTTGAAAAAGGACTAGCTTTGTGTAGATGCCTCATCTAGTTTGAAAAAGGACTAGCTCTGGGAAGGCTCATCTAGTTTGAAAAAGGACTAGCTCTGTGTAGATGCCTCATCTAGTTTGAAAAAGGACTAGCTCTGGGAAGACTCATCTAGTTTGAAAAAGGACTAGCTCTGTGTAGATGCCTCATCTAGTATAAAAAAGGACTAGTTCTGGGAAGACTCATCTAGTTTGAAAAAGGACTAGCTCTGAGTGGATGCCACATTTGGTATGAAAAAGGACAAGCTCTGTGATGCCTTGTCTAGTTTGAAAAAGGAATAGCTCTGGGAAGACTCATCTATTATGAAAAAGGACTAGCTCTGAGTAGCTGCCTCATCTGGTATGAAAAAGGACTAGCTCTGAGATGATACATCTAGTATGAAAAAGGACTGGCTCTGTAGAACTTCCTGTGACGAGAAGAATCATGAGATAACACCAGGGATGATCCAGATCGAGTGATGATTGAGATCCAGTGATGATAGCCAGCGATGATCTAGATCGAGTGATGATGATCCAGATCCATTGACGATGTCCACCGATGATTCAGATCGAGTGATGATCCAAATCCAATGATGATGTCCAGTGATGATCCAGATCCAGTGACGATGTCCAGTGATGATCCAGATCCAGTGACGATGTTCAGTGATGATCTAGATTAAGTGATGATCCAGATACAAATGAAGATGACTTATCGAAGAAGATGACTTGAAGATGAATATGAATTTGAAGATGACGAAGACCTGATGATGACCTAGATGATATAGAGAAGAATACTTGTGCTGATAAATTGTGTCAAGAGAATACCTTCCTAGTTAAGAGGGAGTGTTGATGTAATTGTAACTTCGGAATGTATTCACTTGTATTTCTTATCTATTGTAACCCGATGTTCATTCTGGGATGTATTGTAATGTATTTGAGCCATGTCATACCCCGATGTTTATTCCGGGAGGTTTCTATAATGAGAAAGTCATGTCAAGTCATTGTGGGTAACCCTCCTATTGGTCAAGGGTTAAAGTCCCCACAGTTGTGGGGCCCTTGGGTTATTAGACTATCCTAGTGAAGTCGACCCTAGGTGAGTCATTGTAAGTTGGGGCAATAGTCCCCACCATTGTGTTACCCTCCTATTGGTCAGAGGAGGAAAGTCCCCACAAGTGGTGGGGAACTAGGGTTATTAGACACTCCTAGAGATGTCGGCTCTAGAAAGTAATTGTTAAGTGAGGCCGACATGATGGAGTGGGTTCCAAGTGAATGAAAGAATATAAATAGAGAGTGAAAGCCTCTCTCTTTATCACTTGCAACACTCACACTCACTTATGAGGGCGCATGAGTGAGAGAGGAGAAGCTCTCTCAATAAGAGAGAGAGAGACTGCTGCTGTGTGGAGATCATCTTACTATTTTGGGGATTTTACTGTTTTGGTGCTGATTCTATCTCAGAGAAAGTTGCGGGTTTTTCTCCTTTATGGTTTCCCCAAGGAAAACTCTTTGTGTCTATTTCCTCTTGTGATGTGCTTGTTATTCTCTCAGTGAAAAGATCCTAAGATCATAATGCTAGCTTATATGATGAAAAAATAACATGATATCAGAGCTAACCTGAGAAGAAGACATTATGTAGCTGTAGAAGCTATGGCTTATTACTTTTTGAGTCTCTCTCCACAATCCATCAGCAAAATTATGCTAGGCTGACTCTCCATTGAAGGGCACATCTTTCTGTTGAAGCAGAATTCGATTCCGAGCATTTTCAATTTTCGATGCGGAAATTAGGGCTTCCTACAGAAGAGGAATTTTTGAGTGAGACCAGAATAGGATTTCTATCCTCATAAAAACCGAAGTTTAGAGACTTGGATCAAGAAATTTGGTTGGGTGAAACTCCAGGAAAGTCAAACCCTAGTTTGACCCCGTGCTAGGAAAAACCCTAAATACTAAAACTGATAAGTTTTGGTACAGTCGCTATAATACTAGGTTGGCGAAGTAGTAGATGCTAAAAATTGCAGGGGCCGAAGATAGAATTCTAATAAACACTGTGTACAAATATTAGCCTCATATTCACTATATTCTGGGAGATATGATCCCTCCAAGTGAGGGTTCCAGCCTCTTCCAGAATTCATCCCTAAACAGGACACCTGGGGAGAATTGCAATATCTTGGGATAAAGAGGTCCAAATGGAATTTTTGAAGATTTTCCAGAAATTAAACGGACTTTAATTTCATTGGTATGAATATCAGACTCAGAAAATCAACCAGTGACACGTGGCATTCCGTACAACTTCGCTGTTCTGAACAGTCCTGTAACAGGTCACCTTGGGAAAAGGATCATAAATAGAAAATGGTGAAACCAATTCGGATTAAACCTATGGTGTTGGATCAGGAACATGTGAGGTTACCTCAGTAAGAAATTTCATACATAGAGGATCCTTAATTTCAGAGATATCACAGAAATAGTAACAGGAATTTCTGCAGAAGAAATTGGAAAATTAGGGCTTCCTATTCCGGGAGCTTCCCTCCACTGTTTTCAGAAAAGGAGTACATTGGACAGCTCCATTTGAAGAGATCTATATTTCTATCCAATCATATATGAAATATTCCAATTTTATAAAATTAGGGTTTCTGTGACAAACCCTAGATCAACGAGCTCCGGAACCAAGATGGACACCTCAAATCGGTAAGATCTAATCCTTTGTTATTTTCATTTGAGGTTCTCATTTCAAAGTGATCTATCACATCAGCTTGATGATAAGCTTGGTGAAGTTGAAAAATTCCAAGCATAGAAGTATTTGATCTCTCTGAAGAAAATGGATTGACACCTAAATGAGTATAGAGGTTCCAGTTTCAGAGGGAGATGAGGCTAGAAGCCTTTCACAAGAAGAACTTGGTCAAGGCCAAGAAGATCATAGTTGATTCAGTCATGGATCAACTTGTACCACAAGTGTCTTCCTTAAAGACACCAAATATGTTTAATTCCTTGACCAAGCTATTTGAAGGAAATAACATAGATCGGAATATGACCTTAAGAAACCAGTTGAAGGAAGTGAAGATCCAGAATGCAAAGACCATGCAGTCATAAGGGTATCTCAAATCAAAGAACAACTTGAAGCAGTAAAAGAAGAAGTGAAGAATGCAGAAGTGGTGATGGCCACCTTGAATGGACTCCCAAGATCATGTGATTCATTCATGCAAGGAATATGTTCCAGAAGGAAGTGATTACTTTCAGTAGACTCTGGGAAGAAGAAGAAGCTCGACTCATAAGAAGAGAAGAGAAGATGGGAGCAATTGAAGATCAAGCTCTCACCATCCAAAGAAGATCCCTCAAGCGATCATGAAGAATGATGTTTGGGATGTTGTTCCAAGACCAGAAGGGAAGTCAGTTGTAACTTCCAAATGGATCTACAAGATCAAACATGCTGCAGACGGTAGCATCAAAAAATATAAGGCAAGATTTGTGGCTCGGGGTTTTCTCTCAGAAGGAAGGAATAGATTATGAAAAAACCTTTGCTCTGGTAGCCAGATACACTTCCATTAGATCGGTAATTGCTCTGGCTGCAGTGATGAAATGGAAAATACACCAGATGGATGTCAAGACTGCTTTCTTTAATGGTGTAGTGGAAGAGGAAGTGTATGCAGAGCACCCACTCAGTTTTGAGACTCATGATAGGGAGTCTCATGTGTGCAGATTGAAGAAATCCTTGTACGGTTTGAAACAAGCACCCAAGACCTGGTACAGTAGAATTGATAGCTTTCTATCCAGTTTGGGCTTTATCAAGAGTAAAGCAGATTCCAACCTTTACTACAAGGTTGAAGATGGCAACCTAGTGATGCTTCTACTATATGTAGATGATCTATTTGTGATAGGTACGGATGGGTTGATTGCTGATACGAAGAGAAAGCTTGCTGCTAAGTTCGAAATGAAGGACTTGGGGATGATGCATTACTTCTAGGTATGGAGGTGTGGCAGAGTACAGATGGAATCTTCTTTGGACAAGGGAAGTATGCAGTAGAGATCCTGAAGAGGTTTTGGATGATGGACTGCAAGGCTATGGCCACACCTATGGCATCGAACCTAAAACTCTTGAACGATGCTTCATCAGAGTCGGTTGATGCTACGATGTATCATCAGATGATTGGGTCCTTGATGTACCTGACGAACACAAGACCAGACATTTGCTTTGCTGTGAACACCTTGAGCCAGTTCCTGATAGATCCGAGACATGTTGACTTGATTGCTGCAAAGCATATTCTGAGGTACCTGAAGGGTATAGTTGATTATGGGCTCAAATACGATGTGAATCAGAATATTAACCTGGAGGGTTATGTTGATTCAGATTGGGTAGGCAGTGCCATTGATAGGAAGAGCACTTTAGGGTGTTGTTTCAGTATGGGATCAGGTGTGATCTCTTGGTTTAGCAGGAAGCAATACGATGTGGCACTGAGTACAGCTGAAGCAAAGTATATCGCAGCTTGTTCAGCTAGTTGTGAGGCAGTATGGCTGAGGAAGCTATTGTCTGATTTATTTGATCTCCAGTTGGATGCTACTTGTATACATTGTGACAACCAGAGTTGCGTGAAGTTGTCAGAGAATCCAGTGTTCCATGACAAGTAGAAGCATATCGAGATCAAGTACCACTATATCAGGGATATGGTGGAGAGGGGAGCAGTGAAGCTCCAGTATGTTGCGACGGAGGAACAGATAGCTGATGTATTGATGAATCCATTGGCTAAGCTGAAGTTCAAGTACTTCAGTGAGAAGCTTGGTGTTCTCCAGATCGAGGTTTCCTCCAAGGGAAAGTGATGAGACCCATAGCCATTATGACATGGTGAGAGGATTGGTTCCTTCCATGGTAAGATGTAAGGGATGAGCTATTCTATTATGGTGAGAGGATTGGTTCCTTCCATGTCAAATATGAGTGCTGGCCATTCTGTTGAGCAAGACATATGTAAGGGCAACTGCCATTTTGGGAATGGAGGTACCTAGTCAGTTACCAGGAAAACTTAGCCTAGGACTAAGAAGCCATTCTGATGTGATAGAGGGATGTGTTCCCACTTGATCAGATGTAAGGGCCGAACCATTCTGTCATGGCTAAAGGATTAGGTTCCTTCCATGTCAGATGTGAGTGTTGGCCATTCCGACAAGCAGGTCAAATGTAAGGGAAACTGCCATTCTATAGGAGAATGGAGGCACCTGGTCAGTTACCAGGTAGCTCAGTCGAGGACTAGGGGCCATTCTGATGTGACTGTAGGATTGGTTCCTACAAGATTAGATATGAGTGCAAGCCCTTCCATCATTGTGTGCAGGATGTGTTCCATCCTGGATGGATGTAAGTGCAGAGCCCTTCCATCATTGTGTGCAGGAAGTGTTCTAGCCTGGATGGATGTATGTGCAGAGCCCTTTCATCATTGTGGTAGGATGTGGTTCCATCCTGGATGGAAGTACAGAAATATTCCATCATTGTGGTAGGATGTGGTTCCAGCCTGGATGAATGTAAGTGCAGAGCTCTTCCATCATTGTGTGCAGGATGTGTTCCAGCCTGGATGGAAGTGTGGAAATATTCTATCATTGTGTGCAGGATGTGTTCCAGCCTGGATGGAAGTGTGGAAATATTCCATCATTGTGTGCAGGATGTGTTCCAGCCTGGATGGAAGTACGGAAATATTCCATCATTGTGTGTAGGATGTGTTCTAGCTTGGATGGAAGTACGAAACTCTTCCATCATTGTGTGCATGATGTGTTCCAGCCTGGATGGATATGAGTGCTGTGCCTTTCTGACGAGTAGGTCAGATATAAGTGCTGAAGAAGACGTACATGGAGGCTAGGCCTACAACCAGCATGAAAAAGGGTTGGCTCTATAGAACTTCCTGTGACGAGAAGAATCATGAGATAGCACCCGTGATGATCCAGATCGAGTGATGATACAGATCGAGTGATGACCTAGATCCAGTGATGATGTCCAGTGATGATCCAGATCGAGTGATGATCCAAATTCAGTGACGACGTCCCATGAAGATCTAGATCGAGTGGTGATCCAGATCTAAAGATGAATATGACTTAAAGACGAAGATGACTTGAAGACTAAGAATACTTGAAGATGCAGATGACGAGATGATCCAGTTGATATAGAGAAGAAGACTAGTGCTGAAAATTGTGTCGAGAGAATACCTTCCTAGTTAAGAGGGAGTGTTGATGTATTTGTAACTTCAAAATGTATTCATCTATGTATCTTATGTATTGTAACCCGATGTTTATTATGGGATGTATCTATAATGTAATTGAGTCATGTTGTCATGCCCCGATGTTCCAATCGAGAGGATCAATAATGTAAACAAGTCATGTCAAGTCATTGTGGGTAACCCTCCGATTGTTTAAGGGTTAAAGTCCCCGCAGTTCTAGGGCACTAGGGTTATCAGACTCTCCTAGTAGAGGCCGGCCCTGGTAGGGTTTTAGTCATGTCGGGATTAATATAAATAGAGAGCTGAACTCTCTATTTAACACACAACTCATAGACACTCAAGTGTAGCGCATAGTTGAGGAAGGAGAAGACACTGGGGCTAGACAAGAAGAAGGTTACTGTTGTCGGGAGATCACTTACTGTTTTGGGATTTTACTGTTTTGGTGTTGATTCTATCTATGAGGAAGTTGCGGGGTTTTCTCCATTTATGGTTTCCCTGAGGAAAAACATTGTGTTCATTGTCTCTTGTGTTTGATTACTGTACTTATTATTCTCTGAGTTAAAGATCCTAAATAATGCTAGCTTAATGTTGAAAAACTAACAGGGTAACCACTTGACCCATTGTGTTTGTTTATCAGATGCAAAACATCGAAGATACCCTTCCAAACATTTGCTTACAATCTCTAGTTGTCCATCATATTGAGGATAATAAGATGAGTTGTGAGCCAGTTGAGTACCCAAATAAGAAAATAATTCGGTCCAAAAATTTCTAGTGAAAATGGGATCCTTATCACTTACTATAATATTTGGAGTACCATGTAGTTTTTGGATTGTCTCCATAAAAGAATTGGTCACCGTGCTTGCTTTGAAGGGGAGAGATAGTGCACAAAAGTGTGCATATTTAGTAAGTCTATCAACAACCACCATGATGACACTCTTTCCTTTAGACTTAGGTAAAACTGTGATAAAATTCATCAATACCTCTGTCCACCTTTGGATTGGAATGGAAAGTGATTGTAGGAGGCTAGGGGTCTTAATTGTTTCCACTTTATTTTATTGGAAAACCAAAGATTTTGTCACAAATTTTTGAACATCAGTTTTAAGACCATCCCAAAAAAAATATTTCCTTACCATGTGGTAGGTTTTTAGGAAACTTGAGTGCCCTCCTATCGGTGATGAGTGGAATTCAAAAATTACCTTTTGCTTGAGTTGGGAACTCTTACCAAGATATAAGCGATCCTTGTACCATAGCAAGTCATCTTTCCACCTAAATGTATTAGAGGCACTGGGATCCTGCTGCAGCATTAGAATAAATGTTTATATTTCTTCATCATTTTTCCATTCGTCCCTTGCTTTAGCTATCCAATCTGGTTGGATGATCGAGATAACATAGAGTAATGCTTCAACATCCTCATCTTTCCTGGAGAGTGCATCTGCGACAACATTTTGCTTCCCCTTTTTGTAGATGATTTCAAAGTCATATCCCAACATCTTTGTCACCCATTTTTGTTGCTCTTCTAAAGATAACCTTTGTTTCAAGAAGTATTTAAGGCTATCATGATCACTTTTAACCTTGAAATGTATCCCTATAAGGTAGGGGCACCATTGCTTCAAGGCATGAAGTATTGCTAGAATTTCATTCTCGTAAATGGGCATTTTAAAGTTTTTTCTGTTAATTGGATGACTTATGAAGGAAATAGGGTGTCCTTCTTGCATTAGTACATCTCCAAATCCATTTCTTGAAGAATCACATTCCACAATAAAGGTTTTTGTGAAGTATGGTGTCACCAAAATAAGAGCTTTACACATGGCCTCTTTGAGTTTTTGAAAAGATTGATTTGCCTATGGAGTCCAAGAAAATGCATATTTCTTCAGTAACGTTGTTAGAGGAGCTTCTATTCTCCCATAGTTCTGAAAAAACTTGCGGTAGTACCCTATCAAACCTAGGAATCCTTGAATATTCTTCAAGGTTTTTGGAATCGACCAGTCCATCATGGATTTAATTTTCTTGGGTCTACCTTGACACCTTCATGAGATACAATATGACCCAAATACTCTAACTCCTTTATCCCAAAGAAACATTTTGAGGGTTTTACATACAGTTCTTGCTCCTTTAGTAGTTTCAATACCATGTCAACATGTTGAACATGTTCTTCCTAAGACTTGTTATAGATTAGTATATCATCAAATAATACCAACACAAATTTTCTAAGGAAATGCTTGAAAATAGAATTCATCAAACCTTGAAATGTGGAAGGCACATTGTGAGACCAAATGGCATGAACACAAATTCATAATGACCTTCATGAGTTCTGATTGTTGTTTTGGGGATTTATTCATCCTTCATTCGAATCTGATCATACCTATAATGGAGATCCAACTTTGTGAAGACAACTGCTCCATGCAATTCTTCTCACAACTCATCAACGATAGGAATGGAAAAATTATCTTTAATCATGATCTTGTTGATATCTTTATAATCAGGACACATACGCCATGATCCATCTAGATTGGGTACCATTACCACTGGTGAATAGTAAGAACTTTGGCTAGGCCTAATTATGCCAGCCTATAACATTTCAACAATGATACAATCAATTTCACTATTCTGGCTATAGGGATATTGGTAAGGTCTGATGTTAGGAGGAACACTACCTGGAATTAAGTGGATAGCATGATCAAAGTATCGAATAGGTGGAAGGACTTTGGGAATATCTTCAATTACCTTAGAATGCTTATTAATGAACCTTTGTAGATCTGGGGAGATAAGGAACTTTGAGGTTTGAACATCTAATGAGCATAATTGTGCAACTACACCTTGATGTCCCTTTTTAACAACTTTTTCATACCATTTGAGATTATAACGTTTCTTGGTTTTCCTGGGATACCATTTAACTCATATTATTTTTCTTCTCATGAAAGTTTCATGATTTTTTTTGAAAATTAAAAGCCACTG
Organism: Pseudotsuga menziesii; assembly: GCA_001517045.1. Lineage (NCBI taxonomy): Eukaryota > Viridiplantae > Streptophyta > Pinopsida > Pinales > Pinaceae > Pseudotsuga > Pseudotsuga menziesii. The sequence goes on along the minus strand of LPNX010135011.1, from coordinate 923,064 downwards.
TTCCCAATGATTGTAACCATTGGACACCTAAGACAACATCAACACCACCCATTAGGATAGACATCATTGGACTATTCAATACATATTATCCCATAGAAATATTGATATTATGGAATTTCTTTGAGCAATTTATAGTTCCTCCATCTGCAATCATTACTTGAAACTTTGGTGTTGGATATACAAAGCAATTAAACAATTTGGCTAATTTACAGTGAATGTAATTATGAGTACTACTTGAATCAATCAACACTATTACCTTCTTATTTTTTATGTATCCCTCAATCTTGAGAGTTTGAGGAGTGCTAATTCAAGCCAATGCATGACACAATATGGTGGGATTAATTTCTTTTGAAGTACCCTCTTCTATTTCTTCTGAAGTTGCCTCTTCTTGAGATGCTTTCTCTTCTTTTGGTTCTTCCTCTTCACAATCTATGTAGAATAATTTCTTCTCACCGCACTTATGTCCTTTACTATATTTTTTGTCACAATTAAATTATAATCCTTTTTCTCTTTTTTCATCTAGTTGTTGGGGTGTCAACCTTTGTGGTATTTTATAAGAGTGAACATTATTTTCTATGTATATGCTGGAGAAGGCCTTGCTAGTAGTCATTGCCATATTTTTACTTTCAACCTTTCTTGCGATCATGAAATATTTCTCTAGGGATGATGGTTCAAGGAGACACACCTCATGTTGAATTTTATCTTTCAAGGTTCCAATAAATATATCTAACAAAATATCTTCTGAAATACTCTTCACTCTGAGACTTAGCTGTTGAAATTGGTTGATGTGCTTTGTAACTGGACCTTTTTGCTTGGGAGTTACTAATTGGATAAAAAAGGTATTTCTATTTATATACCCATAATGTTCAATCCATTCTTCTGTGAATATAGGCAAAGAGATAATAGATTCCTTTTTAGGTACAAATCCATTGGTACCACACAAATTGACTAGGTTCTAAATATAAGGATGCAATAGTTACCTTTTGCAAAGCAGGAACTTGGTGTAGATCAAAGAATTGTTCCATGTGAAAAATCCACGTGATTGGATCATTTCCATAAAACTTTCTCATGTCAATATTGGGAACAAAGTAGTTCCTTGGACTTGAATTGAGCCCATGATGTTGTAGTGAATCATCAACTTTTGAGGACTCCAAATTCCCACTCTCCAATTGTTTTTCAATTTTCTCCAGACGTGACTGGAATAAGTCCTCTTTTTCCTCCTTATCCTCTACATGAGGAATAGAGCTATATTTTATATACTTCATTAATTCCTTCAAGTCTTGAAGATATTATTTTCTAGTCATCCCTTTGAGATCCTCTTTACTAGACATCCTTTTGAGATCCTCTTTATTAGCCATATTATTTTCCAATTTAACTAAGTCATCAATTTTCACATTTCCTTTAATCATATATTCCATGTTGGACACTATAAAAGATATGTATCCCATTTCATCATATTTTAGAGATTAATCCTCTGGGGCCCTTGAGTGGAGTGTGATTATTTCCACTTTCTTTTGGTGGAATTTTGAACAATAAATATATATCACACCCTAGGGTTTACCATAAATAGATCCTTTTTCAAACCCTAATTATATTATTGTTATCGGGTCGACTTGTAAATAAGGTAATATTTGAATTTAGACTCCTATGGGTCTGAAAATTTGTCATGTGGTGCGTTGACGTGTTCTCTTTCCAATGCCATAGGTCTGATCTAATTTGGATGTGCCAACAAAAAGTTATTTCAAATACCCCAAATCTTCTTATTTTTGGCCTATCCAGAAGAGCGAACTTGTACTATATTCCATGTGTCCAATATTTCATTTTTATAGCTGAAACTTATACCACATATACCCTAGACAGTCTTTTTTAGGATTCAACTAGTATCACTCAATTTGGATCTTGTATGCCTGAGATATGACCTTTTTCCCTATAACACTTGTTTTAGACTAGGTTTTGGACTAGTTAAAAACCCTAGATCCCTCTGCAATTATATCCAAAAATTTAATGGATCAAGATCTAAATTTCGAACTAGAGATAACTGGACATGTTCTAGAAGTTGGTTTTTAATCTAGATTTCTGAATCCTTGTATAAAAAAAGTGGTAGCTAAAATTCCAAGATGACTTGTTTTGCAAAAGCCAATCCCAAGGAAAGAGCTCCGATACCAAATGTTTTGCAACCAAGTCCCAAAAATAAAATAAAAAGAGTAGAAATAGAAAATAAGAGAGTAATCCACGCCTTAAAAATAAATAATAGAGATAAATATCAATCCTCTTCGAGGGAGGAACGTCGTTACACAATGTACTAAGTACACAAGACAAGCTAAGATACAATGATGAATAAAATGAGAATATCTACTTCCTATATATAGGAGACAAAGGTGTACAATAACAACTAATAGACCCAAGCCAACATAGATAATGTGTAATGCACCACAATATAGTGGGTAACGCTGCACACTATATGGGGTAATGCGCCATCATTAAGGGCTTAACATTATTTTATATTAATGATCATATTGTTTTTCAGGAAACAATTTGTTATGGAAGCACTTGAATGAGAAGAAATGAGATAAGTTTCGAACTTCCTACATTCATACATGTTGGAATAGTCAAAATCCTAATTTGAAAAAAGAACTTATGGACTACATATTTTTCCTCTTTGGTGATACATTCAACTAAAGTAAAGTAACGTCTATGGTTGGTACTTAAATGAAATATCATAAGGACACATATAGGGTTCATTTGTAAATAGCCCTAGCTATGAGCATCCTCTAATGATTCTTGAAAGGGAGTGTAGGATCTAGTGGAGAATGCAGGGGAAAATAGAAATAAAAAATAAGGGAAGAAGATGCCAGGTGGAGGAAGGTATATGATATATTTATTTGATTACGTTGAACTTTTTTAGTCCTACATAAAAAGCGTGATATCTGACCTAGTCAAAAAATTTGGTAGGATCCTAGATACCTCAAAGGCTACCCGGGAAATATTATAGAAACACATTTAACACAAACTTGGCCAATATGGTTACCTTAAGTTGATATCTAGAATTGGAAGTACCAAATAATTAAACCATCTCATTACTAGGATCACTCAACTTTGATTTAAATGCACCTGATAAGTAAAAATTTTAATGTTATGCAATGCACTGGGATACTTACTAATCAAAGTACACCCAAGTACACCCAATAATATCTTAAGATCAAGTTCATGTTTAGTTTTAAAGTTGTGGCTAAACACCCCTCAGTTGAATGATGTGGTAAATAAAATTTATCGAATATGAATGTGTATTACATCTAAAACCCATTCATAGTTTATTATTGCCTATAGATTAATTTCTCTGCTTGTTTTAAGAAAGAGAGAACCAATGGTAATGAGGAAGGTAGTGAAGAGTGGCTCCATGATAGTATTGCGACTTTAAAAATAATATGTATGGGTCAATGTTTATCATCATTTAGTTTAATTTAAAATAATTCACAAAAAAAGGAATACAAAACAAGGATGGTTTGGGTCATTTAATATTTCTTTTATAAATTGATGAGATTGATTTGTTTTTGTCCCAAGTTGTTTTAATGTCTAGTTGGGTTCTCTACATTTCTTGGGTCTTAATTGGTGCGACATACCCCGTACCACCTATTCTCCATATTTATATGATCTTTACAATTCCATGAAACATGTTGGAATTATTTAATAAGAATAGAAAGAATGCACAATTTCTTTACGTGGAAGAGGGGAAAATCCCTAACATAATAGCACACAATCCTGTCTATCCCAATTTGAGAAATTGGTAAAAATATTCAGTAGTGATTTGTTTTGAAGTTGTTTTATGCTTTTTGAGAGTTGTATGAGTGATTTAAAAGAAGACCAAGATTGTCTTCTTCAACTTGGTGGTATCATAGCCTATGTAGGGGGTGGTGGATGCAATGGACTACCTATGGTTGAGTGTAAAATTGTCTTTCCCTAGCTAAAAACTTGTTAATCAATAGTAGTAGTATTTATAATAGAATATTGAAATTGGTTTGTGGTTGTTGTTGTTAATATTAGTTTGGTTGTTGAAAGAATTTTTAACTAGAAAAGTTGAAGTTCATTAATTTATTGGTTTTACAATGTAGTTTCATTCATCTACAAATATTCGACTGGGAATATGTATTCATCCTCTTTCAACTAATAGTAGTATCACCTAGTGGGGTGAATTCACCAATTCAATGAAATTAATGAATTTTCTCAAGTTCATCACCATAAATGACATGATGGTTCAATTATAGATATTTTTGAGAGAGAAAGCAATATTGGCTTATTTGAGCAGGAATCGAGGTGACTAAATGAGATAATAATAACCTCTATTTTGGTAAGGGTCGAGCTTATGAAATGGAATATTATGATATTTTGAATATTCATAAGCACCATTTTAAAATTTATATTTAGATTTGTTAAGAGTCCTTTACTGAATGATTACATCTTAATATTTTTTATAAATATATTGGAAAGGGTATGTCATAAGAGCCACTTTGTTTGTGCTAGGAATTTTCTTTCTTGGAATCTATTAATATTTTTTTGAACCCCATCTTGTATTCCAAATGTAGAGTGCGGAGTGTGAGATAAATCATGAATGAAACTCTTAATGTTCCTTCTCCGTCCCATGTCCTTTTTTCCATATGTGAGGTAAGGGATGTGGAGTGGCCGAGTGTGGAGTGTGAGATAAGTCATGAATTGAACTCTTAATGTCCTTCAGCCATGCCATGTCTTTCGTTCCACATGCGATGTGGCACATTCTTAAACAACTAAGTTCCATATGGTCTTCTGCATTTCACATAAGGGATGCGGAGTTCAAAATATTTATTTTCTCTTGATGCCCTTTTTTTAACCGCATCATGTATCATGCCTCTCACAAGTGCGGAGTGCATGATATAAGAATTTTTTACTCATTGATTCCCTTTCTCCCACTCTTGAAAGTGAATAACGAAGTTTGTGACCTCTAATATTAATGATTAATTTATACTTGATCCAACATGGGCATCATGCTATGCTAAAATATCACTGGCCCATATCCGAAGATGTCATTTTCATGAAAATAAATTAGATGGGTGGTGGGGAATTGTTGAGGACATCAATCCACACAAATTTGATGATGTACATTGACCGACTTAGGACTTAACCATTAATTGAGAGTACCCTACCTATATATCTACCTATGATAATTGAATGATCATAAACGGATCCTAGAAGTGATCGTGCACCATATTTTTGAATACATTGAACAATATTCCTGGACCAGGCAAGGAAGTACATTGGTATTCATATTATTGATGGTATTTAAAGATGGAGGAGCATGCAAGAAGGGGTCATAAAGTGTGGACATTGAGTTTATCCAAGGTTATCTACCTCCTAGAGGTATATGACTTCAGAGAGGTTATCCATTGGCGTTCCAAGTATTTTGATGCTAGAAATGGCATTGTGGAAGTAAAGGAAGATGGAAATTAACTTGTTACTTTAATACCCACCATCTTTAGAAACATGACAAGACTCCCTACACTAACTAAGGTTTTCAATATGAAATACACATATGCTTTCATGAATGCAAATGAAAATGGGGATACTATTTTCTGAAAGTGGTTGACACATCCAGCCATAGAAAATATCACATCCTACCAATGACATTGTAGATTTAATAGATACTTACAAGTAAGTTTCATGAATTTTCTTTACGATTGTCAACCAAGAAAGCACAAAAAAAGTTCGCATGTATTTTTTGTTAAATTTGTGAACCATTAATCTACAGGAAAATATGAAAGTTGTAGGAAAGGAATTATGCAGCGGAATAATCAAAGAGAATGTACACTGAATAGGAAATTCATGCCACAAATTTCAGATAAATAGAACAAGAATTGCTTAGATAATCACAACATTAATATTCATTCATTAATCAATAATACAATGATTATACAATAAATAGAATTCGAATGCCATGGATAGGATTTGAATCTACCATCTTACGCTGACTGAATATATAACTTGGTGTGTCTAAATCTTTGTTGGAGCTCACAAGTCTAACTCCGGATGTCTAAATAATTCTACAATCAGTCACCTGATGAGGTAGGTAGGAAAAAGGTGCCACTCTCCCTTCATTTATGCAAAACTGGCGCTAAGCTAACCGAAAGTGATATAACTGATTATAACTAGAGGATAACTCAACATAACTACTTACCTACCATAACCAACTAATGGAGGCTATTGGTGGCACTAAGAGTGGGATCCTATAATGTAGGGATTTCTCCTAGAGGCACATAAACTCATGCATGTACATGCAGTAAGTGGCAGATAAAATCTAGGTGTGTCCCCCACAATCTAGTACAATAATAATAATTCCCTAAGTTAAGCAAAATGACCGAATATACTATATTGGACAAATGAGGATTAATTAATCCTAACACCCCCCCCTTAATCCAAACTTTGGATAAATTGGTCCCTGGAAACTAGGCCAAAAGTCACCCATACAATCTAAATGAATAAAATATCGCTTAATAAAATAAGGAAAATGGGGAAAAACTCATTGGAACACCCCCCCCCCCCCTCAAAATAATTCGAAATCAGGAAACAAGTTTCCATACTTACAGATTTTTTTTCTCTTTGAGAAAGAACTTGTGAAAAAATTGTTGCAATCTGCAACTTTGTGCAGCAGTAATGCAGAAACTTGGTTCTTCTATGGATAAACATCTTGGGATTGTGCATGTGAACCTTTCCATCTTCTTTTGATCTTCTTAATGTTTCTTTTGTCTCTTCTTTTTTGGAGGAGGAATGGAATGAACCATTTTGTTCATCAGTGGGCCAAATTGTGGATTAATCTTCATCATTAAGTAGCATCCCTATGGAAGTTGTTGCACCACTCTATCGGTATAAACGTTGTGTGAGAGAGGGAAACATGTTCATTCTGATACTAGGACCTCATTCTTCTTCTATCATCTATATCCACAGCAACATTCCCAACTTCTTTAATGAGTTTTTCAACCCATTTAGGATTCTAATTTGGAATAGGAGTTGGAGCTGGATCTAGATCATATTGAGGTACAATCTCAATACCAAGATCATGCTGATCTTATTCCTCATATTCTAAAACTGAAATATTAGATAACATATCATTATTTGCAAATGGAGATGAAAGAGAGTTTTTTTCCTTCCCTTTTGAATGGTAGCTAAGATTGTACTGGAGTCGAGTATGGCATAAAGTGTGAGAATTCATATGCCTTGGAGGCATGGTTTGCAACAACCTTCTCTATAATATTCCCAGTTGAGATATTTGAGATATCCATTGAGTCGGGGCTGAATACAACCTTCTTTAGCAAGTCAGTATGTGTCATCTGATAATTAGATAAAAAATTTGCTGCAAGAGAGGGAGCATATAGTACATTCTTGAACTCTCCATGCTGGATTTTAATAGAACCTCTCCCAACAGTTGATATCTGTGAATTATCCTTCATATGAATTCTAGGTACTCTTGAGAGATCCATAATAGTGAAGGATTATTTGGAGGAAAAAATGTGGTTGGATACTCCTGAATCAATCAGATAGGCCTTTGACTGAGTGAAGTCTGCTTTCAAAGCATGGAACCTCTCATATTCTTCAGTCTTCTCTCCAACTTTAGACATCTTTGCACCTTGTGAAAAGGGAAATATTGTTCTATTCAAGGAGTTTTGTCATCTGGTCAATGGTATTCTTCATGCACTGACTCTCTAAATGAAAGACTCTCATAAAGCAGGGGAATTTAGCCTTCTCTAATTTCTTCTTTTTATTGGAACCTGAGGCTCCATCGAAAGAGTGTTGATTCTCATTTGGATTCAAAACAATGTTTTTTGTCTCCTTTCCTTTGTGCTTTCCTATTGCTTGTGCATTGTTTGATTCTCCTACAAAAAGTGCTTGGTTCTTGGAGGTTTGAATCACTCCCATTTGAACCAATTTATCTTTCTCTCGTATCAAGGACTCAACAAAAGAATTAGTAGAGAAGGAATATTCCAATTAGGAATAGAAGTTCTTCCAAAATGGAATGTAGAGACAAAGACCAAGAACTCTAAGAGAATATTGCTCAGAACTAACAACAAAAGCTGCTCATATTTCCTCTATAATCCACATTGTTTGCATTGCAGTACTAGTGCTTTGTACTCTGTAAAGAATTGTTGAAAAGTTTTGAAACTGTTGGGATGTAGTGCAATGAGCTCATTCTCCAGAATATGCCCTCAAAGTTCATATTTTTTTCCAAACAAATATTCAAGCTTTTCCCAAGATTCCTTCAGAGTCTTTAGTCCCTCAAGATGGAACAGAAGATCATGAGAGATGTGAAAGCACATGAAGTTGATTGATTCATTAAGCGATTCAAAAACTTGTTCTTCTCAACATATTGCTAGGGCTCAACTTCTTTTCCCATTGTCATCCTAAACATGCCTTGTTTCTACAAGGCTTCCTGCATATGTTCCCTCCACTCATTGTAGTTGAAGTGTGTAAGGATTCTAGGTACGAGAGCTAAAGAATTCTCCATCTTTCTGTATGTTTATCAGTCAATTATTCAAGAAGCTACGTAGGTACCTGCAAAGAACAATGAAAAACCAATTCAATTCACAATCATATGTTAGTACAAGCCTTTCCACCTCGACAAGTGAACTTTCTCAGAGTCCATCACACTTGGATAGACTTCTCTGGACAGAATCCAAAGGGAGCAATGCTATGATTCCAGGAATTATGTGGAAATGCAACTGCTTCTCATGCACAATGGAGGTTGGACAAGGTTTGCAAAATGAAAAAGGATTTTATACCATGTTAAATTTGTGAACCATTGATCTATAAGAATATATGAAATTTGTAGGAAAGGAATTATGCAGTGGAATAATCAAAGAGAATGTACACTGAACAAGAAATTCATGCCAAAAATTTCTGATAAATCAGAAAAGAATTGCTCAAATAATCACAACATTAATCTTCATTCATTAATCAATAATAAAATGACTATACAATAAATAGAATTCAAATCCCATGGATAGGATTTGAATCTACCAACTCAAGCTGACTGAATAGATAACTCAATGTGCCTAAATCACTTGTGGAGCTCACTAGTCTAACTACAGATGTCTAAATTGGTATACACTCAATTAAATGATGAGGTAGGTGCGAACAAGGTGCCGCTCTCCCTTCATGCATGAAAAACTTGTGTTAGGATAACTGAAAGTGATCTAACTGATTTTAATTGGATGTTAGCTCAATATAACTTCTTACCTACCACAACCAATTGATGGAGGCTGCTGGTGGAACTCAAAATGGGCTCCTATAATGTAGGGATTGATCCCATAGGAACATAAAATAATGCATGTACATAAAGTAAGTGGCATATAACCTCTAGGTGTGTCCCCCACAATATAGTACAGTAATAATAACTCCCTAAGTTAAGAAAAATGACCAACTAGACTATATCGTACAAAGGAGGATTAATTAATCCTAACATTTTTTGTATGTCTTGCATTGATTAGTAAATAAATATTTCATTTTTTTAGTGGGAGATTTGATGTCAAAACAAGTTTCCCATTATCTTGTAAATTTCCAGAAAGCCAAATATTTTTTAGGGCCTCGTATCTAGTGTATGTGATTCTTTTTATGTAACTAATTTGAGAATTTGGACCTTAGAAGGGATGTTTGTGTAGACTCGAAACCCGTTTCATTATCATACCCTATGTTTTGGATGTATGTTGATCCATCAACACATCCCCAAGTTATATAAACTTGGGGACCCACTTGAAAATTTTGGGCCAAGGGATACTTTCTCCATGATCCCTTTGGTCGGTAATGCTTATGTAGTATCAAGTTAGCCACATTTTCAATAAGGTATGATATATGTATGAATGCTTGTCCTTTTGATTTTGGTTTTATTTTCTATGAACCTACATGAGCAAGCTAACCTGATCTACTAACCAAACTGTCCTTGAACTATTGAAATCCTTTAACTAATTTCACCTAATAACTACCTAGAGAGAAAGGATGAAATGGGGAAAAACACTTACTTTTGGTAGAATAAAACTTTTCCCTTAAGCCTCATATTTAGTAAAATATTGGAAAGATATTCCTTTAACTCAATGAAATTTCAATGAGTTAGTCCCTTAACTTAGTGAAACATCGATGGGTTAGAAACTACCTCAAGGACAACACAGTGGGTTAGTCTCTTAATTCACTGAAATAATAGAACATCAGTGCCTTAATTCATCAAAACATTAGTGATTTAGTCCCTTAACACGGTGAAGTTGCGGTGACTTAGGGGACTAATGCAAAAAAATGTTGTCCAATCATGGGGATATCACATTGACAAATTATGGAAATTAGAGTCTTATTTTAGTGAAACAATGATCAGTTGAACCCTTAAATATGTGAAAAAAGAGCATGAATCAATGATGTTTCATCAATATAAGGTTTTATCTCGCTAAATAATTGGTGAGTTAGAGATATAAACCACCGAAACATCGATAAACTTAAGCCTCCACCCTTCAATGCCATTGACTTAATGATTTAGATCATATATACGTCAATCAATTATCTGCCAATCCCCACAACATATCATACTCTTAAAGCCTTAAGACAAATTAATTATCCAAATAACATGCTAACTCATTGATAATCTTTTGCTCAAGTGCATTGTCACCATGATAAAGTCTAGAGTCATCAATATTTCAACATTTTAGTCGTTTATTCCCAGTTTCCAACACAAGGGCCTAAATTTCTAGCATGATCTCTAAATGAAAAACCTCTTCATATATTGGTGAGTTAGGAGGGTAATCCTATAACACAATTAAGGATTAAGCCTCTAATTCCCCAACTAGTCCAAATGAATTACACATAAAATATCACAAAGTTTGAAGTCTATCATTTTGTAAAAACACCTTGGATATCGAAAAAAATCACTTTGCAGTTCTTATTAAGAGTTCCCAAGGTGACATATAAAGAAAACAACCAAGTGACCAAATAAACATGACCACCTTGCCTCATTGACCTAAGTATTAAACAATAAGTACACCATACCTACTCTTGTTAAACTTCTATTCACATTAGGTGAGATTTGTTTATTTTAAATTTTGAAATTCAATATTTGGTTTGGGTTACAAATTATTCCCATTTGTCCCTTCCTTTCTCCCATTGGTTTTAAATCAAACATTGGATCTCTTATATTTCAACAAGAATCCATATCCCATTTGTTCACCTAAACTAAACCCTAATATAACCTCAATTATAGGGTAACTGTGGATATGCTCCTACCACCATCCCAATTCAAAAACCCCAATGGTGCACACTTTCACGTTGCTAAAATTTTCAAGTCCCACTTGCTTATCCATATTTATTTATTTCTTCCCCATTTCCCCTTTAATTTCCTCACTAATCTTGTCTCACACCCCTTGGTGCTATCTCTTTGGAAAATTAACTTCAAGTCATGAAGTTAACCCATTCAGTCAAGTTACCACCCAAGATGTAAACCACTCCCCCGATCCATTCCATTGAATTTATTGATTTAGTGGATGTTTTCTAACACACTAACAATATTTATACTCTTTAATTCAATGATGATGAACTAGAGCCAGAAGAATATATGGTCTACATTATAACTAAGTCTAAGGTAAAAATGGCTCATGCATTGTCCTCATTCGATCAAGAAGAGGAGGTAGTGGTTTGGACCAACTATGGTGACACTGACAATAATACCAATGATGAGCCCTCCTCTATTGGGGGGAGATATATCAAATTAGGTGCATACCTTTATGTAAATATCAAATAGGCTATCATGAATACATGGGACATGGCCTCAGGACAATACTCTGAATTTTATATTCCCTCCTACTTGTTAGATGTAGTATGTACCAACAATACTTTCACCAGGATGGGATGGAAGTGGCTTCCAAAGGATCATCATATCCATTTCTACTAAAAAGTCCCATGGGAGCACAACTGCTCCAACTACTATGAAAATATTTGTAAGATTTTATAATGCCGCTATGCAATATCATCCATGAGGAACAAAAAAAGTGTATGTTAAACAATGCCATTGAATCCCTTGCCACACGAGGATATTGGTATGTCACATAAAAGGTGACATATTTATTATTAATGGTGGCATCAATCTCCCACATATCCTTCCCCTCTTTGTCACTAAGAAATTTATCTTTCAAGAAGTAGCTTACCATGTTTTCATAAATGGCATAGGAACAACATTAACAAATGTATAAAGTTGTCTGGACTCCATTAATTTTGACTATTGGAGGTGTTATCCCTAAAGTTGAACCTAGACTACTGGAGTTCAAGCTCAGAGAAATCTTTAAAGATAATTCAATATTATAAAATCAAAATCAAAACAAAATTGGTATATAACCAAAGATACTGGAAAACCAAATAACCATTATAGAGCTGTATGACATAAAATAAAATACAAAATTCAATAACAGGAAGAATACGAGCATGAATTTATGGAATGGACTTGACTCTGTCACTAAATGTTTAAATTATAACTGTATTTTATTATAAGAATCATGCAATGAATTGTAATTGACCATACACAGGATAAATCATAAAAATTACAATTCATAAAAAGAACAAAACCAGCTCATAACCATAATCATATCAAAGTAAAACCTGTATTAAAGATGAAAAGAGTTTTATGTCTTATAGTACACATCAAAATTGGATTCCCATCTCTGATTGCCACACCCTTCATATCTAGCTACTATCCCTTATATACCAAACTTTTGAGTTTTTGAGATAATTATCAGATCCTATTTTTATGGATCGAATTTCTTCAAAAAAAGCAAAGCCGATCTTTTTAAAACAATCTTAATACAAGTGTAATACAAATAGAAATAAAAATAGACATCTATCAAACCCTAATTGCTTTCAAAAGCCAACTATCATACTAAGTCTAAAGACACTTAGAAGCCTCTGCTAAAACAGTCAGATCACTTAAAACATGGGATCTGTTTTGCAATTTGGCAAACTCAATATCCTTGTTCTCCATTTGATTGTGTGACTCTTTACTTTGGGTCTTCATGTGTTCATACTGATTTTGGATGGCTCTCTTCTCTTTCAAGATGTCTTTAGATATTGAAAGTAGACTTTTGTAATCTGCTTCTTTTTCCTCCAAGTGCTCTCGTAACCTTTTATTTGCAGTCATTAACTTCTCATTGATACTCTGTAAAAACTTGGTTTGATCCTTATATGTCTGCAGAGACTTTTTAATCTAGTTCAATTCTGGAGATATTTCAATAACTTTTTCTTTCATAAGAACTTCATCTTCTTGTGGAAACTTTGAGACTAAACAGTCTTCTGAATACACCTGTTTATTTGTGCAAAATATTTCAGGTATAGATCCTGCAACACCCTGAATATCAACGAAATTTTTATTATCTAAACAGTATTGATCCTTGGATGCGTGTATAGTTTCCTCACTGAAAGAATCATTTACCATTACAATCTCTCCACAGTCTTCATTTCTTTTCTTTGGAATATGCACTAATTCCATTTTTTCCTGCATCTTACTCCTTAGCGTAGTCCTAGGCTTGAAACCAATGCCTTCTGGATTCAAAACCTGAACTCGTTTTCCATTCTTTGAAGTTATATTATTTAAAACCATACTCAATGTTTTAGGGTTTTCATTTGTAACTGAAGCTTCAAGAAACAAGTTATTTTTTTTGGCTCTTCTACAAAACCCTTTTCTTCTGCTGCAACATGATTAGTTTGTTCTTCATGATTTTTCGTTCACTGGTTCAAGTCTTTTGTTACCCTTTTTCCCTTTTCTTTGGTCTTTTCTAATTCAAACCCTAACTCTGACAGAAAACATTCCCAAGTTCGTCCTTCTTTATTCAATTGTGAAATCAACAATAATTTTACTAAATCCTGTTGGTATACAGAACGAGCAGTGTGTTCTGGATGGGATTGAACCCATGTAACCATCTTTTGTAGGATTTTCAATAGATAAAATGGGAGATTAAGTTTTAAACTTCCATTGAGATGCATTAACAACCTTAAATGACATTTGAGGACCCTATCATAGCGACCTTCGCATGTAATATACTTCTGAACCATTTCCAAGGTAATTTGCCAATTGGGTTTTATCTTACTTACATGAATACCATTCTTCCAATCTAGCTTCTCAAACCCTGGCAACAAGAACTCACCATAGTTGCCCTGAAAATCCTGCTGCTTAAACCACCTTTCTCCTTGTGCTGGAACCCCTATTGCTTCTACAATAGATTCTTCATTCACCATAGTCTTCAAACTCTTGAGCTGAACCACTCACTCTTTGTAATTTTTTATGAAGGCCCTAGTCACATGTGTATGATAACCCTGCAACTTTTCACGGAAGGAAAACCAACCCGCATTTCTCATTAACTGGGCTGACCTTGGAAATTGCAATATCCATTGTGTATTATCGGGTTCCAATCTACAAATCAAACCTCCAGGTCTTCTTTTCACCAAAATATCTGCGTCTTCCTCTATTGCTACTTTCAGCATTCTACAAACTCTTCAAAATACAAACTACACAGACTTAATGGAAATTCGAAATAGTAGCATAAAATAGGTTTAATGAAATATGGAAAATATCACTGTCAACACTGTCAACACTGGTACCATTTTCCATCATATCAAATGCCTCTACTTCATACAAAGAACACTTGTGAAAGCAAATGAGTGACACGATCAACAAATTCATCATTTAGACATGCCTGCCTTCAAGGAATAATGATGATTCTTTAAACCATAGTACCAAGCCTGTCAAATGTATAATCTTTACCATGTGTTTGAATATATCCATATACCTTCGTTTCATTATCAAATTTTAAAATGATATTTATGAATAAAACCATCTGGCAGCAATGCAATATTCTGCTAGTTTATGTTTCCCACTTTATAATTGATTTTATCATAAAATCTCTTGCTCTTAATACAAGTCGATAACTTTAAATAATAAATGATTTGAGCCTTCAAAAGAAATCACAATAAAATATAGAAACCATGACACACAAAGGTATAAAAAAATAAGGTAATACTAAAGATATGGACTCAAAATAAAGAAAAATATAAAACCTTAGGATAAAAAATGAAAAAACAACCATAGGGATAACATCTGGCTCTAGTTGGGGATAAAGACCTTCAGGAATCTGCTAAAGTCATAATTTCTGTCTTATTAGGCTGGATTCTTATTAATAAAACTTAAAATGGTATATACAATGAATATGTACAGTGATCCTATGCCCCTCAATCTGTGTGAAAATACTTTAGAAAACATCCATTGACTGGACCTGCAATCTCTTCACCATTCAAATTTTGCAAAACCAAAGTATTATTTCCCAGAATCTTGATCACTGTAAAAGGCCCTATCCATAAATTATCGAACTTTCCATGCTTACCTTTTTCATTCTTTCGTGCATCCCACCTGAGAAGAAGGTCACCCACTGCAAAAACATCTTTTTTAACTTTCTTATCAAAGCTTTCTTTCATCCCTTTTCTATGCATCTCAGCTGTATTTTCAATAGTTTCTCTCTCCTATTGCAATTGGATTATCTGAAATAGTATTCTTCTTATATCATCAGGTTCTTCCTTTATTTCATGTAGGAATTTAATTACTAGAGCAAATAATTGAACAGGAAACAAAGCATAAATTCCATATACCAATTGGAAAGGGGATGTCCCAATTGAGTTATTTATAGTTACTCTATCAGCCCAAAGAACAAATTTTAATTTGGTATCCCAGCTCCTTTTATTTTCAAATAACATTTTCTTGATACTGTTCACAATATTTTTATTACTGGATTCTGCTAATCCATTACCCTATGGGTAATATGGTGTGGACTGTTTCAAGTTAATATTATTTTCTTCACAAAATTTCATCATCTTTTTCGATTTAAAAGCAGGAGAATTATCAGTAATTAGTTTCCTAGGGCATCCAAATCTACTAAGAATATTTTCCTGAAGGAAATTAATTATGACTTGTTCAGTTGCTCTCCTTGTGGGGATTGCCTCTACCCACTTAGTGAAAAAATCAGTGGCAGTTAAAATCCATTTGTGTTGACCACTAGAAGGAGGATGAATTTCACCTATGAAATCTAAACCCCACTACTGAAATGGACAGTCTAATGTTATAGGTTTCAAAGGTAATGACTGAAGTTTATGCTTACTTGCAAACTTTTGACACTCCACACATGATCTGACCTGATGATACACATCTGAGAAAAGAGTAGGCCAATAATATCCTACTCTTAGGATTTTAAATGCAGTTGCCTTCCAGTACTTGTGCCCACCACATACTCCACTGTGCAATTCAGTAGTAACAGCATCAACCTCCGATTTTTCCAAACACTTCAACAATATTCCTCTAGGATCCTTCCAATACAAGACCTGATCTATTAAAACATACTTCATTGATTTAAGTTTTAATGATCTGCATTCATTTCTATTCAATTCTAGAGGGCATTGTAAGTATAAAAGGAAATATACAATGTCTTTATACCAAGCAGACTCACCATACCTGCTATAAATCGGCTGCTTACTGTATTATGTTGCCATATCTTGTTCTGAATGTTCTGCCATCAAATGAAGATTTAATACCTGACAATTTGATTCTATTAGAAGCTTAGCTAATCCGTAGCCCTTTACCAATTTTGTTGGTTTAATATCCCCATCATATTCCATAACCTTTGCTATCCATCTACCTCTTTTTCCCTCACTGTCAGGTTGTGCTAAAATCTCCTTGACTGCTGAACTTGGAACACATGCCAAAATCTTGGAATGTAAAACATATATTTTGAAAAATTTGAGAGCTTTAACTAATGCATATGCTTGTTTTTCCATTGTATTATATTTAAGCTCTGGATCTCTTAATGTTTTACTAAAAAAAGAAATTGGTTGTTCCAAGCCATCTGAATTCTTTTGCAATAACACATCAGCTATAGTATCTTTAGATGCAAATGAAAAAATTGCAAAATCCTTTGTATAATCTGGAGCTATCAATACTGGTGCTTCTATTAATGCATGCTTTATGGCTTCAAATGACTGTTTAGCCTAATCTGACCATTTAACTTCCCTATCCTTCTTGAGCATCTCAGTGATATGTTTGATAATTTATGCGAAATTAGGAATAAACCATCTTAAAAAATTGATTTTTCCAATGAAATATTGAATCTCCTTTTTGTTTCTAGGAATACTAATTTTTAAGCTGGCTTTTACTCTCTCTGGATCTATTTTGATTCCTTCAGCAGAAACAATATGCCCTAACAACTTACCTTCTATCATAGCAAAGTGAGACTTTTTTGGGTTTAATGATAAACCAAATTTTCGGCACTTAATAAAAATCTTTCTTAAATGTTTCAGATTATCTTCATCAGACTTTGAGAAGACTGTAATATCATCTTGGTATATTACTACAAAATTTTCATTCTCCCCCACAAAGGCTATATCCATAGCCCTCTGAAAAGTGGCACCTGCGTTCATAAGCCCAAAAGGCATTTTATCATATATAAAAGTCCCCCATGGAGTTGTGAATGCTGTTTTTTTCTCTATCTTCAAGTTGTACTGCAATCTGGTTATAACCAGAAAAACCATCAATCATTTAAATTCTATGAGATCCTACAACTCTTTGCAAAATCTGATCAATTTTTGGTAATGAATAATTATCTTTCAAACAAGATCTGTTCAAGTTGCGGAAATCAACACAAAGCCTTATTTCCCCATTTTCCTTATGTACAGGCACCAAATTTGCAATCCATGATGAATATCTCATAGGTACAATAAGTTTTGCATCTAATAATTTATTTACCTCCTTTTCAATTACTGGCAGTAATGTTGGGTTAAGCCTTCTAAGTTTCTGTTTAAAAGGATTAGTATTTGGTTTCAAAGGAATTTTATGCTTAATTATGCTAGTGTCATAAGTTCTTAAATATTGATACGACCAAGCAAAAATGTCCACAAATTCTTTCAACATACCAATATATTTTTTCTTTTCCTTCTTTGACAGTGATTTTGACATTTTTATTATTTTAGGTTGATCTTTAGAACCAATGTTATAATCTATAACATTCTCTTCAGTGGTTTGCAAGGTGGGCTTCAACAACATATCATCCTTTGAAAACAACCTCTCAAGTGGAACAAGTCCCTTAGGAATGAAATTTCCTTTTAATTCAACAATCTTATGATCATCTATCGAATCATTTCTACAAGGTTCATTTTCCATTAATTCAAAATATTGTTCTTGATCAACTAAGTCATCTGAAATTCACCTACTAACTCCAGAAATTCTTTTATCTCCTCATCATCATGAAAAAATTTCTAGTGTTTGATGTCATCTAGAACAAATGGTCTGTATCTCACATCAATTGGATACTTCTAATGTGTTACTTTTGGAACTTTAAAATAGGCTGCTGCTAAGGCTAGGGAATCAGCTGTTTCATTATATTCTCTCGGAACAAAAGTTATATTGAAAGCTATAAAGAAATTTTCAATAAAATCCCAAGCCTCATTTCTATAAACTTTTAATAAATACTGCTTTACCTGGTAAACACTCTTTACTTGCTGAATTACTAATTCGGAGTCACCAAACATAGAAATCTCTTTAATACCCAGGTATTTTGCTGCTCTTAATCCAAGAATCAAAACCTCATACTTAGCAGTATTATTCGTTGTTTTAAATTCCAATTTGTACATAAGATAAATGACCTCACCTCCACCTGGAATCAATAACGCTCCTGCTCCTGCTCCCTCACCATCTGGTTCTTCTTTCTTTATCTGAACTGGAATATCTTTATGTACTTGTAAAACTCCTTCAACTTCATCACTTAATTGCAACATACAAGAACCAAGGTTCTCATCAATTGAATAAATTGGATGATTATTAGGGTGTTTACTATCACTTACCAAATATGTCATCTGTACTTCTCTGTAAATTCTTCTAAATTCTCCTCCAAATACTGGAATTGTAGCATATGAAAGATCCATTTGCAGAGTTCCTCCCACTCTCTTTGCCCAAGATCTAGATAATAGCATACCAAATTTAGGAGAAATAACTGCTACAACTATATCCATCAATACACTCTTCATAGGTACCTGAGTTAAATTCACCACCAGATCTTTAATAACCCCAATACATTTCACTTCCCTAGAATCAAATGCATACAAATCATGATATGGTCTTGTAACACTCATCCCAAAAGCTTCCATGACTACTTTTGGCATGAGGTTATGTGATGCTCCTGAATCTAGAAGACAATTATGTAGTAGCTGATCATGCACTAAAAGAGTTACATAAAAAGCAAGAGGATATTCTGAATTATCATCAAGTTGATCAAAAGTTTTTGACCCCACAGTGATAGTAGGTTTTTCATCTTGCAAATTAATGTCATCAAATGGGATAGGATTCACTGCATTTTTAAAAATTTTAAAATCTGCTTCCCTGTAAGCTTTGTTCTTAATCAACTTTGTTAAAGGAACAGGGATCTTAACCTTATTAAGTTCATGCTCCAAATTGAACCCACCTATGGCTTTATTCACCTCCTCAAGACTTACCACTTCATCTCTTTTCTCTTTTACAATTTGTTTCTGATTTGAAGACATATTTTGTTTAAGAGGATGAACTTTCACAATCTTTTTAGCCTGTGCTGCATTTTTTACCCCTGATCTAAGACCATATGATTTTTGTGGTATTTCCTGACAAATTTCAGGCATGGACATTTAATAATTATTTTCTTCATAATGATCTAGTTCTGTAGCATAATGATAATCAGCTTTAGTCAGAAAATGAGAAGAAGAATCATCATCAAACTGACTAATGTTGTGTTCCTATTCTTCCAAATCATCTAACTCTCCTTAATCTATCTCATATGACTCATCATCTCTCACATTATTATTTTGAAAAGGAGGTCGAATCCTTTGTTCTTCATTTTCTAGCCTCTCCCTCTAAATATCATTATTTCATCTTCTCTTGGAAAAAACCTAGGGGAAAAAGGTCTTCTGAACTGATTTTGATTTCTTTCTCCTTTAGGTATAGGTTTGTTCTAATTTTTATTTCCCAACTCCAACCTATCAATCTTAGTAGACAAATTTTTAATGATCTTATTCATTTCATCCATTTTACTGTCTGAAGATCTTCCTGTAGGATTGGATGTAATGATTTCTTTTTTACCTTTTTTATCTGCAGTCTGATATTCTATTTCCTCTTTGAGTTTGTTTGAAGCCAAAATATTAGACTCTACTTCCAATGCTGCATCTTGCATATTTTGAAGTGACACCGACTTTCTTTCCCTCAACAACAAAGAAAACCCATGATCAAAAGAGTTTACATAAGTTAACTTTGTTGATGTCTTGGAGGGTTTTATTTTAGCTGGTATTCTACTATACATTTTATTGAACCTTTTAGAAAAATCCCCCACAGCTTCATCTTTCTTTCTTTTCAATGATCCAAACTCTGTAATGTAGTATAAATAATATTTAGTATCTCCCCACTGTCTCATGAATACCTCTTCTAAAGCATCTATACCATCTATAGAGTTTGGTGGTAATTCTCTAAACTATTTTCTCACTTCACCATCTAAACTTTGAACAAAAACCCTCATCCAAACATCTTCATTTTCAAAATTCTGATTGTCTGCATAAATCAAGTATGTATTCCAGTGCTCTTCTGCAGTAACATCTCCTTGACCATTAAATCTTGGAAGATATTTCTGGTAATCTCCTCCCGGGAGAGCATTGAGAGGCTAGGGCAAAACTAGTGGGGCATATCTTGCTGCCACCATAGTAGCCATCCTATTTTTAGGGTGAGCCATTCTAGGGTTGGAAATATTTGAACTCGAATTAGACTGATTGGTGCTTGAATGTTGTGATGAAGGAGGCAAATTACTAGGATTTGGCTAATTCACTGGGATGGTCTTAATAGAAGGTATGTGGGTTGAAAACAAAGAAGAAGCTCCTGTCTGCAATGCTTCAAGTTTAACCTCCTTAGACAACAAAGGATTTGTGAAGGCTTGGAAGTTGTCAATTTGAGAAGGGGTAAATAGCAGATCTAATTCTTCTTTTCCTTTCTCAGAATGTGGATCAAAAGAAGGAACAGGGAAAGATGAAAATTCGGGAATCTCCAAGGCTAAAGGATGTTTAAGTTTTTCTAATGAGGTAGAGCTTAACCTTCTCCTAGCCTCTTTTAATATCTGTTCAGGATCTAAGACTCCTGGATTTAAAGGTGATGAGGGATTTCCTTGAGTTCCTATCCTTTTTGAAGCCACTGTAACTTTCTGTAGGTGATTGATGTAGTCTATAATAGGTATCACTGATCTTGTTCACCTTCCAAAATCAGATACATAAGGATATCGAATACCTAGGGAAGATGTTTCTTCGTCCCCGGTAGTGGCGCCAGAAGATGTTATCCCTAAAGTTGAACCTAGACTACTGGAGTTCAAGCTCAGAGAAATATTTAAAGATAATTCAATATTATAAAATAAAAATCAAAATAGAATTGGTATATAATAAAATATACTGGAAAATCACATAACCATTATAGAGTTGTATGACATAAAATAAAATACGAAATTCAATAACATGAAGAATACAAGCATGAATTTATGGAATGGACTTGACTTTGTCACTAAATGTTTAAATGATAACTGTATTTTATTATAAGAATCATGCAATGGATTGTAATTGACCATACATAGGATAAATCATAAAAAGAACAAAACCAGCTCATAACCATAATCATATCAAAGTAAAACCTGTATTAAAGATGCAAAGAGTTTTATGTCTTACAGTACACATCAAAATTGGATTCCCATATCCGACTGCCACACCCTTCATATCTAGCTACTATCCCTTATATACAAAACTTTTGAGTTTTTGAGATAATTATCAGATCCTATTTTTATGGATCGAATTTCTTCAAAAATAGCAAAGTCGATATTTTTAAAACAGTCTTAATACAAGTGTAATACAAATCAAAATAAAAATAGACATCTGTCAAACCCTAATTGCTTTCAAAATCCAACTACCATTCTAAGTCTAAAGACTCTCAGAAGCCTTTGCTAAAATAGTCAAATCACTTAAAACCTGGGATCTTTTTTGCAATCTGGCAAACTCAACATCCTTGTTCTCCATTTGATTGTGCGCGCCTCTTTACTCTTGGTCTTCATGTGTTCATACTGCTTTTGGATGGCTCTCTCTTCTCTTTCAAGATGTCTTTAGATATTGAAAGTATCTTTTGGTAATCTACTTCTTTTTCCTCCAAGTCCTCTCGTAACCTTTTATTTGCAGTCATTAACTTCTCGTTGATATTCTGTAAAAACTTGGTTTGCTCCTTATATGTCTGCAAAGACTTTTTTAATCTGGTTCAATTCTGGAGCTATTTCAATAGCTTTTTCTTTCATAAGAACTTCATCTTCTTGTGGAAACTTTGAGACTGAACAGTCTTCCGAATACACCTGCTTATTTGTGCAAAATATTTCAGGTATAGATCCTACAACACCCTAAATATCAATGAAATTTTCATTATCTAAACAGTATTGATCCTTGGATACATGTATAGTTTCCTCACTGAAAGAATAATTTACCATTACAATCTCTCCACAGTCTTCATTTCTATTCTTTGGAATATGCACTAATTCCATTTATGCCTGCATCTTACTCCTTAGCCTAGTCCTAGGCTTGAAACCAATGCCTTCTGGATTCAAAACCTGAACTCATTCTTCATTCTTTGAAGTTATATTCTTTAAAATCATACTCAATGTTTCAGGGTTTTCATCTGTAACTGAAGCTTTAGGAAACAAGTTATTTTGGTTTGTCTCTTCTACAAAACCCTTTTCTTCTGCTGCAACATGCTTAGTTTGTTCTTCATGATTTTTCGTTTGCTGGTTCAAGTCTTTTGTTACCCTTTTTCCCTTTTCCTTGGTCTTTTCTTCAAACCCTAACTCTGATAGAAAACTTTCCCAAGTTTGTCCTTCTTTATTCAATTGTGAAATCAGTAATAATTTTATTAAACCCTGGTGGTATACAGAATGAGCAGTGTGTTCTGGATGGGCTTGAACCCATGTAACCATCTTTTGCAGGATTTTCAACATATAAAATGGGAGATTAAGTTTTAAACTTCCATTGAGATGCATTAACAACCTTAAATGACATTTGAGGACCTTATCATAGCGACCTTCGCATGTAATATAATTCTGAATCATTTCCAAGGGAATTTGCCAATTGGGTTTTATCTTACTTACATGAATACCATTCTTCCAATCCAGCTTCTCAAACCCTGGCAACAAGAAATCACCATAGTTTCCTTGAAAATCCTGTTGCTTAAACCACCTTTCTCCTTGTGCTGGAACCCCTATTGCTTCTGCAATAGATTCTTCATTCACCATAGTCTTCAAACTCTTGAGCTGAACCACTCCCTCTTTGTAATTTTCAATGAAGGCCCTAGTCACCTGTGTATGATAACCCTGCAACTCTTCACAGAAGGAAAACCAACCCGCATTTCTCATTAACTGGGCTGACCTTGGAAATTGCAATATCCATTGTGTATTATCGGGCTCCAATCTACAAATCAAACCTTCTGGTCTTCTTTTCACCAAAATATTTGCGTCTTCGTCTATTGCTACTTTCGGCATTCTACAAACTCTTCAAAATACAAACTACACAGACTTAATGGAAATTCGAAACAGTAGCATAAAACAGGTTTAATGAAATATGGAAAATATCACTGTCAACACTATCAACATTGGTACCATTATCCATCATATCAAATGCTTCTAATTCATACAAAGAACACTTGTGAAAGCAAATGAGTGACACGATCAACAAATTCGTCATTTAGACATGCCTGCCTTCAAGGAATAATGATGATGCTTTAAACCATAGTACCAAGCCTGTAAAATATATAATCTTTACCATGTGTTTGAATATATCCTTATACCCTCATTTCATTATCAAATTTTAAAATGATTTTTATGAATAAAACCATCTGGCAGCAATGCAATATTCTGCTAGTTTATGTATCCCACTTTATAATTGATTTTATCATAAAATCTCTTGCTCTTAATACAAGTCCATAACTTTAAATAATAAATGATTTGATCCTTCAAAATAAATCACAATAAAATATAGAAACCATGACACACAAAGGTATAAAAAAATAAGGTAATACTAAAGATATGGACTCAAAATAAAGAAAAATATAAAACCCTAGGATAAAAAATGAAAAAAAAAACCATAGGGATGACAGGAGGATATTGCTTAAAATATATCAAATATGCCATAGAACAACTCCATTCTATCAATTCTTTTAAATTTGGTAAAGAAGTATTTGAATGAATGATCCTATAAATATAGTTGAGCAACATTACTGTGCCTACAAGTTTAATTGGGCATATTCTTATTAATTTTGGATCAATGAAGAAGTATTCAAGCAATGTAAATCCATGGAGGATATTTCTAGGAGAATAGGAGGACATAAAAAGAATCCATTTATGCAGGGATACCCTTAGGAAATTACTAGTGAGCAACAACATGATGATCTACCTAAAAAGAGTGAAGAAGAGAAGAATAGAAGGGAAACAAATCTAAAATATATTGAAGAAAAGACTCAAGGAGGATGAGGAACAAAGAATGAAGGAGGAAGAAGAGGCAAAAATTAAATAAGAGGAAGACAAGAAGAAAGAAGAAAAAGATAGAATGAGAATACCCACAATTCTAGGGGCATGCCCTTCTGCCATTACTCCCACAACAACTTCTATAACTGGTGAGAATTTTTCCTACCATAGATCAGCACATGATGATTAAATCCATCAAAAGAAGAAGCTATCGCCTCTCTGGATTCACTTATCTGTGAAAAAGGAGGAAATATATTATTAAACAGTCTCAGAAGAAACTTAAGCTCATTGGGAGACCTTAATTGGTAATAACTATAGATATCCATGTTTTCACTAACCTTGATCGGGACATTGTTACAACATATTAAACAAATGTATCTCTCTCCATGGGAAATCAAGTGAATATTGAATAAACAAAATACCTCAAGCAAAGGATAAGACACATAAAGAAGGAGATGCTTGAGATCAGACAAGAAAACAAAAGCTTGTTGGAATTTAGGTTTTGTGCATTCACAATGAAGAAAGATAAAATAACATGAATTAGAACAACACACCCACTTGAGTGAGATGCTTGAATAGATAAAATAAAATGAATGCATTCTAGATGGTATACATATGGGCCTGGATGATCTTTCACAATGGAAAAAATACTCAGTTCAATCCCCAACATATCCACTGAGGATGACACCAAGAGAAATCCATCGTAACCATGCCACTATTATACAAAGAAATCAAGAAGGGACAACATTGCAACAAAGTATGTCCAACACTATTGGAAAATGTCAAAATTATATTAGGTTGAAACCAATGTCATGCAAAGATTCCATTTTCCTACTCTTCCTAATATAGATAATTCTCAACTCATGGAGATTAGAAAATATTAAGTTAGATAGATCATCGATTCTAAGGACAATGCAGTAGAATCACTCAAGGAAGTAACCAAACCAGAATTTATGTAGTATATTGAAAACAAGAGACACCAATCTATTGAAAACATCTATTGTGTCTCTTAAAAAATGGTTGGGGATCATCGTTGATGAAATGGCCAACCATGTGGTCACATTCAAGACCCTCAAACACCCTAGGTTTGAAACTATGTTGGAGTAATATGAGACTTGGATAGCACACATCACAGGAAGGGGGCCATCCCCACCCAATGACTTTATTTTATGTCCATGTTACAAATTTTGTAAAGAAACATTTTAATTTCTATTGAACGCAATATTATTTCCGAATAAAAATCATAGTCATATATCTGCATCAAACAAATTGCTACTTTTGGATATTTTTCATTTTTTAAATAACATTTAGTTCAAATATGAATATTTAGGGTAGTTGAAGGGTTAGAGTCACCCAATAGATAAAATAATTTATATAAATTAGTGAATGAAGAGAAAGAAAATATATTTTTGGAGAGTGTTTGGAATATTAAAATGTATGAATGGGTTAACTTATTTTGTTGTTTATGCTATATTGTAATGTGAAAATGTTTGACAGGCCTGTGATTATTGAGTTCATGTTCATTAACTTTTCTAATACCTACAACTCTTAAAATTACTTTCTTGGTAAAATAATTAATTTTTTTTAGCTAGATTAAATGGGAATAATCCTCTTTAATGTTTTGTTATTGTTTATGCATGCATGTATTTATTATTCTTAGAAATATTATTTATTGGTTACTTGCAATTCTTAGGTGTGTACATTCAATTATTAACAATCATCTAGTTGCATCTCCTAGCTAGGATAGGTTCCTTTTAGTTTTTTGCATTGAATTAAAAGCATACTTCATTCTGCATAGCATCCCCCAAACCTTAAAAAAAAACTAAATAATGGTTTTTGGGGCATTATTCTGATGGATTCCCTATTCCAAATAGTGTGAGGTCTGGTTGGGACCTCTTATTGGGGAAAATACCTTAATGTTGACAATAGGGCATTTCAACCTTATCAATAGTATCTTTGGTTCTAGGAGGGCCTTGAAAGGATGAAAGAGACCTGTATAAATCATGTCATTACATTTTTTAATCATCATGGAAATACCCTTGTGAAATTCACATCCTCACCTAAGTTGTAGGCTCTAAACCTGAAATCATAAAGAACAACTACTGAGAATTTTGAAAATCAACCATCCTTAGAAACACCCTCTCTATTCATTATCCTTGCAGAGGAGGTAAACCAATTTCATTATTATACTAGATCCTACATGAAGAATATTGGTGGGACACATGCTACCCCTTTAATTCCTATAAGAAAAAGACCCACCAAAATAACTTATTCACAAACTTAATCAATTCCTAGTACACATGGTAGACGCCTTGTGAAATACCAAAACCCATGAACACAATTCCACCAACTCCCTTCAGTTCTAGAGCTCCCTAAGCTCCTTCCTCTAACAAAGAATACAACACTGAAATTGTTATAGCGCCTACAATTTCACAAGATAATTCATAGAAAGAACCATGAATAACAATAGGACCAAAGTACTAGCTTGGAGTACCCAATGTGCCTTGAATTTCCTGACACCTTTACATGACTTACCCAAGCAACCTAAACACATGCTCCCAAAGTTTGAATAAGATAAATTTGTCTCTCCCAAGTGAGACATCAAGAGCTTTTACATGGATATTAGATTAATGAATTGTAACATGAAGACGTAATCCACTGTTTCTTTCCTTACACTTTCGAGAATAAATCCTCCACTTGGTATTTTAACCTCCTAGTATATTTTATTGCCACTTCATATAGTTTTGAGAGGGATTTTATAAGAATGTTTGGTGAGAAGGTAACCCCAAATTTCCTCTAGGAAGACATTACTATGGTTAAGATGAACTACTAAGAAAAGATTAAATACTTCAACCAAAGATTTACCAGCCTTCTGGGAAGATTCCTAACTGGTGCTCCCCATGATGAAAATGGTGTGGTTAAATACTACACCCTTTCCCTAACATTACCAATTGCTATGTTTGTGAAAAAGGAATGGAATCTTTCTTTAGCACAAAATTTTGAGGAAGAAAAGAATATTGAAAAGGATATGTCTAGTCTGTCTTGGAATCTTGGGGTAGGATATGGCAAGTTCATAAATCATTTCAAAACATATTTCCAAAACTAGCAACGACACACTAAAAAAATATCCCAACAATATACATGACCTTGCACGTCTATTTAAAAGATTATCTAATGATATCGTTGATTTACAGAGAAATGCACAAGAAGGAACATCTAATTGAAAACCCCTTAAATCATTCTAAAGAAGACCTATACAAAAACCACCCGAGTTGACGAATTTCAATCTGGATGAATTGTGAATGGACATTTATTTCAAATATCACCATATTAATCACTTAGAGAAGACATTTCCTCAGTATATTTGTTCTATAACCATGGTAGGGAACTAGTTAATTTATACATGGTCAAAATAAGAATGAAAACCCCCCTTTTGACCTTGAAAATGTGGCTAAAAATGAAGAAATATCCATTGGTGAGGAAACCATGGTCCTCTAGGACATGTTCCCAGGACTCCATGATGAAGCCAATGATATAGTTTAGAAACTTCAAATGGATCAAGTTATCCAAAGACACTACCCCCTCATGATTAAAGGTCATATTTCCTCAATTTCTTCCCCACCTCAACCCAATGTTGTGCCATAAAAAGCTATAGCCCCCACTCAGGGTAGAGAAGCAACCACCCCCAACTCGTCACTAATTTCCGTGGATTTAATGTGGTGGAATATTTAAAGAAAAAAAATACCAATGCTTAGGTTTTAATATTTTCAATATTCCACAACAGATAAATTTATTGTTGTAGACATTTGCACCACCATTTGACAGATCTCATGAAAATGTGACAAATTTAGAAACAAAACAAAAGTCTCTAGTTGTTAATGTCTACATAAAACCAAATAAAAAATCTACATTGAATGATGCATTGATTGGAAATAAATCTAAGACATAGACATGCTTTGTTGACATTTTAAAATTTTAATTATAATGTTCACAATTGTATGGTAGATTCGGGGACCCTATCTAATGTAATTCATTTTTAGTTAGTCAAAAGATTAACACAATTCCAACCAAATGCTCTATTTTTTTTATTCATCTAGAAAGGTCTGACATAAAAGTGATAGGGGACTTAGAAGTTGTTCTGATTAGACTAACATCCAACCCCAAGGTGTGCCAAATCATAGATATTATTATGATGGATATCATTGAATCTGATGTCTATTTCTTAGAAGGGTCTGGTCACAAAAATTTTAAGGGTACTTTGCTACTAATTGATCTCACCTTTGGTAACACTGAGGTGGCAGGAAAAACCAGATAAAGGTTGATCGGTAAACACACATGAAACACAAAATGACCAAATTGGAAGTCCAAAATGACACTATACACTACACTCAATCCATCTTGGGAAATTTTTTACTAGAGATTGATGTAGAAAGTTATGCACTAGATAAAGAACCTTGGAATTAGACGAACAATTTTAATTCCTTCACACTACCTAGAATGATGAAAATATAAATTGTACCATAGTAAGAACTCTATATTCAGATTCTAACATTTGGAAATTGTATTTTGATTGTTCTAATTTGCATGAAAGCATGTGTGATGGGCACATCCTCATAAATCCCCAATAGAAAAGTGCAATTATATTTCCTATAGTCGTGAGTTTGAATGGACCAACAACACATCTAAGTATGAGGCCTTAGTCTAGGGGTTCAAAAAAGGAAATTGATTGAAATATTAAATCTTTAAAAGTTTTTAGTGATATGGAAATAATTGTGATATAGGTAAGAAGCATTATTCATTTTCTATTTCCTAACTTAAAAGGTTACCCGAATGAGGTATGGAATCCGATCACTCACTTTGATTCTTTTAATATTATGGATATTTACCATGCTAAAAATTTGGTATCAGACTTGTTGGATAATGATTCTTATAAAATGTCTCCTTGTGTAGATGGATTCTCAATTGAATTGTTGTTTAGTCCATTTATGCTAGACAATGTCACTAGATAGAGGCCATTTAATGATAATCAACAAATTATTTAAATTTTGACAAACAAAGATATTTTTAAAGAGGTAGTATAAATGGTGATGAGCACACTGAGTCATTAGAAAATTGTCAAGAAGTTATGCATAACTTCACATTAAATCCAATTCCATGAGGAGTTGTCACATTAGAGAAATTATTCGATTTGCAAGGGAAGTTTCACAAACCTCTAAATATCAAAACAATCAATTCCTCCTTGTTCCATGAGACACTCAATTTGGGTACTGTTGAGAACCCAAAAAAATCAAATTTGGGACATGTTCTACAATAGTGGAAAGACAATCTTTTATTTGATAATTTACACATGACGTTGATGTTATCTCTTGGTCTTATGAAGACCGAAATACTTATGACACCTGAATCATCCATCATGTTATACCACTCAAGGAAGGGATCAATCCATACCAACAAAATATGAGAAAGGTACTTACAACTCTAGAGACTTTAATACATGAGGAATTTAAAAATCTATTGGAAGTTGATATTATATGTAAGGTACATCATTCTGCATGGGTGGAAAACCTAGTCTATGTTTGGAAAAAGTCAGGAGGAATCATGTTATGAGTGGATTTTAGGAACTTGAACAATTCCTAAAACAAATCCAATTACCCTATACACCCTATGGATCATATTTTATAGTTGGTATCAGGTTTTGAGATGTTATCCCTTATGGATGGATTTCTAGAAATAATCAAATTTTGGTTGTTGAAGAGGATAGGCTCAAAACCACCTTTTGATCTAAGTGGGGTATATTTTCATATTTCCAAATGATTTTAGAGTTAATCAATGCAATCGATATTGTTTAACAAGCCATAGACATAGGATTACATGGCATGATAAACCATAACATTGTGGTGTAACTGGATGATGTTGTAGTGTTTCTAAAAAGGAGGAAAGAGCATATCCATCACCTCAACAAAAATTTTGAACGATGTAGAAAGTATGGTATTTCTTTTAACCCAAAAAAAAGTATCTTTTATTTTCTTTCCCTGGAGGTAAATTCTTGAGGCATGCCATTTCTAATTAGGGATTATGATTGATATAAAAAGAATCAAAGTTATGACAAAAATTCTAATTCCCATAAATAATATGGCTATATAATCTTTCTTCAACAAAATCAAATTTGTTAGAATATTTGTAGCATATTTTGTTGAAACAATTAGACCATTGCAGAAGATGATTAGGAATGATGTTCTTATAAATGGACTAACATTGAAAAGGAAGCATTTCAAAAAAACAAATATGTAATTGTTGTTGCTACAACATTATAAAGTCAAAATTTTGACAAATATTTCATTTTATATACCTTTGCATATTATCATATGCTTTGGAAGTAGTCCTCACTCAAAAGGATGACCAAGACAATGGACACCTTATGTCATTCATGAGTATATGTTTACAAGGGGACAAGCTAAATTACCTTGACATCGACAAGAAATCCTTTACAGTGATTGGATCCATGAAATAATTCAAATCATACATATTAAAGAATCATATCACTGCTATGGTACCACAATTAAAAGGCATATCATTGTTTGATGTCCAAAAAGAGTTGGGATAAATAAGAGGGAATTTGATGAATTATTTGGAAGAAAATGATTTGGAAATCAAACCATCCAAAATAGTTAGAGGTTAGGGATTGTGCAAGATGGTTCCTAAGGATATGGACCAACCGTTGAACCCTGAAAATGAAAATTTATCATATTCCCATGAAGTACTTGTCCTCCCAATTGCAGAAGACTCCTAGTACCTATACCTGGTATAATTCCTACAACATGGCACAACCCTAGGTAACCGCAAGTCAAAGCATAAAAATGATTTGAGTTTGAAGACAACTTAGTACATTTTGATCAAAGGAATTATATTTAGGAAAAAACAAAATGGTGTATTTCTTAGATGCTGAAGAAAATAAGATGCATATAAAGTCCTCACGGATATGCATGATTTACCTATAGGGGGACATTACATAGGATAAAACACCACATGAAAGGTCCCGAGAATTGGGTACTATTGGCTTACATTATTTAGATGTTCTCACACCTATGTGAAAAAGTGCAATGTATGTCAAATAGGTGTTGGGTGAGAGAATAAACCTTATATTACATTAGAAGTGGGCACTATCGATGAACCATTCCAACAATGGACTGTGGACATCATTGGAGAAATCAATCCAAATTTTGCGAAGAAAAATAGGTACACTCTAATAGCTACAAACCTTAATGAGATAGGATAAATCAATTCCATTGACAAAATTCAACAAAACAACAGTCATTGACTTTATCAAGAAACAACTTATAACTAGGTTTGGTGTTCATCTATCCTTGTCTTTGAAAATGATCGATATTTATATTTATTAAAATTAATTGGGTTTCCTTTAGAAAAGGGAATAATTCTTTGGTTTTGTCGTGTACCTATTAGACTCTTTACATTATTGATACCACAGGGTACTCAATCCGACATACCAAATATGTCCTTGATGTCAAATTCAAACTTTCGTTTCCATTGTCAAGAAATATATTTAATTTTTAACAGTGAAATATAATACATTTACATAACTGTAAGTTCACTAAAACTTTCATCCTTTTTTATGGAATTATTACTACCACAAATGTATTCAAACCATGCTAAAAAAAATACACAAAACAATACAAAAACAATAATTGGAACAAAAACATAACACAAATAAATTAAATGGCATTACAAACACATTTGGAACTTATAATTTAAATGTCCACCAACTAGTTGCAAGATAAGGATGTTCATCCTGGCCATAGGAACTCTGTCAATATGTCTCTTTCTTTGATAGATGCAACCCTCGAGCTAGGAATTCTAACCCACAAGGGACGAATTTAAACTTACTCATCTTCAATTTATAGCCACACTCCTCACAGAGTGCTCCTCACCTCAGGGAACCTATCCTCTACACAAGTGGTGTGGGTATTCCCATCCACATATGACACCAACCACTCACTCATTCCCCATTAGCCTACACAACACCAGGGGAGGTACCCCTTTCTCTGTAATATACTACCTCGAGTTATCCCCTTCCCCTTTTGGTGCTCTAGTACAAACTATCCAGGAAGTCTCCATCAAAAGGCTCTAGGAATGACACATTGCAGGATAGATTCCTGAATCTTGGGAATCGATTTACCAAGGTATCTAGGATTTCATTTATCAAGGTGGGATTGAGGGTTATATTTAGGAAAATTGATATTCCTTTGGTTTACCAACCAGAACTATCATAGCATGGGTGTTGTTCATCTATGGATTTTTGAATGAATAATAATGAATGACATGAATTTCTAACTTTATATATGCATGGTTTTGTCTCGACATGTGGATTCCCTAGAAAAGGACACGTTTTCCCTCTTAATACTCAATTAATATAATTAGCTCATGATTAATTAAAGTGACCCTCATAACTATGGTTAAAGGACTTTAGGTTAAAAATGCTAATGAAGGAAAGGGCATAGTTAAATTCCACTAGGATCATCACCCCTTATCCCCTCTCACTACCCCCACTTGTGGATTCATATCTGACCATCTCTTCTCGGTCCTTCTTCACTTATTGTTCTCAGGGATTTTTCTATTAAAAAAATGTACATATTTACAATATATTTGGTCATCCTAAACCNTGCACTACCCTTGGAGCATATCAACATTATGTACATATACAAAAATATTACAACAAAATTTCCAAAACAATTGTGGGTATGCCTCACGCTCACATCCTTTTATTCCCACGTTGCTTCTTCAGGGACTTAATGCATCCAATAATGGACCTTTACTTTTCCTAAGAAACATAATCTTAATGTCGAGTATATGCACTAGATGCATCGAATATCTTCTTCTTGTTCCACCTAAATCACATCCAAATTAATAATGTGGTTGGGATTAGGTATATACTTTTTCAATAATGACACATGAAATACATTATGCACTTTCATGCAAGCAAGAAAAAAAAGCCCATATGAAACACGTCCTATCCTAGATAACATTTCAAATGATCCACAATATCTGGGTGCTAGCTTAGGACAATTTTTTTATTTTAGTGAACTCTTCATTGGCCTAAATTTTAGATACACTTGATCAACAACTTTGAATTATCTTATTACTTTGCCTTTGACTTCATATTTTTTTTCTATCTTGTGTTGTATTTAAATTTTTCCTGATCTTTACAATCTATTCTTCCATTTCCTTAAGCAAATTGGGCCCAATTATTATTATGTCTACTGGGTCCTCACAACTGATTAGAGTATTTCACTTTCGTTCATACAAGGATTCAAATAGACGTATCTTCAGAGAAGCACGATACCCATTATTGTATGCAAACTTCGCCAAGTACAACTAATCTTCTTATTTAGATGGTTAATCCATCACATGCATCCTCAACGTATTCTCAATAATTTTAATAACCCTCTCAGTTTATCCATTTGTCTAGGTATGGTATGATATATTCAAATTCATATTTGTTCCAAATCCTTTGAATAATTTTTTCCAAAAATTTTAAGTCAACTTTGGATCTCTATCTTATACAATGGCCCTTGGTATCCCATGTAACCTTCCAATTTCCTTCATATTTAAATATATGTTATGCTAGTTTCATTATGTGTTGAATTAATAGGAATAAAGTGTCCAACCTACATTAATCCATCCACCACTACCATGATGGAATCATGTTCTTCATTGTCCTAAAAAATTTAGTGATGAAATCAATGGTCATCACATCCCATTTCCATTCTTCTAGTGGTAGTCTTTGTAGGAAACCTATTGGATGCTAGTGCTCCAATTGTATTCTTTGAAATTCCATGCACCTGGATATATACTTAACAATATATTTCTTCATTCTTTTCCAAAAGTATTGCTTTTCACTATTTCAATTGTCTTTTGATATCCATGGTGCCCTACACAGGGAAACTTATGCATCTCATTCATTATCAGTTTCCTTAATTCCAAAGAATTAGGTACATAAAATCTATATTTATGCATAAGAAGTTCATCACCTTCCATCATGAAAAGTTCATAATTTTGTTGTACATTTTCTTGTTGCAATCCTTCTTTTAGTTGAAGAAAATGTTCATCTGAGATAGCAACCTCAATAATTATGGCTCTTAAATTTGATTTATACATTTTAATTTCTATAACATGCATTACATGTACTATCCTACTAAGTGCATATAAAACCTTGTCCTCTTTCCCTTTTATATGCTTGCTATCAAAATCAAATCCACAAATACATTCCAACCATCTTGCTTTTCTGGCATTCAAAGTCTGCTTTTCAAACAAGTATTTCAACCCACTATGATCTGTGTGACATCATTTTTCTCATATTTCATCAACTTTCTATATTCTAATAATAGAACACATGTCCATTTTGCATTAGTACTCCATCAATTCCTTATTTGCAAGCATCTATGCGTACCATAAAATCTTCACTTGGATTAGGAATTTTGAGAATTGATGTACTAGTGAGCAATCTCTTTAGTTGTTGAAAACTTTATGCACATTATGGTGTCCATTCAAATTTGACACCTTCTTTTATAATGAGGTAATTGGATGTGCCACTTTTGAGAATCCTTCTATGAATATTCTATAATATCCTTCCAATCCCATAAATGACCTTACCTTTGATACACTTCTTGGTGCATGTCAGCCCATGATAGCTTAAATATTATTTTGATATAATTATATCCCTTCCTCGAGTATGATGTGTCCCAAATATTAAATTTTCTTATGGTAAAATTAACATTTTCTTAAAATGACATAAATTTGAGTCTCTATTAGCACCTGTAATACTAATCTAAAATTCTCCTCATGCTCCTCCATTGATTTTGAGTAAATAAGAATGTCATCTAAGAAAACAATGAAAAACTTATCTAGTATTGTCTAAATATGCCATTCTTTAAGCACATAAAGGTAGTTGATGCATTTGTTAATCCAAATGGAAGTACTACAAACTCATAATGACCATATCTGGCTCTAATATTTTTTTTATGTTGTCTTCATCCTTTATTCTCACCTAATGATTACCTTATCTCAAATCTATATTTGAGTAAATCCTTTCTCCATTCAAATTATCAAACAAGTCATCAATTCTGGATAGAGGATATTTGTTCTTCATAGTGACTTTATTCAACTGTCTAAATTCAATACATAGACTCGGTATTCCATCCTTTTTATTTACTAATATAATTGGTTTTCCCCAAAGAAACACACTTGGTCAAATGTCTCCTTTCTTCAACAACTCCTCTAACTGAATTTGTAATTCCTTCAACTCACGTGTACTCATTTTGCATGGTATTTTAGATATTAGGGAAACTCTAAGTACCAATTCAATAGATAAAGTATTGTCTCTTTTAGGTGGTAAACCTGGTATTTATTCAAACACATCAGTGAATTCCTGTAATATCATAAAATATTCTAGGATGGGGGTTTTATGTTTTTATGTATCTTTCCCATGAGATACATACAACTGACATCCTTTTCTGAAACACCCTTTTAACTGCACAACCAATAAATTCATTATGTAAATAGGCCTTGGTATGCCTTTCACTATATTTTTCTATCCTTATTCATTAAGACAAATGAGAGTCTTGTTATGGAAATCCAAAATAATAGGGTGTGCATCCAACTAGTCCATCCCAATAAGCATATCATAGGAACCAAGAGGGATTATGTTCAAATATGCAAATGTATGGAGTCCATTCATATTTAATGGACATCCCATTACTATAGCATTGATTTTCCTTTTGGTTCCAGTAGCCAACAGATTCAACCATGGTTTATCATGACTACTTCTCTTTAACTAAAATATTTCAGCCATCTTAGGAGAAATATAACTATGAATTTCCCATGAATCAATTAAAATGGAAATAGGATGATTGGAAATATTACGTTGAACCTCAACCATATTGTATTGATTTGTTTCCTTTCTATTATCTAAGGCATCATATATTTTGGGAATGTCTATGTTCACATCCTGCACTTTACTTTCTTCTTTAATGTTGTGCATATTCCTCATTGTGTCCTCATTATGTCTCCCTTGTAAGGAAAATCATTGTAAATATGATCTCCTTCACATCCCAAACACTTGATTTGCTTCCTTGTTCTTCTCTCTTGATACTATGCCATCCTGGTTCAATGCTAAGTTGGATTACTTTGCTGATAAGAGTTTGAATGGTTCTTGAGAAAAGGAGGTTTAAATCCTTTCTTACTCTAATCTCACTTTATATTTTGCTTGTCTCTTGAAGACTTGTGAAAATATTCTTTTTCTTTATTTTGTTCATATATACATTTGGCCATTTGAATTGTTTCCTCCAGGGCCTTGGGATAATCAAATTGATGTCTATATCTATAAAATGAAGGAAATCCACTAAAAAATCTTGGTATCTTTACTTTTTTCATACTTAAGGAACCAAACATACCTAAGCAATTAGCCTTTGTAACTCATCCATATTCTTTTGATAGTAGTGTTTAGATATATATTTTTGTTGACAATACCTCTTGAATTGCTTCCACATGATCTTACTTTCCTTGATATTCTTTATTTGTACTAGTTGATCCCACCAAATGGAATCCTTGTCCTACAAATTGTATATGGCTATTCCAGCTTCCATATTAGAGGAGCAGTTATGTAATTGGAGGTAATTCCTCATCTCCAACATCTTCTCCTTTCTTATTCTCACCATCAAAAGTGGGTGGATTAATATTCCTAAGATCCCCTTGCATCTCTTTCTCCACATGTCTTCTTTTACGACGTTTAGATGAATACATTTCTAGGTTTCTCCTTGATTATTTAGATGAACAAGACCTTTTGGCTATAGGAGGCGGTGAAACATATTATCCAGGAATCCTATTAACACTCTTTGAATGTCTAGATATTTCATAGGATCTCTTCCTATATTTTTCTCTATATTCTTTATCATGGAATGAGGTTGACTCAACTTGCATTTTCCTTTGCAATAAATTAAAGATCTACATTAGTTGATTATTTAACTAGTTTTGTTCTTCCCAATCCCTCAACATTATTTCATTTCCAGCTATAGAACTCTGTACTTCCATCCTCAAGCTTTTCATGGTTTCCATCAACTCAATTGCTTTAGTGTTAGCTCTATGTGTCGCTAGACTTTGTTTTCTCATTTCCCACACTAATATTTTGTCCCATGGCTTCTTCTTCCATATTGTATGGAATTTCCCCTTCTCCTATATTTACTTCATTACTTATGTTCTATAATGCTCTAAATGCAAACCTATAACCTATAACAACTTGATGTATTGGGTATCTGTAATGTGTTTATCCATCAATTCCATTAGTTAAAATTTATTTCCATAATTCAATACAAAAATCATGCATATATAATAATTTTGGAAATGATTAATTTGACAATTTTTTTAAATTATAGCCACATTCCCTTTTTCCTATCTAATTTCTAAGAGGGTATAACAAACTATTATTGATAATATAACATAGTGCAACATTTCCATTCTCATGAATCGTTTTATCCCAACATAAAATTCTTGATTTCCTCGATGTGTGCAACACCTGTTGAGGGAGATTTCCCCCTTGTAGCAATATAACACATAAGATTGTTGACATTTTCCAATGTCTAGTACCTAGAGGTCAAGTGTTGAAACCACTACTCTTTATTTTGCTTGTATGATTTTCTATAATGGCATGACCAGGGGGTCCCATAATTTATGATGTCACCCTACATAACTTTACCACTTACTAGATATAAGTGGTTTCCTGAAACCACTCTCATGAATTGTAGTTGACGAGTGAGCAAAATGCGTAAAGTGTGGTTTTCAAATCGTAGCTTGTCAAGATGTGTTAAATTATGCACAAATCCAAAATCCATAATCAACCTGGGCCATTGATTTCCACTATATGATCTATGACCATACATCTCATTGAATCCACTTCCTAGATGTTACTTGGACTATTTAA
>LPNX010135011.1:807120-879310 GCA_001517045.1 Pseudotsuga menziesii | reverse complement strand
TTTTTTTTAAAGTAAAAATAAAAAAGAAAAAGAAAAAAAACAAACCCCACCCGACCCTACCCCTCCCCCTCTACTACCCCACCACCACCCTTTCCCCTCCTTGTCCCCTTTGCTACCCCACCACCACCCTTTCATTGAACATCAACAAGTAGTCAAGAAATGGTTTATAAGAACTCAACAACATGTATAAAATATGAAGTAGATGACATCAACAAGTAGTCAAGAAATGGTTTATAAGAACTCAACAACATGTATAAAATATGAAGTAGATGATTTGGTTTTGAAATGGAATAAACTCAATGAGACAAAAGCGAAGCATACCAAATTGCAACATCTCTAGCTAAGCCCCTATGAATTAGTACACAAATTGGATTCAAGTACTTATCGCCTAAGGAATATTGAAAGAGAGGAGGATCTCCTCCCTATAAATGATCAAGTGTTGAAACATTATTTCAGTTAGCTTCTCTAACACGATATCTACCTTATACATATTAGATTATGTTACACCTTTTTTTTTGTATAAGTAAGATTGCATTCTACCCTAGTTCCAGTTTTGTTTGATGTTGATGTTTTATATTTTTTACATGCTTGCTTTCCATGGTCTCGTTTTCCAATGTTGAAACTATTTGTTTGTCTTTTTCCTAGATAGAAGGTAGCGACCATCAATGGACTAAGGACTTTAGTATATTTTGATGTTCTCTCCATTGACTAAAAAGGAATAAAATATTCATACTAAAGATCCCATTAACAAGGGAAAATGCAATGTCAATGGATGTACCAGGAACAAATAATGATATTTGAGCATGGTTATCCCTATATCCAACTTGGAAGGCATATCTAATTTGTTTTATTGGCCCACTCACACTCAAATTAAAAGAGATGATCATGAAAAGGGTCAAAGGTCAAAGGTCTAGTATTTAAAGCTAAAGGGATCCACAAATACCCAGGTATTGAAGAGCTCGACTTGATTTCAATAGAAGGAAAACACCCCAAGAAGTGTTGAAAAGCCACTGCATCCCCCACTCAAAACTCCATATTGGATAGTTGAACAAGTTATAAATTGGGATAAGAAGTCAATCATATAAGAGATACACTAAAATATTCAATAGTGCTATAGATCCTCTCTAGTAGTAGAGAACGGTTAGTGATGTTGTGGTGACTCCATCGAGGCTATGGATGCTCGTAAATAGTGGAGAAACACATAATAAATTCTACATAGTGCTTGGTCAAAATATTTACATCCCAAATTTATGCAAACTTGAAACCTGGGTTGTAGCCCAATCAGTTGCTTTACACCATATTAAAATGAACATCATTATGATATCCCTCCAACAAAGTCGGTGAGGTATTTCAAATTAGATTAGAATGTATAACCATAGCTCATCTAGTAGGAGAAGGTTCATAGGGACCCAAGACCTTCTAATACCTTGATGATTGGAGGAAATTGATGAAATTTACACACCTCAAGTATACTTGTTCTAATAACAAAATTGATTTGTGGATTCACCCAGTGTGTCACCATTTGCTAAATCCTCAACAGATCCCCAAGTTATACAACTTGGGGATCAACTTGAAAGTTTTTCCCCAAGGGCCACTTCTCCAAGATCCCTTTGGTTGGTAATTCTTTTGTAGTATCACGTTGGCCACATTCTCAATGAGGTATTTTTTGTCTAGGACTATCTCTAATTTCTCCTCCTTTTGATTTTGGTTTTATTTTCTTTGGACCTACATGAGCAAGATAACCCGATATACTAGACTTAAACTTCATTTGAACTGATTAAATCCTTCATCTAATTTCACCTCATAACTACCCAAAGAGAAATATTAAACGGGTGGGGGGAACACTTAGTATTTTTCATAAAAACACTTTCACCTTAGGCTTCATATTCAACAAAATGTCAGCAATGTATTCCTTTAACTCACTAGAAATGTGGACGAGTTATTCCCTTAACTCAGTGAAACATTGACAAGTTAGAGATTAACTCAGTGACATCTCGACAGTTAGTCTCTTAGTTCAGTGCAACAATGGAACATTAGTGCCTCAGTTCGTCGAAACATTGGCGAGTTAAGGGACTAACACGGTGAAACATCAATGAATTAAAGGGGGTGTTTTAGTGAAATCATAGTGGTTAGAATCTTATCCCATCGAAACATCGACCAGTTAAATCCTTCACTCAAGAAAAAAAGAGCATAACTTGACAACATTTCAACAAGTTATGGCCTTAACACAGTATACTATAAAACAATAACTATATACAAAGAACAAGAACTCTAGCCATAAAAATTCACATTTTTGCTTCAAAAACACCCCAAAAAATCCCAAAATGAAAAGTGGTGATACCAGTATCACCATTTTTTCGGTGGGGGGGGAGGGAATTTACAACTTTTTAGTAACAACAAGTGGTGTTGTTGCAATCCAAACCCTAAATCAACCCCTGGATTGAAAACCGTACGTTCTAAAAATCACCCTCGTTTTCATTCAATAATAAAATTTAAAAACAATCAATTTAAATAAAACATATAAAATAAAATAAAAAAGTGAAACAATATATTTATAAAAAAAATTAAGAAAAAAAATTAATTTTTTTTTACACAATTCTAAAATTTTTAAACAAAATTCCAAAAAACTTCTAAAAGTAAAAATCAAATGTAAAAAAGAATGTAGAAAGAAAAGTTCAAAATGACGATTTTTTTAATTACAATTTTTAAACAAATTAAGTTAATTTTTTTAAGTCGATAATTTAAAAAAAAAAATCCAACCTTTAAAAAAAAAAACCAACACCATTAAAAAAAGTAAAAATTAAAAACAAAATAAAGAAAAAAAAACAAACCCCACCTGACCCTACCCCTCCCCCTCTGCTACCCCACCACCACCCTTTTCCCTCCTTGTCCCCTCTCCCCACTAGCCCACCCCGACCCCTCCCCTTCCCCCTCCCCTCTCCCCCCTCCCCGCCACCTTCCACCTCTGTTCTATTCCCTTCTCGGCCCCTCGAGTGAGTGGCACGATTCTCAGAATCATGTCGTCTCCATCGGGCAGTGCATGGGCACAAAAGGGAGGGTGGGGAGCAGCGAAGGTTGGAGAGTAGGAGGGGGGGAGGGGGAGGGAAGGGAGGAAGAGAGGAGTGAGGGAGCGGATGATCAGGAAGGGGAGGGGGACGAGAGGGAAGAGGGGGAGGGGAGAGGGGAAGAGGAGAGGGAAGGGGGTAGGGGTTGCAGGTGCAGGTGGGATATCAAAAGGTGTGGAGTAGGATTTAATTTTTTTATTTAATTTTTTTTTTATAATTTTAAATTGCAATGTTTTTTTTATAATTTTGCTTTTAGATTTTTTTTCTATGTTTAAAAGAATTTGAATTAAAATTTTATTTTAGTTTTTTTAAATGAGTTTTTTTAATAATGTTTTGGTTTAAAAAAAACTTAAAACTTTTCACTTAAAAAAAAATTTAAATGTTAAGTTTTTTGTTTTGTTTTAACTATAATTTTTTTGGAATTGTTTTCAATATAATATTGTTTTATTTTTTTTACAATTTGTTTTTTATAACTTGTTTTTGAATTTTTTTTGAATTTTTTTTCATCTAAACAAAATTATTTAGAATTTTTATATAAATTTCATAATGTAAAATTTCTTTTTTGAATTTCTTTTTATTATTTTTTAATTTTTAGTTTTTTTTAAGTGATTGTTTTTTAAGTTTTAAGATCAAATAAAAATAAGGGTGGTTCTAGGGGGTCTACTTTTTAATTTAGAGCTTGATTTAGGGTTTTGATTGCAATGACACCATCCAATATTACAAGGAAGTTTCAATTTCAGCACCCCCCCCCCCCCAAAAAAAAATGATGATACCAATAGCATCACTTTTCAAAATGGAGGTAAAAACAAGTACTAAATGTGACCTCCCAAAAAACGAGAACTCGTGTTGGTTCTCAGTTTATAGTATATTGTGTTCTCTGTGGTGAGAGAGATGCAAATTATTTTAAGGAGACTTGGGTACCTATCCTACAAAAAGTGACTTCATTGGACACCGCCTTTAACTATGGTGCAATCATTTTTGCAAATATCAAACAGGTTGTCATGAATGCTCGAGACTTGGCCCTAGGAAAAGACTCTGAATTTATATGTCCTCCTACATTTTATATGTAGGATTTGTCATCAATACTTTCACTATGATGGGATGGTAGTGGCTTCCAAAGGATCCTCCTATCCACATCTACTACAAAGTCCAAATACCTTCTAAATTTGTTTTATTCCACTATAAACTGTCATCCATGTGGAACTAGTAAAGCATATGTAAAACAAGGCCATGAAATCCTTAGACACACTAGGATATTGGTATGTCACACAAAAGGAGACTTGCGTATTTATGGCGGCACCAACCCCCTCCCCCCCCCCATCTCCTTCCCCTCTTTGTCACTGAGAAACTCATCATGCAAGAAGTATCTTACCAAGTCTTCATAAGTGGCTTAGGAGCATAACTAAAAAAAAAGTTGTATGACCTTCATTAACCTTGGTTATTAGAGGATATTGCTTAAATGATATCAAAGCGGCTAGAGAACAAGCTCAAACTGTCAATAATTTTCAAATTGGTACAAAAGTATTTTGAATGAATGATTCTATAAAGGTATTTGAACAACGCTACCTAGATTGCAAGTTCAATTGGTCACCTGTTGACAATTTTTGGTCCAATGAAGAAGTATTCCGGTGAGCTAAATCCCTAGAGGATATTTCTAGGTGACTAGGAGGAAAGAATCAAAAGTCCTTAGTGTGAGGATACCCTAATGAAAGTACCAACGAGTAGCAAAAGTATTATCTCCTTGCAAATATTGAAGAAGAGAAGAACAAAAGGGAAGTAGAGATAAAATATACTAAACAAAAGAGATTGAATGAGGTTGAAGAACAAATAATGAAGGTGGAAGAATATGCCAAAAGGAAACAAGAGGAAGAAAAGAGGAAAGAGAAATAAGGAAGAGTGAGAAAACTTGGAATGAGCACAACCACAATTCTAGGAAAAATCCCATCTGCCACTACTCCCACAACAACTTCTATAACTGGTGTTCATTTTCCTATCATTAGAGATTTGCATAAGACAATTCACTCCATTGAATGAATAATTCACCTCTTTGGATTCATTTATTTATGACAAAGGGAGGAAATAGTTTTTTCAACGGTCTTAGAAGAAACTTAAGCTCACCAAGAGACCTCTATTGGTAATAGCTAGAAAGACCCATATTTTCACTGACCTTGATCAGGACCATGTTGCAACAGCTTCATTAAGCATAGCTCTCTCAATTGGAAATCAAATGAATATTGAAAAAATGGAAGTTAAACTGAAAGCCTACAAGTAAATAACAAGAGACCTAA
This sequence comes from Pseudotsuga menziesii, assembly GCA_001517045.1. Taxonomy (NCBI): domain Eukaryota; kingdom Viridiplantae; phylum Streptophyta; class Pinopsida; order Pinales; family Pinaceae; genus Pseudotsuga; species Pseudotsuga menziesii. The sequence goes on along the minus strand of LPNX010135011.1, from coordinate 873,957 downwards.
AGAAGGAGATGACTAAGATGAGACAAGAAAACATAATTTTGTTGGAATTCTAATCTTGTGCATTCGCAATGTAGGAAGAGTTTGTAGAAGCACGTGATCAAAAGTACAATCTCATGCATGAATTACATGGACAACATGCCCGATTGCGTGAGATGCCTGAATAAATCAAAGAGCATGAATGAATTTTGGATGGCATATGAATGGCTCTTAATGAGCTTGCTCAATGAAAAAAAGATTCATCCCAATCACCAATAGATCCACTGAGGATGAAGCCAAGAGAAATCCATCATAACCATGATTCTATTACACAAAGAAAACAAGCAGGGACAACATTGCAGAAAAGTATCATCAGCACTAATGGAAAATGAACAAAATTATATCAAGCTACAAACAACGTCATACAGAGATTCCATTTTCCTGCTCTCCCCAGTATAAATCATCCTCAACCCATGGAAATAAAAAAAGGTAAAATTAGATAGAACATCAATTCTAGGAAGAGTGGTAGTAACCAAATAGGCACTTGTGCAATCTAGATAAGATCCAATAGGAGACATCAATCTACTGAAAAATATATTATATCTTTCAAAAAGGGTTGGGGATTATTGTTGATGAAGTGGTCAACCACGTTGCCACATTCGAGATCCTCACACACCCTAGGTTTGAAACTATGTTAGATCAATATAAGACTTTGACACAAGATGTAACAAGAAGGGGGCCACCCCCCACCTAATGGATTTATGTTAAGTCCATGCTTTAAATTTTGAAAAGCATCATTTAAATTTTCTCTTGAACTCAATATTACGTTCGAGTAAAAAGCATAGTTGAATATCCCCATCAAGCAAAGCGCTACCTTTGGATATTTTTAAGTTTGTAAATAACATTTTAATTAGAATCTAAAGAGTTAAGGTAGTTAAAGGGTCAGGGTAACCTAATAGACAAAATGAATTTTAATGAAAGAAGAGAAAGAAAAGATATTTTTGGAGCTTTAAGATGTTCTATAGCGACTGTAAAAATTTTCTTGTGAATTAATTCGAAGAAGTTGTTGAGCCAAGATTGCAAATTTTGGAGAAAGTTCAAATTGTTTTAGTGTATGAATGGTTTACCTTTTTTATGTTATACTATTATGTGGAAATGTTTGACTGGTGTGTGACTATTCAATGCATGGTCATTATTTTTTTAATCCATACAACTCTCAAAATTTATTGCTAGTAAAATAAATATTGTTTTCAACTAGATTAAATTGGACTAATCCTGTTTAATTTCCGGTTGATGTTTATACGTGCATGTAATGATTGTCATAAAAAACTTATTTTCTTCGTTACTTACAATTCTAGATGTGCACATTAAGTAATAATAGGCACCTAGTTAGAGCTCCTAGCTAGGATAGGTTCCTTTTAGTTTTTCTACATTTGATTAGTAGCATATTGCATTCTTCATAGCATCCTCAAACATGAAACAAAACTAAAAAAATAAATAGTCTTCTAAAGTTCACTCCCCCTCCAAACACTCATGGAGCCTCAATCAATCCAAAACTTAAGAGGAAGGAAATATGTGTTAGAAGTAAAATAAGTTAGCTCATCATCTTAGATTCAACAATGATGGTTGAGATTGCATGGTCCTTCTTAAACAACATTTTTTTATTGAAAATATCGATTGAATCATAATTTCATTGGGGTTTCCTTTTAGCATTATTTCATTACATTTATTCAAGGATCATAAAAGAATACATTATCTTTTGGACTACTTTTACTAATCTACAAGACTGTAGAAAGTCGTGAGCATTTAGAGGATTTATAATCATGCATGGCTATTTTAAAGATTTATGAAATGGGATTAATATTTACAAATCATTGCATTATAATTTCCAAGAATATTATAAGGTAATATCATTGAACTTTCTATATGGTTTTGGTTAGGATGGTATCATCTTTTGGACTACTCTTACTAATCTACAAAGTCACGAGCATTTTGAGGATTTATAATCATGCATGGTTATCTTGAGGATTTATGAAATGGGATTAATATTTACAAATCATTGCATTATAATTTCCAAGAATATTATACGGTAATATCATTGAACTTTCTATATTGCTAGGATGATTTTGTGTCCAACTAAGGTATCAATTGTAAAATATGTAAGTTATAATCAAAACTCGACCATACCATATATGTTCAAAAAGTTAATCATGGCCTCCAATATTATGGCTATCTAGCATATGTACGTAGGCCATGATATGTGCTAATGGCTAAGTAAAAAGACACACCATGTCATGTGATGATAATATGGGGGTGCTAACCACTACATTCAAGATTGTATTCCGTCAAATTTTATGTTTAGATAGTTTAGTAAAGGCTCCTAGACACTTCAATGACTTTATGGTAAGAAATATTAAAGTTCTAATTAAAGTATGGTAAGAAAGATTAAAGTTCTAATTTAAGAATGGGCTTATTACGCTATTTGTTATGTGCTTGTTCTAATATGGTGTTTGAATTCTAAAAGCGCATTATAAGTAATAGTATAATATATTGATATCCATGTCTCTATTGTCATTTCAAGACAGTAATTGAACAATTATGCATTAGACTCGGTAAATTGTAAATACATTGTTCCCATTACGAAAGATGTTATCATGGCTAAAATTAACCCCTAACAAATCAGGTTCTAGTTATGAATCAAAGTTTAGCTAGTGATAATGAGATTCTTACTTCTTTTCTTTGTATTTTATTTTGAATATTAACTATACTTCCCTTTCTATGCTTATAGTTAGGGTTAATACCTAATTAATGTTGAAATTTGTATTTTGAATTCAATTTGAACTAGGTCTTTTGGTTTAAAAGCATCAAAGTGTTTTTAAATGGTTTACAAGAATTCTTTAAGAGAATGCCATCAATAATGAAATAATTTAGCACACTTGCTTAATATTGACTGAATGGTGTTTAGTAGTTTTTGCAAGAATTATGTAAAATGAAATTTCAATTTACTTGAGGGATACATTATGTTTGAGGTCTTTGTCACAACATTTTTGTTTTTTCTTTTTTAAATGGCACATGTTATCACAATTTCGATTATGGTACGTCACAATGTCCATTTTTTTGTTGCACTGACTTGATCGTCGCAATTCCAACAATATTCCATGACATCACATTGCATACAACATTTTATCGCAAAAATGACTTGATTGGTGAGAAAGTGTTAGTATAGAGAAAAATGTCCAACAAATTATGTGAGCTTTCGTTGCATGTTTAACCTTACCTTGTTTCTCTTATGATGCACTTGGACTTTTTTAAAATAGGTAATCCCTACCACGTGGCCTCATATTGTTTCCATTGTTGGGAACATAATCCTTGGTGATAGGATTATCTCCTTACTCAAGTAAGGAGAATACCAAAATCCTAGGTGAATAGGAAGAGTCACTCAGGAGACCAAGAGACCACTTCAGGAGATGAACTCGAGGGTCATTCTCATGTATTTATTATAAATTAATTAATGGAAAATGTGTGCTTAACACTTATATTTTTATGTCTTTGTATGTGCATCTTCCTATCTTCCCTAAATCTAACAATGGTATCAGAGCTCATTATGAGCTCTTGGCCTGTGCAATAACTCTTTTCTTCCATATCAGAGCTCATTATGATCCCCTTCCCGTGCAATAACTCATGCCTTTCATATTCTCTTGTGCACTCCTCCTAGCCTACACTATTCTTCCCTCTGCTCATTTATGCAGTTGTGGATTAATTCTTCTACACAGATGTTACTCTACATTCTTCCTACTCTCCCCCCTAGCATTCTTCCATCTTTCTTTCCTAGTCCTCCTTTATTCTATAGTCTACATGATGATCGTTCAATCTCCATCTGTCTATGTAGGTCTTGAGTGTAGCATCTCTCTATAAGACTAAATTTTGTTGCTATTGCATACTGCTGCATATTGCAGTATTCTCCATCCACACCATGAATCCTAATTCTTGATGTATCTCAGACGTTCTGAATGACTGCATGCTACAATTACAATTCCTCCACCACCATGAATGTGCAATTTCACATACCGCGAACTCTATTAAGAATTGTAATCTCAATAGTCCACTATGGTCAATAGTGCATTAGTTACTTGGTTAGTTGAGTAGTTGATTGGGGTCACCTTATCTTGATTAGTGACCCACAGTATTTTTTTGACCCATGCTACTAACCCATGGTTTTGTTGTTATGTATTCATGTATATGTCGATGCTTAGTAATGTGAAGGAAACCAATATGCCCATTGTGTTCCATCATATATTTTCTTCATGTTTGTGTTTTGTTAAACTTTAACATGGTATTGGAGCATATGGATCCATTCCTTTTTTGTTTTATGGGTAAGCCTTTTCACATAGTGGAAATCACACACACAAAGGTTATGATCGAATCTGGAACACATCAGTGTGGAGGAATCAAGAATACCTTTTTTTCTTCTCTTGGAGCACCGACACATCCTGTCCTATTGGGAAGTGCGCCACCACCATACTCATGCACTCTGTGCATCAAAAAAGGTGTCATCGACACACTCTCTACCCAAAAAAAAGATGTCACTGACACACTTGTCCTTAAGCCTAAGTGCGTCGATCACTGTTCACTTACACCAATTTTTCTCAATGCTATCGGCGATGTACTATGCCAGTGTACAAGATGCATTGTTGTTTTAAAAGGTTTAGAAAAAAATCTAGTTAGTCATACCAGCATGGATACTACCAACACAAGCAATTTGAAGTAGATAATTGGAACCATACTGACTGGTACCAATTATGATTTTTGGTCTATCAATATGAATATGTTTCTCCAGCTCAACAAATGTTGGGATAGGGTTGAAACTGATTTCAAAGAACTTGATACAAATTCTCTAGCCGCAATGAGTAATGCCCAGAAGAATGTCGTAGAAGCTCACTGATACTGAGATCTCATAGCCAAATAGTTGATCCAAAGATGCATGAGGACTCCATTTTTCCATGGATCTCAGGATATACCAACGCACATCAAGCTTGGAATATGCTCGCATTCGTCTATAAGGGAACAGACTGAGTAAAAATGGTAAGATTGCAAACTCTTCTACTTTAATTTGAAACTGAAGGAAACAAAAACTGTAGATAAGTTTATGACTAGGGTTTCAAGAATTTTAACCCAATTTCAAACCTATGGATAACCTCTAGAATAAAAGTTTGTTGTTAATAAGATGCTAAGGTGTCTCACAAAGAAATTTTCTATGGTTGTTACTGCCATAGAAGAAGAAAAATATCTGCATCAGTTCACCCTTGGAGAATTGATTGGATCCCTTCTATCTCATGGATCTCAACTCAATCAAGAATAAGAGTTGCTGACAAATGATTTCAGCACCCAAGCTTCCCTTAGTAGAGGTAAAGAAAGAGGAGGAGGAAGTAGAGGAAGAAGAGGATGAGGGTCTTCTCATACAAAGTACATAACCAATCATGAACATTCAGATCACTTAGAGCACTCTCACAACTATCAAGGTCATAGGGGGAGAGGCAAAAGATGGACCAATAAGTCCAATATTCAGTGCAACTACTGCAAGAAGTACAGACATTGTCAACAAGAATGAAGAAACAAGCAATTAGATAAGAACAATGGCAGAGCCCATGTTTCAAAAGAAGAAGAATATTCATCATAGGTTATGTTCCTCTCTTATCAAGCTACTGAAAAGCATTGCAACACAGATTTATGGATGCTAGATAGTGGTTTCAACAATCACATGACAAGTAATAAGTCATTTTTCTCTAGTTTTGATTCCTTTGTTTTCACGAACATCAAGCCAGGAGATAACTTCTTGGTTCCAACAAAAGGAAAAGGTATTATTCTTGTGCTTACAAAGCATAATGAAAGAAGTTTATTTATGAGGTTTTCTTTGTACCACATCTGAATGTCAATCTGATCAGTATAGGTCAATTACTTCAAAACAATTATGATCTTCGCTTTTTAGATACATACTGTGATATTTATGATAAACCCCCAGTAGGAGACTCATAGCTAAATTTGAAATGACCAAGAATAGGATATTCCCACTTAGTATCAGGAGTGCCAAATTTCCATAGTCTGTAGCCCATATCATTTCTATTCCAGATGAAACCTAGTTATGGCACTATAGATTCAATCATATTCCTTTCAAGAGTCTTAATATCCTTCATAAACAGTCCATGGTCAAGGGATACCAATTATAAATGAACAGTCCATCTCCTGCAAGGATTGTATCATTGGGAAACATAAAAGGGACAACTTCTCCACTTCCACATTTAGAGCCAAATAACATCTTAAGATAGTTCACACATACCTCTATTAACCTATGCAAACCCAATCCATAGGATATAGTTTTTAATTTATGACATTTATTGATGATTTTAGCAGGACAATATGGGTTTATTTCCTCAAGAGAAAATCAGATACCTTCTCCAGGTTCAAATATTTCAAGGACATAACTAAGAAGAAGTCTGACAAGTTCATTAAAGTGCTCAGGTCAGATGGTGGAGGTGAATATGATTCACATGAGTGTACCAATTTTTGCAAGCAACATGGCATCCAAATACAGTTCACCACCATATACACTCCAAATCATAATGGAGTTGCTAAATGAAAGAACTGGACCATCATTAACATGGACCGTATCATGTTGCCACACAAGAAGTTATCAGATAAGTATTGGGATAAAGTTGTTGCATGCTCAGTCTACTTTCTCAACATATCACCCATGGTGAGTGTCTAGGACAATATTCTTGAAGAATACTGGAGTGGCACTAATCCTAGTGTTGCACATCTAAGATTTTTTGGTTTGGTTGCATTTTCGCATGTACTTGATGAACTTACAAGAAATTTGCATAAGAAGAGTGAGCGGTGAATTTCCACTGATTATAGTGAACAACACAAGGCTTACAAGTTGTATAATAATGACACCAAAAAGATTGTGGTGAGAAGAGATGTGAAATTCCTTGAAGACAAATGCTAGAGTGATCCTTAGACATACAACAACAATAAAGTTCAGATCTTTTATATCTACCCATCAGACTTCCAAGATTGGAAGTACAACAACAACAAGAAACATCAACAAACATTCCTCCTCAGAACCAAAAAGCAAGAAGTTTGAGGGAGCTATATGAGCAAACTCCTGTTATTTATGAGTAACTTCAGTGTGCTATGTTTTCTTGTCAGCCCACAACTTTTGATGAAGTCGTAAATGATGCACAATGGGTACAAGCAATGAATGAAGATATTTATTCTATTGAGAAGAATTAGACTTGGGATCTTGTTGATTACGGGGGATTCATTGACGAACCAATAACATATCATGTCCGTTCATATTGGGGGTTTAAGAATTAAAAAAAAACATTATATTGGGTTCATATTAAGGGTCTAGGGGTTTATTTTATTGGTTAAAAAAAATCCTAATATCCACAATATGCAAGGGATTTTATTATAAAAAGAGGGGTAGAAGCAACGCGAGTGGGGTATGGAGAAGAAAGGAGAGCAGGGAGTATCATAGGAGCATTGGAATTGGGATTTGGTTGCTGAGACTATGTCGAGACTACCCATAGACTACTAATAATACCTCATCTGAGACTACCCATAGACTACCTCATTCACAGGAAAGGCCCAGAGAATAGATGGATGGATAGATGAGGCCTTGGATGATTACAAGCTCAATAGATTGAAACCTAAATGGTGATATTAAGGTGTTTGGAGAAGCAACGCGAACAGGGTGTGGAGAAGTAGTGCAAGTAGGATCATTACATGAGCATTCAGGTTTGGTTGCCAATACTACCCATAGACTATCAATACTACCTCGGTCGTGCCTCGACTGAGACTACCCACAAACTACCTTGCTGATTGGAAAGGCCCAAAGACCTGATGGATGGATAGATGAGGCCTTGGATGATTACAAGCTCAATAGATTGAAACCTAACTAGTGATATTGAGGTGCTGGGAGAAGCAACACGAGCGAGGTGTGGAGAAGCAAAGGGAGCGGGATTATTACAGGAGCATTAGGATTTGGTTACCAAGACTACCCACATAATACCGAGACTACCTCGTTTTTGTCTCAGCCAAGATTACCCATAGACTACCTCGTTCATTCGAAAGGCTTGGATACTAGATGGATGGATATATGAGGCCTTGGATGATTACAAGATCAATAGATTTCAACCTAGCTGGTGATATTGAGGTGTTGGGGGAGAAACGACACGAGAAGGGTGTTGAGAAGCAGCGCGAGGAGGGTGTGGAGATGGATCTCTCTCCTATATTTTCTCTAGGTGTTGATTATTTTATCTCTATCCTTGGTGGTGTGATGGTGGTCAAGGGTCTTCAAGTGGGTGATACCTTTACCTTTGCAACTGATGTTGGTGCTGGTGCTCAAGAAATGGGCCCTAGTTTTATCATTACCCAATGTTATCATGGGACCTAATTTCATACCCAATGTTATCATTGCAGCGAGAATCATTCTTTGAGTAATCTCATTCTTTGTGTGTGGGTATGTCTCTACACTCTAGAAGTCGGGAATTGTAAGTGGGTATGTCTCTATATCTATGTCTCTGTATTGTGTGAAATTGTTTGCTGTATATGGATATATCTCTCTATCTTTTTGTTTTATGTGGCCCTGTGGGTATGTATCTTTATTGTGTGTATCTCTGTTAAAATGTCAGTAGAAGTTGGATGAGAAGCCCCTTCTCATTGACTCTCCACATTGAGTACACCCCTTAGCACACTCAAACAGTGCAACAAAGGTATTAGTCCACTCAAGTATGAAACCATGGGGGTGTCACTAATGGTCCAATAACATACCATGTCTGTTCATATTGGGGGCTTAATAATTATAAAAAAAAACATTATATTGGGGTCATATGTTGGGTTGAGGGGTTTATTTTATGGGTTAAAAAAAATGTAATATTTAGGGGGGTTTATTATAAAAAAAAGGGGGATAAGTAACATGAGTGAGGCATGGAGAGGCAACACAAGCATGGGAGCATTTGGGTTTGGTTGCTGAGACTACCCACATACTATTTCATTCATTGGAAAGGACCAAAGGCTGGATGGATGGATAGATGAGGCCTTGGTTGATTACAAGCTCAATAAATTGAAACCTATCTAGTAATATTGAGGAGACCTTTCAAGTAGCATTATCTAGATTGACAGTGGTAAGCAACAAATCCAACAGTTTACCCTGTGCCAAGAAATAATAGTCCATAAAATATCAGGTAATAATGACATTCCATACACAAACCTTCTTCGATCATCTTGAACTGAACTGTGACCTTCTTATGGATGGCTGGACTAAACTATGACCTATCTGAACTTCCTTGAGTAGGATATGAGTTGTTTCGGGCTGCTAGGAGGTCACACCCATAAAACAAATAACAAAAGGGTTAAGATCAGGGATCAAATTTGAAGGGTACGATCCCATTTCACTTTGAAGGGTTGTGAGAAATTGAACCCTTCAATGTTGACATGTAAAAATAAATTATTCTTTTAATTTGAAAGTGTAAGTGTACAACAAAATTTTATTATTTATTAAAAACAATGTATAAAAAAAATGACAATAAGAAGAAATCTCGAGTGATTCAACATTTACATGGAATTAGTGAGGTAAACCATGTACTCTCCCGGTTCCTGGAGCATATAGTTTATTGAACTTAGATAAGAGATAATTTTGTCTGGCCAGTGAAATACTCCGTTGTTAGGTAGTTGATAAAATAAGGCATTGGAATTTGGAAGGACCTTTGAATGGAGGATTGATTCAGCTTGATGGTAGCTCTATTGGTCAAGTGTGATTGGGCCTACCTAAAAGAAAAACCCCAAAATGTAATACCTAATGCTTTCACGGAGAAACTTTTTTACTAACCCTATATTCAGCAGTTATTTTTAGAATTGAATCATGTCCTCCCCACATGCTCAAATCAAAGTGACCAAACAAAGGCCCCAATTTTTGGTGGATTATGGATAGTCCCTCCAATGTATATCGAGTTTATACCCCAATTCGAAGTGATCAAACAAAATCCCCAATTTTAGGGGGATTATGGATAGTCCCTCCAATCTATATCTAGTTTATCAGCCCTATCGAAAAGGTTAAGTATTTATTAGTCCACTATAAGGAAGAACTTTAAATTCTCCAACAAATATCACTACAAGTTGGGTGTCTAGTTTCTACCAAAGTCAACAAGGAAGACGAATCATAAACACACATTTGGGAGGTTTGCGACAACTAGGATGTTGAAATCATGTTCTTTACTAGATCATTGCACTACCAGTCCCTCATTCATGAACGTTCATCGAGGGATTCCCATGTGTCCTCGGTTTCCTAGCCTTCCATCTTCCCCCAATTTGAGTAGGAACCCATTGAGCTTCCCCAAATCACATGAGTGCACTCTTGGATGTTCTATTTTGACCTGAAATGTTAGATATGTCATATGTAAGCCTTCATATCTGATTTTTTTCATAGGTGTCATAGCATCTTCATCATTGTTGGCATAGAGCTAGGGAATCTAGTCCAAGTGTCTCACTAGCTCCAAAGTGACTCTTCCTCTCCCATGTAAGTTACATTTCCTTCCAAATTCAACCTATGATGTATATGGAAAATATTATTATCCTTATAACTCACCCAAGAACAATTATTCTTCCCATGGATCCGAAATTGCAAGAGGAGGATGCCATGTGGCACATAAATTCTAGCTTGTGTGGGCCCCATAGTCTCCATGTGTCTCCATGCTCCATTGCCACTTCAATTTTATATTGTATTTATTTATTTAGATCCTTTATTAAATATTTATTTCATTCTAATTTTCAAACATCATTCATTGTACTCTTATTCCAAATCCCAAAGCTTCCACCTCTAATCTAGGAAACTAGTAATTTTTCTCCTTGGCAATCATTTGACCCTTATCATCAATTTGACAAACTCTAATGAATATGGAAAGTGTGATTAGGCCATTGTGACCCAATGCAAAATTTGAGACATGACAAATCCCCACTTCACTATTATTTGTTTTAAGCTTTGTATTTTTATATCAATACCCCAAAATAATGTTGCTTACAATCATGAGTTTGATCCTTGCATGCTTATTACTCATGTCCAAAGTATATCAACAACATTTATTACTTGTTAACATTGTAAGGATACTATGGCCATGAACTACCACAATTTCCAAACATGAACTCAAGATCACAAGCAACACTCCTTAGCATTGTCTGCAATCATTTTCAAAGGGAAAAATTATAGAATCATGGGATGGGGAATGTATAGTAAAAAGTACCCATCAACATAGATATATTGATATCTATATGTCATTTAAATTACTTTAACATAAATATATAAAAATTGGTATGTTGTTTTAATGGGTTGGGCATCGATATATCAACATGCATACATCATTATCAATTTAACAACCTTTATGAATGACATTAAATCTATGCTTAGGGAAGAGATGATTAGTAGACACTTGTCAACATATCAAAATCCATAAATTTATACATATCGACATTCTTTACAGGGGATGTCAATATAATGGAATTTATAATTAGCTCTCTATGGCTCTCTACAGATGTGATGATTGTATGAATTAGATCTCAAAAATTAGCTCTCTATGGATATGATTACCATATGAATTTAGATGTTATAGTCAATGGATATTGTAGAGAACTTGTCTTTTATGCACAAGATGGTTGATGACTTTGAAAATGTGATGACTTGTTGTGAGTCAATGTTGACAAGACATCTCTCCTTAGACCCAAATCATTGATTTTTGCGAGCCCATTACAATGCAAGATATCACTATATGGGATCGAGACAAGGGATGCCACAATCCCTTAATCTATTCAAAAATCTCATTAACCTCCTTAGAACTGGGTGGATTATTGATGTCCAAGCACATGAAAGATTCATCATCATGGGGATCATAGATCATGTACATTATTAGGGGTTCTTATTGTTACTTTCTGGTCCACATATGAGCTATGAACATGCACAACCCACATATGCACACTATTATCAACATAATAGTGAGTTCATTTTGGTTGATCATAATAATATAAAAGGGAGTGATTTATGGTGCATTGTTTACAAGCTCAAAAATGAATAGTTGAAAATATGATGTATTCATAAAATGTGCAAATTTAAGTAGGATTAATTCAATTAATCCATATAGGTTTCATGTCCATGAGGAGTCACTTGGCACAAGGAGAAGACCACACAAATAATTAATATTTTTATATTGAGTTGAGTTTTTTGCTTGGTGGCAAGTTTTAGTGGGGAAGAGAAAATGGTTTAGGGGTTTCAATATAATTGTTGGTTTTTTCATTGTACTAGATGGTTGAATAGTTTTTGTTAGGGGGAGATGGTGTCTATGGTTGTGAGAGTTATGCGAGACATGAGTTTATCAATTAGAGAGGGATAGAGACAATATAGACTTAGTATCGCAAGCTCAATGTCCCTCAATCAACTAATAAAGGAAATTAGGCTGGGAGGAGAATCCTCATGTACCCCTCATTTTCTTGGAATTGGATTTGCTATCGTGAAAAATGGAAATTGTTATAATGCTAGAAATTAAATGGTCTCATGTAAAAGGGTTTGTTTCAATTATAGTGTTCAATATTTTCTATTAAAAATGTCCATTTATCCTTGTTGTCCATATTTGGTTAATTATAATGTAGAGAAAGAGCAAATGAATTAATGATGAGTGTGCACATAAGCACACACATGCACACCTTGTACCCCCCATTGAGGGGTGATGGTATGCATGTGTATGGTGAGCACATAAGCACATACACGAACACCTTCACCCCTAGAAATATTGATGGGTGGTGGGACCTTGCAAGTTAGTGTGAGGGGGATGGTAGGGGAATGGGTGGTGAGGGTGTGTAAGGGGGAGTTGAGGGTATGCATGTGCGGTAAGTCATTTATTGATTTTATGATGATTAATATGATATTATTATTCCTTGCATGTCAATATAGTTATAATAGAATATGACTATTATTTGGTAGGTTTTTTATAATTCTTTTGAATGTTATGATTGGGATGGGAATAGTAAAGAATATTATTCAATGAAATGTTAAGGAGATGTTAATAAACATTTGTTTGATAAGAGAGATGTAAATTTTCCTTCAACATTCAAACTAGGGCTAAACAGTATATTCAAAATTTATACTGATAACCACACATGAATATATTTTAAAAGTATGCAGTGGAATATAAAGTACTGAGAGATATTTCACAATATCACATCACAATATAGAGACTATTAATTGGGTATGGAAACCCCCTAAAAAATCCAAGATGGGAAAATTGGTGCAGCAACCAGATATGGATTTTATTATTGAGAAAATATGGAACTTTTACAATCAACTGCTAATCACCCAAACCTGGAGAAATAGCACCCAACATAATCACTGGACAACCCCAGCAAACCTAGAACACCCTATGCTTGACTGTACGACCAGCAATACGACCTCCCACACATGTCTGTATGGATTTGTACGGCTATACGGTTGTTGTAAGAAATCTGTATGACATTTGTACAGAATTCCATATGGTATGTCCTTTGCAATTTCTCCCTGTACAATCTATACAACCCACGTCTCGCTTGGAAGATCGGTGACCTTGTCGGTTAGCTCCTTCGTCTTCTCTACTATATCCCTCATCTGACTTTCTCTCTCTGTCTGTATCTTGTCTGTGTCGGAATACAAGTGTGTGTCCTCTCCACCAATCGACCCTTCTTCTATAACTCTATGTTAAGCGAAAACCCTAATCTCACTTTCACTTTATAAAAAGTGTTTCATAAAGTCAATTAATAATTAGGTCACTTTAATTTATTTTCCAAAGTAAACTTAGGAAAAGTAAATTAAATACGATTGGATTCCTAATTTAAGTCTTCTGCATGCAAGAAAAACTTCCTTGTTGCCACTTTCTAACACTCCCTCTCAACGAGGAAGGGATTCGGTAATAACCCCAGCTTATCAACTTCACAAAACTATGTATTAAATTGAGCACATAGATATATGGATCAATACACAACTCACAAAATAGATCACACAATTTACTCAGTAATTGAAGAATGAAACAGTGCAAAAATGGCTTGCAATTGTGAATGCTTTCATTAATCAAAAGTAATTAGATAATAATTACAATGAAGTACAATGGCTAAATAGCCACAAGCAATTCGAATCCATGTGAGGAAATTCAAATTGATCAGACTCTACTTGACTGAATGGTTAACTGGCCTCGTCTAAATTATTATCAGAGGACTAAATGGTTAACTGACCTTGTCTAAATCATTATCAGAGTTAATCAAAGTTCTAAATCACAACTCAAGTGTCTAATTTAGTGTTAACTAAGGCTAACTGACTAAGGTGGGTGATAAATGAGCCTCTCCTGCATGCAGCCATGAAAACCTAGTGCTAATTGAAGGTAGAGGACTATAACAGAATGTAGCTGACTCCTAACTGAGCTTGACTAGTCACCAACTCAACTCAACTGACCTTGGTTGGTATCGACACTCCCAGTGGCTACTAATTTGTAGGGATTGATTTAGGAGGCTCCTAAATTGATGCATGCAAGTGAAATAAGTGGAAGTAGGCCTCAATTAGTGTTCCCCACACTTTAGCAACTGGAACATGTGCCCCAATTAGGCCAGGTGGACCCAATGGTGCTAGTTACTAAAAATAGACTGGATGGACTCCCGATTTAGACATGACTCCTGATTTAGACATATGACCAAATTGGACAAGGGAGGATTAATAATCTTAAAACTATGACTACAAAGTGGCTTGGTGAAAATGTCTGCCACTTGCTCATATGTATGTATGTACTCCAACTGGATGGTTCCTCTCTGAACACAATCTCTCAAGAAGTGGTAGTTGATGTCTATGAGTTTGCTCCGATCATAGAAAACTGGATTTTTAGATATCCTTATGCCACTCCGATTGTCACATTGGGATAATGTAGCCTCTATCTCACACTCGAACAACCCTGAAACTAACTTTCTTAACCACATACCCTCACAAGAAGCCATGATGGTTGCCATGTACTCAGCCTCTGTAGAGCTCAATGCAACCAAATTTTGCTTCTTGTTGAGCCAATACACAACCCCTGATCTAATGCTGAAACAAAAACATGAAGTACTCTTCCTGTTCTCCACACATCCTTCCCAATCAACATCTGTGAAACCTTCTAATTGTAAACTCCCCCTGCACTCATAAACCAATCCATACTCCATTGTACCCCTAATGTAGCGAAGTATGTTCTTCACAGTCGTCCAATGAACTCTCCAAGGTTCCACCATGAACTGACTCAAAGAGTTAACTGCAAATTTGATGTTTGGACATGTGTTGACCAGCTACATAAGCGATCCGATAAGTTGACGATACAAGGTAGGATCAAATCTGTCTGACCTTGATGCATCAATATTCCTTCAATTGGAAACTAGAGGTATGGTTAGAGGCTTGGAGTTCTCCATCCTGACTCTCTTTAATATATCTACTACATACTTTCCCTGTCCAATGCATAAGCATCTATATCTCTGTCAAATATCAAAGCCCATAAAGTAATGCATCAATCCAAGGTATTTCATCTCAAAATCCACTACAAGGTTGGACTTGCAGTGTCCAATCAACCTCTCATCTCCAATAAGAAAGATATCATCCACATAAAAGACCATTATGAGAGGCACCTCACCTGTAAATAAGTACAAGTTGTGGTCATCCTCACTCTGTTGAAATCCCATCTCCTGTAGATAGTTATCTATCCTTGAGTACCATGTTTGAGGTGCCTGCTCGAGCCCATAAAGAGATTTGTGCATCCCGAATATATGCGTTTCCCTGTTCTCCACATCAAATCCCTATGGATGCTCAATATATACTTCCTCCTCTATCACTCCGTTGAGGAAGGAATTCTTGACATCCATCTGATGGACTCGCCAACCCATCTCTATTGCTAAAGAGGTAATGGTATGAATGGAAGAATACCTAGAAACATGGGTGAAGGTCTCCTCATAGTCAATACCCTCCTTCTATGAAAACCTCTTAGCCATGAAGCATGCCTTATACTTTTCTATGCTTTTGTCTTTTGCATGATTTACATTGTAGATCCATATGGATCCCACCACCTTTTTACCTTTAGGTCTTGGAACAACCTCCCATACCTGGTTCTTTATGATTGAGTCATGCTTCTTAACCATGGCCTCCTGCCATTCATCATGTTGTGCAACCTCCTAAATAATGGAAGGTTCACAGTTAATCAACTCTATAATCAATGCCATATAACTGAGTCTCATTGGTGGTTTGCTCCGTCTCATGGAGCTCTGTGGAGGATCGACCTGCCTAGAATCCTGAATTGTGGACTTCCACAACTTAGGCCTTGGCCTAGTGTCTACCTATTGTGGTTGTTGGATATCTATCTCTTGTTGCAGGTCATCCTCCTAGTCAATGACTGAAGGACCCTGTCCACCTAACTCCCTTTGACTACCAGAACCTATGCCATGTGTTTGTATCTCTACCTATACCTCTGGCTCCTCCAACTTGACCCCTGTGTCATGTGCGAGTTGTTGCTCTACTTGTAAGTCCATATATATATTCAAGGCCATGTGCTCATCCAAATGGACATACCTACTCATAATGATCTCCTTGTGAGCATGAATGTAAGCTTTGTATTCCTTTGAAGTCTTGTTATAACCAACAAGTAACCCTTTCTCTCCAAAAGGGTCTGGATTCTTCCTAGTGTCAGCATGAACATGACAATAGTAGACATTGCCAAATATGCTAATGTGACTCACATCTAGTCGAGTTGTTGTGAATACCTCCTCAGGTGTCTTCCTCCCAGAAGCTACGTGGGGACACCTTTTTTGAATGTACACTGCAATCCTATATGCCTCGATCCAAAGGAATAGCTGTAATCACTGATCAAATAGCATGGCCTTGGATTCTCCTACCATAGTCTTGTTATTTCTCTTTGCTACTCCATTCTGTTGTGGGGTATGAGGCATAGTGTGCTGCTTCTTTATCCCCTCTACCGAACAATACTCCAAGAACTCATTGGAGGTGTACTCACCCATGTTGTCTGTCCTCATCACCTGAATCTTCTTTCTTGTTTGGTTCTCTGCAAGAGTCTTGAATTCTTGGAACCTCTCAAATACCTCTGACTTGTCCTTCAGTAAATAGACCCAGGTTTTCTTGGAATAGTCATCAATGAAGGTTACGCAGTAACTGTAACCACTGGAATAATGGACACTCATAAGTCTGCATACATCCGAATGCACCAATTCCAAGGGCTCCTTAGACTTGTGCTCACTATGTGGGAAAGGATTCTTGATGTTCTTACCCAAAGCACAACCCTTGTAGTGGTTATGCTTCTCCTCCTATACCCGAGGAACTCCAATGACATCCTGTCTCAAGTGCCTTAGTGCTCCATGGTGTAAGTGTGCCATCCTCCTATGCCACAACTCACCCTAATTGCTAATGTTGATGACTAGAGCCTTTGCAGACTCAAAATGTAGTCTATACACTCTCTCGCTCATGATTCCAAACACTCGATCCAAGCTCCTATCTGACCCCTTGGGCCTAATATACACTCTATGGCCTCAGAACTTCACTTGATATCCCTTGTCCTCCAGAGTGGGGACTGATATGAGTTTCTTGGTCAATCCTGGAACATATAACACATCAATAAAACTAAGGGGTCTATCATACTCCCTATGAAATGAAACAATTCCAACTCCATGCGCCTGATTTTGTGCATCATCACCCAACTCAACGTGGATATCTATTCCACCCTCCTGCAAGTCCTTGAAGAATCTCTTATGTCCAGTCATATGACTAGACACTCCATTGTCGACATACCAAATAATACTGCCTGTAGTGATTGTCATGCAAGCTATCAAGCAAAACTCCTTGTCGAAGTTCCTGCTGAACTCTTCCACCTCTGCAGATCCAACCATCTGAGTGTTACTCTTTTTCTTCATGTCTAGGCACTGGGAGGAAAAGTGTCCCTGCTTGTGGCAGATAAAACAATTGACCTTTGACATGTCAAGGTTCTTCTTACCACCCTTCTTCCTCTTTTCCTTACCCTTTCTCTTCCTTGTCAGGGAAAGAGCCTCATCATCCAAAATATGTGGGGTACTCCTGGATGACCCTGATCCTTGACCCATGCGGGTCTCCTCCTGCACAAAGTCATCCCATAGTCTTTGTCAATCAGGGAGCTTCTCCCTAGCCACAACACCTTTGACAAAGGTGTCCCATGGCTTAGATAAGCCATTGAGGGCTATCCAGACTAGCTCCTCATCCTCAGTATTAGAGCCAACAACTCCAAGCTCATAACCGACTTGTGTGAGCCTTGTGAGACAACACCACTCCTTCTCTCTTGGCCATAGTGATGATGTGCATCCTCTCTTGCAGCACCATCTTTCGATTTTCATTCTTGCTTTGGTAGAGACTTTCCAAAGTCGCCCACATCTCTAATACGGTCTTCTTCCTGGAAAGGTGAGGGACTATGTGGTCTTTCACCCCATCCAAGATGATCAAGATGGCTCTGGAATCAATATTCTTCTAAGCTATCAAATATGTCGGATCTATGGGTGCAACTTTCGTGGAGTCAATGTGCTCCTCTACATCACTGACATCTAGGATCCTTGTGATCCTTTCTTTCCATGTAGGAAAGTTCTGAGCACTTTGGAATCTATCCTCAACTCTCAACTACACGACTATAGTGAAGTGTACCTATCAGACCCTAAATCTACAATCTAGCTTTGTGTCTTCAATAGATCTTCCCCTGATCTATCATTCTTGTTGCAAATATATCAGCTTTATCTCACTAGAGCTCTGATACCATGTAAATTTTCCTTTAACATTCAAACTAGGGCTAAACACTATATTCAAAATTTCTACCGATAACCACACATGAATATTTTTACAAGTATGCAACGAAATTTAAAGTATTGAGAAATATTTCACATCACATCACAATATAGACACTATTATTTTAGGTATGGAAATCCCTGGAAAAACCCAAGATGGGAAAACCGGTGCAGCAGTCAGATATGGATTTTATTATTGAGAAAATATGGAACTTTTACAATCAACTACTAATCACCCAAACCTGGCAAAATAGAACCCAACAGAATCATTGGATAACCCCAGCAAACCCAGCACACCCTCTGCATGACTATACAAATAGTAGTGCGACCTCCCACACGTGTCTATGTAGATCTGTACGGGTGTACGACTGTTGTACGGAATCTGTACGGTCTGTACGACAACTACACGAAATTCCATACGGTATGTACGACCTCCTCTGCAGCTTCTCCCTGTGTGATATGTTTGGCTTTCGTCCTTCCTAGAAGCTCGGTGACCCTGTCGGTTAGCTCCTTCATCTTCTCTGCTAAATCCTTTGTCCGACTCTATATATATCATGTTTGTGTCGGAATACAAGTGTGTGTCCTCTCCACTGGTTGACCTTTCTTTTATAACTCTATGGTAAGCGAAAACCCTAATCAGACTTTCACTTTATAAAAAATGTTTCATAAATTCAATTAAGAATTAGGTCACTTTAATTTATTTTCCATAATTTAAACTTAGGAAAAGTAAATTAAATATAGTTGGCTTCCTAATTTAAGTCTTTTGCATGCAAGGACACATGCATGCAGAAAGACCTTCCTTGTTGCCACTTTCTAACAAGAGAAGACCATAAGATTTGTTAGGAATAAGTTGTGGTGATTATATTTGGGATCACCATACCAAATTGAAAGGGCCCAAAAATTCTTGTGTCAATGAATATGCATATTCTTTGCTATTCTTATTAATAAAATAATACCTTTAAATAATCATTTTTTCTCTCCGAAGTAAATGTTGTTGGTATAGAAGACCACTATATAGAATAATATTCACATAAGCATATTCCCTAGAAAACACATATAGAGAACAAACACAATAAGAAATAAACATGGAAACTTGAAGCATACACACTTGTAAATATCAAGGATGCAATAGATCATTATTTAACATATTGAGAAGGCATAGAACTGGGGACTCTAATCATTGAGAGAGAATTAGATTCCAAAACATCAGGCATTTCAAATGTAAATATATCAATATTTATGAATACATTCCACTCACAATCATGAAAGGAATATATAAACATGAAGGAGAGACTTTCAAGACCAAACAACATGAAATCAAAGAGAAGATGGCATGTAGTTTATGGTGATGTTACTATATAGCCCCAGGATGGAAGCCATGTATTTCCACTTCATTGACAATGCTAATAAATTAAAATGATAAAAAAACAACATCCGTTTAATCTCCAAAAAAGACTACCATCATTTTAAAAGAAATAATACCAAAAAAATAGCATAGTTCCATACTAACCTTTGATCTTGTAAGGAACAAGAGATTTGCAGTTGGACTGGTTAAGATAAATCCATGCTAGTATTATTATATCGATATAGCCATTTACATCTAAAGAAGTTGTTTACTCCTAAATTTCCATTTCTAGGACACAGTCTAGACTACATACATTACACTACATACATAAGAACTCAATGAAACAACCTAATATAAACTTCAAACATCTAAGAATGTCTCCACATAATAGTTGAAATAGAGATAAATCCAAAAAATCTAAGAATTTGGACATCACGAGCAATATTTTTTAAAGATGTCATGATGGCCAACACACGAGGACCATAAAACCAGTGCATGTAAGCAATACACTATTAATAAGTTAAACACCCTACATATTAATGCCAAATAACCAAAATCACACCTCTCGGTTCTGCTCTTTTCATGTGTAACTTAGAATTAGTTGAACATAATTAAAGTAGCAAAGTTATGACTAACTTAATGGTTTCCTACTTTGGCACCTCTGTCATTTCTTATCATTTAATACTCGAGCGCTTTTCCTTTTTAGCACCTTAGCGTTCTAGATCCTAGTGTTCTAAGCAACAACACACAACCAAGCTTCAAATTTGAAGCCTTCAGAGCCCTTTAAAGGCCATTTTAAACATCATATAAGGCCACAAAAAAATTTACCATGAAAAAAAATTAGTTTCATTTCCAGCACTTCAATAATGAAATTGAGTAAGCCTCGGTAAATTTGCAACAGAAGGGCAGCTACAAAATTTGCCTATCCAAGGATTCAATGCACTATGGGAGAGTCGGGACTTAGAGTCTTCCCAAGTGCCCTTGAATAGTCGGATCATGGATTAGGATCTCAGTCCCAATCGACACGGACCATGGTGGGCCACTAGGCTTCCTAGTGCCAAGTTCAAGTCGGTGAGTCAGGATTGTGACTCACGATTCGATGTTCACTTTTAAAGCATTTAATGGCATTAGCACGCATTACTGATTCACCAACTTCATTAAATATTGGTATGAGATGATGCCACCTGCCAACTCGATTTTCCAACTGTCATCTTATTGTTCACCAAGTCACGTGATCTCAAAACTTACAGTCACTTGAGTATTTCAGTATATGATGTGAACTTAAATACTCATATGAGTCATATCTATGGATGGTGAATTGATTTGATAACCCTCCACTGTCAAGGCTTCGTAAGGAAAAACTAATGGTGTTGTTTTTTGGGTTACAACTTACAAGTTACAATTTACAATGCATTGAGCAATCTTTGCTGGATTTGAACCTAACTTTGTCCAATGGGTATGTAAGTTTCCAGACCAGGGTTTCACCCAATGCTAGACATTTCTATTATCACCACCACAAGACTCGGATGACGGATATTTGGTAGCAGGATAGCAGCACGTCGCCCTTTGTTTGTGCTCATGAATCATATCCTATACTAGCTAGTCCATTATTCTAGGATTTATTCCAATATCCATTCATTCACTGGGTCAGAATCATTTGAATCAACACTCGAAGTCTCCCACGGTCCACCTAGGCCGCTTAGTCTACCTGTCTCATTGAAGGAAGGGGGTTAGGCAGTAGAGACAAAGGCAAATGAAATGGAGGGCCAGCCAGAGAGAATGGTTGTACAATATGCATATAGTCATCTCTAAAAGAAACGAAAGAATTTGTCATATACCTAACTGAATATTATCATTACTTAATTTGTCGAGATGCTTACACGATAACTCTTGCGCCTAAGTTGTTTATGAGGGTTTCCTATGGCTACGATTTAGAGAGGCTCATTCCCATCATTATAGCACTAGTGGGTTTCTCCTACAAATATAGCTATTACGTCTCCCCTCCTCACTCACCTCACCTTTTGACTTGAGTCCTCTTCTTCTTCTTCTTCTTCCTCCCGTGGGCTCTCTGATCTATGCCCTGAGCGCCCTCATAATGAAGAATGATCTCTGAAAGTCTCTGGAAACCTCGGGAAAACAATTCCCAATTTTCCCTCACCAGCACAGATATATCTATGTTATGTAGAAGCAATTATAAAATGATTTTTTTTGTAATCATGTGAAATACACAAACATGCATTCGCCTACCTCGGGAAAGGTAAACCAACTCAGGAGCGCCAGGATATTGTGGAATTGAGATGGCATTGCTTCCAATCATCTTTCTGTAGAAGGAAATGGTTGCACACTCTAATTCCTCGTTGTTTTCTGCGATGGGCAACTCGAAGGTTCCACCTTTTTCACAGGTAGGAGCAAGAGAAGCAAAGGTAGAACGTTGGGTAGGTTGGATTGAGCTTCCCTGAACTTAAAGAGATTGGTGAAGTCTGTGAAAAAAAACATTATTTTGGGTTTAGGAGTATAGGACAGTCGGAGGTCGGGACTCGGACTCTCAACTCTCCAATTCTATGCTTCAGTGTCTCCCTAATTTCTATTTCCTCCAGAAGATTATGCAGAGCTAAGTTGTCGACTTGGTTGTCGTGAATTTACAGGTATGTATAGCATTTTACACTTGTGTAACATTTTATATGTGGATAAAAGTTAAATGTGTTTCTTGTTGGAGTTCCTTCTTGTTCTATAAATATAAGGGTTTAAAATTTCTCCATCCAAAATGTTGTTTGAAATTTGTAATGTATTATGCGATTGTGTTTCTGCCAGACTAAGTCTCGAATACTCAATAGATGTAACCTTAAAAAACCAAGTATTTAAATGAAATCGGAACCAAATTAATGTATACTTTTCAGAGTCTAGGACCACAACTTTGTTTCGGAGGAGGATCAAGAAGAAAGAGCCTTGTATTTGAGTTCCAAATCTGTCAATGTTATTTATCTGCCGTGAATTGTAAACATTAGGTTGAAAGAAAGAACAATATCTTGAATTGTTCCAATTTCCTTAATGAAATCCAATAGTTGAAAGGATAAAATATTTAAAAACCGACACTGTAAATGTTGTAGACTCTAACCCCTTCATTTTCCTGTCAACCTTCTAATAATGGAAACAAGAAGTACAAATTGTCTACCAATATATCTAAACAAGGGAATCCCTCGACGAACGTTCATGAATGAGGGACTGGGAGTGCAATGATCTAGCAAAGAACATGATTTCAACATCCTCGTTGTCGCAAACCTCCCAAACGTGTGTTTATGATTCGTCTTCCTTGTTGACTTTGGTAGAAACTAGACACCCAACTTGTAGTGATATTTGTTGGAGAATTTAAAGTTCTTCCTTATAGTGGACTAATAAATACTTAACCTTTTCGACAAGGCCGATAAACTTGATATAGATTGGAGGGACTGTCCATAATCCCCCTAAAATTGGGGATTTTGTTTGATCCCTTCGAATTGGGGTATAAACTCGATATACATTGGAGGGACTATCCATAATCCACCTAAAATTGGGCCTTTGTTTGATCACTTTGATTTGAGCATGTGGGGAGGACATGATTCAATTCTAAAAATAACTGCTGAATTTAGGGTTAATAAAAAAGTTTCTCCATGAAAGCATTAGGTATTACATTCTGGGGTTTTTCTTTTAGGTAGGCCCAATCACACTTGACCAATAGAGCCACCATCAAGCTGAATCAATCCTCCATTCAAAGGTCATTCCAAATTCCAATGCCTTATTTTATCAACTACCTAACAACCGAGTATTTCATTGGCCCGACAAAATTATCTCTTATCTAAGTTCAATAAACTATATTCTCCAGGAACTGGGAGAGTACATAGTTTACCTCACTAATTCCATGTAAATGTTGAATTGTTTTTAATAAATAATAAAATTTTGTTGTACACTTACACTTTCAAATGAAAAGAATAATTTATTTTTACATGTCAATGGTTCAATTTTTCAATTTTTCACAACCCTTCAAAGTGAAATGAGACCCTAACCTTCAAATTTGATCCCTGCACACAACACCATGTATTTCAAACAAATAGCGCTTACCTTAGTCTCTTGGTTGCACACATGACCAAGCACCTTAACCAGGACCATATCGCAGTCAATGAAGGAAAAAAAAACCGTTTACCATACCTTTCTTTTGCACCGTCGATCTAACCCAATGGCACTCAGGGGTCGTCGATCATCCTTCATAACGCACAACAACCTAAATCTTGACTGTGTTAAACTCTCTGTGCGTTAGATTAAACCTCTGCCTTCGATTCTTGCAAATTCTTGACAATTTCCAGTCAACCACTCGAAAATATAAACGATTCGATCAATACCATCAACTTCAAACCAGAAATGCCTCTAACTCAAACTGTGAAACTAGTCTACACAAATAAATCAATTTTGTGTGCATTTAATATTCAGATCTACCTGCATTTCTTGTGGAATCCCAAAAGAATTCAAGCAGTCCTTCATATTTTCAATGGTCTAAGACTACATTGTGCTGAATTCGACAAAGATGATTTCATAAATATACTAAACTTCGATCTAGATTTACTCTGTATACAAATACAAGTTACAGATTGTAAATTCATTGTTTGTAAAACCATGATTATACCCACAGAACTTCAAAATACTCATTCATGAACAGAATTCTCAATTTAGTACAGCAATACCCCTTCTTTTAGCTTGAAACTTCACTATTAGACCTTTACAATCAGAGAAAGAAATATCAAGGAATTTGAGTCTGAGCCCTCATTGATCTAATCTTCAAGTTTTCTCAAGCTACCCAAACTCTATTGAGCTACCAAAAGATGTCCAGCAAAACTATTTTAGACTGTATTTATTACAAGCATAATTATGTTTTCCAAATGCTACGATGAAGGAAAAGAATCCTTATTCGACTCAACTGACCCTATGAGTCATCAGTGACTCATGAACTGACTCAACTAACTCTTAACAACCCTATTCAAATCATTTACAAGTGGAAAGTGGAAAGGACCAAATGTCCTTATCCAGGTTATTCAACTTTTACTAAAATAAAGCAAATTTACAAGTTTGAGACATTAGGTCTCCTTAATCCATTTGACTATGATGAAGCCGTTGATGACTTCATTTTTTTTTATGAGCCTATGCTCCTGCATCATGTCACATACATAAAATGTAAGCTGTCTAGGTTATCATTGATTATTCTAGTGTAATGTGTTGTATAAGTATTTAAGGAAATTTTAAATGCGATCATGAAAATCATATACTAAGAGGAAACTAGACAAATTCAAAAGTGAATGAGAAAATTGCATATTTGAAGAGGAGACATGAGCGCAAACCCAAAGGAAGGTCAAAGTGTGCATAGAGTAGAGTGAGAGAGTCCATTTGGTGTGAAGTGGAACATGGGAGGAAGGTGAACTAACACATGGCTTTGGAGCTAGAGGGAGATGAAAAGACAAGCAAACAGTAATGAGAATGTTAGAAGATGACATGTTAGGGTTCTAAATTGTTATATTGTATTGTAGAAGAGGAGAGTACTAAGGTAGCATGTTGTGTGATGTTATGCCTATGGATTCTTGTCATTTGGTGTTTCTAAGTCTATATAAGTATCACAAAATCACTACACATGACAAAAGGAAGAATATTTCCTACACATTTTTTAAGGACAAGGAGAAATTTCAGCTATTTCCTATAAAAGAAAAAGAGTCAAAGCAGATATTGTTGTTAATGAAGAAGTTCCTAAATGTGTTGTAGAACAAAAAATCATGGTATCCATTTTTGTCGAAAAAATTAAAGGGGCACACAAATTTGGAGGTTCTAGTAAAAGTCAAGTAGTTATTAGAAAAGTAAAGAGAAAAAACACACAGTGATCTACCATATGATTTGTTTCTATGAAGAAAATTAACAAGATAGATTTGATTCGACAAGAAATTATCAAACCAAACAATGCACATAATGTGTTTGATGGGGAGCATAAAGTTGAAGAAGCAATTTAGTGAATTAGTTTTAAAAGGTTTGATCAAAGAAAGTATGATTTCCTTCACAATGCTAACATTGATTACATTGAAGAAGGATGGAACATGGAGGATATCATGTATAGACTATTGATGCAATATATGCATTCATGATCAATTACAAGGTTAAATTGCTGAATGATTTGATAAACTATTCCATTAGTAGTAGTTGCTTCTCTAAGATAGACCAGAAGATAGGATATAAAATATTTGGATCAAAGAATGAGATAATTGAAGACTACATTCATGACCAAACAAATTATATGAGTGGTCGACTATGCCTTTTAAACTGAGCAATGCACCCAATACTTCCAGGTTGTTAATGGCATAGGTTTCGAGGCCCCACATTGGGAAGTTCAAGGTGGTTTATCCACATGGTATCTTGATCTTCAATAATATTGAGGAAGATCACCTACAACCTTTAAAAACAAGAATGTATACATAATCTGAAGAAATATATGCCATTTATATGTCATTTAAAAAAGAGTTGGTATATTTGGGATTTATTTTGTCAAAATGAAGGTTTGCACATGGATCCATAATAGGTGAAGGATATTTTAGCTTAGCCCATGTTATATAATGCCACAACCCTAAGGAGTTGCCACTACATTACAAAATTTTATAGGAAGTTCACTAGAAATTTAAATGGTATAAGCATATCAATTATAAAGTTCAAGGAAAGGGCACATGATTTAGTGGACAAGATCAATGCATTAGAACAATGGAACAAGAATGTAATAGATGTCTTAGTTTGATACAACTACATTTTAATTTTGGGTGAATTGTGATGCAAACATGGTTGTCATTGGCACACTTTTGAGTTAGTCGGGGGAGGTTAATGCTTCTTAGAATTGTATATGACAGTGCAAATATTGAAACAATATCAAGATTATTTGCTATAGGACTTCATTACACAAATCAATGGCCATTGGAGTTCATCCAAACTCAAACCAAAGACATATAACTCTTGCAGAGATTTTATAGTGAAACATATAATGCAACAAGGAAAGAGAACAACGCAATGGATGTGGTAGAATAGAAGGGTGCTATCACTGACAAACATGAAGAAAAAGACAATTTGATTTGAATAGATCAAGGAAATGTATGCCATTGATAGAAATTGCGTGCAAGGAGCTGTGTAGTGTAAGAATCTAGTGATATAGGGAAATACAACACATTGGGATTACTTCATATATGATTGATACTTATTCAAGGGAAAATACTTTTGCTTTCATTTCTACCCTCATACATGATAAGGTAGAATTTAACTAAAGAGTTGCATAGTGACAATTAGGTGGACATTTTAGGCATGATAAGATGCAAAAATTGTTAAAAGAATGCACTATGTATGAAGGAGTAGTAAGTAGATTTATAAAGAGATGCATGGTATGCCAAATGGTGAAAAGAGAAAGCCATAATATAGCATTTTGCACACCATAATATTCCACGGGAAGACATTTAAATAGATTGTACTTGAATTGCCAAGGATGTAACATGGATTTGATGTTGTGTTTGTTTCTACCAATACTTTTTTAGGATTATGCATGTTTTAGAAGTGTTGAAACACTAATGACTCAAGCTATTGTGTAGATTCATTCTCCAAGGAGATTGTGTGAATCCATAGATTACTAGAGACAATTGCTTAAGGATATGAGGTTATTAAGTAATTTTTGGCAAACATTGTAGCACAATATGGGAACAAAGTTGTAGTGCAATTCAACATATCATCCTCAAATACATGCTCACACAAAGATGATAAACCATGATAAATCAAATACTGTGCAATCCGTTGAGATGTTTGAGCAAAGATAAGCAAACACAACGAGATGAAACGTTAGCAGATAAGGGGTAAGTTCTCATACAACAATATAATGAGTGTGTCAATAGAATTTTCTCCATTGAAGTAGTGTATAATGGAAGGAACACGAAAGCTATGATATATTTAGTTGATTCTCTAATAGACATGAACAATGGTGATGTGGAGAGTTTTTTAGAGAATATACAACAAATTTATGGTTAGGTCCAGGAACATTTAGGAAAATAACATGAAGTACATGGAGAGCATATATGTGCATGAAAAATTAGTCATTTAAGGTTGGAGATCAAATAATGGCAAACTTTAGGAGAGTTATCCTAGAGGCATTTGAAACTAGTTGAATACAAGGAAGATAAGGCAATATAGAATTCAATAGTAGTTAAACAACATACCTATGAAAAGTTTCTTTAGAAGTTCAATATTTTGCCCATCTTTAATGTTCTGTGTTTGTGTTCATACAAAGAATAATATGTAGTTGCATATCAATAAACAAATGTGGAGATATATTTGTCAAAACAAACGTTAAGGAGGTAGGCAAAATATATATAAGAAGTGTCAGAAGAGAAGACATTTTACTCCAAAATTATTGAAATCCTTGGATTTTAAAGACAAAGTACTTGAAAATCCATAGGAAAATAAATTACACAAATATAGAGTTAGCATGAGGTCAATTGTGTATTGCTCATAGAGTTAGAATAAAATAATGATCATATCATGTAAAACATAAGTTAGGACTTTTAAGTTATGAATATGAGCTTTATGTTATATGAATAAGACAATAACATACAAGAGTTTAGAGTTGATTAGCCACGTCACTTTATAATTATATTAGTAGCTTCATAATATGCATATTTCATTTGATGTTCAAATGTGTTTATTTTTAATTACATTGAATTAATTTGTGTGCTACATGCAATTTTTTAATGGTTTTAAAGTCGAGGTAATTGTTTGGTATCTAAGAGGTGAAAGCCCAACAATATAGTATTTTTTAAGAGATGTGAGGGCATCATAAATAATCATAAGAAAATCCATTACTGTTCTAAGATAGCTAACTCAGTCAAGTTTCACAAATGTCTCCAAACAAGCAATGATTCTTTAGTGAAACAACAAAACACAACTTTACTAAAGGCCATTTACGAATTTCAAAAGACATTTATTAAATACATAATATGCAATTACATTAATATCCTTGAGAACCAACAACATCATGTCTAGTTATTGAATCTATGAGGTGGGGATGCATATGCAATCTCACAACAATAAATTTTGTAGTATTGAGTTGTCTCTTTTGTAAAACAAAATGTAATGGTGTTTAGTCTTATTAAAGGGGTCTAATAATTTGAGAATGTTAGTTTCATGTTAAAAGTGTTGGTACAAGAGAAAAAATAAAATTTATGTATTAGTATATGGTGACATGTAATCATGGTAGTATTGAAATTTAAGGTAAAGAGTTAAGTGATGAAATCGACACTAATAGAAGTCTTATAAATGATGCGATGTGATACGATATAGATAAATGACTGGTGGTTGTATGTTGAATAGCTTATCCCAAGCTCTTTTAGATGTAAGCAACCTACAAACTAAACAATAAATATTGAATGTGTGTGGGTGTGTTTATATGGAGAAAAATGGTGCACAACATTCATTGATTCACACAAATAAATGTTCTCTCGTTGTTCAAATAATAATAAAAACAGTATCCCGAAATATCTAGACCATAAAATCATCATATTGTAAATATCAAGGCATGTGATCAATAGAACCATTACAAGAGACATCTACGAGTCATAAATAACTCCACTCCATCTATGATTATGAAATTCTTAGCAAATATTGTTGTACATTTACACAAATAAAGTACAGAAAAATTAAAATGGAGGGCATATTTTTTTGCTTCAAGTAGGTGAAGTTTCATCCTTCACTGCAAATTCATGCTGCTCGAGCTACCCACATGGTCAATATGGCTTAATAGGTGCATACTGGTTGCTTAGAAGGTTCACATCAGCTATAGTTCTTATAGAAAATGGCAATTGGAGAAAGTCTTGAAGATTGGTTTTTAATCGTAGATATGCAAATCGATAGTTTAAACTTGTAGTATGCCATTGAAAGAGGTTAGATCACTTCCATTGCATATTGGTTGATTTTGAGGTTTGCATCAGCTATAGTTTCTATAGAAAATCACAATAGGAGAAAGTCTTGGAGGTTGGTGTTAATCCTAGATATGCAAAAATATGACGATTTACACATGTATGCCATCGAAAGAGCTTAGATCACTTCTACCATTTTAAAGTACGATACATAGTAAAAAATTGTCTCAATAAAGTGAACATTATAATATTAAATTGAGAAGGATCAAATAATATTTTATTCCTTTGTTACAAGACACAAGGTGAACTCTTTTTTTCTTTTCCAATAATTTTTTTATGCATTAACACAACATTAGTATATAATCACATAGTAAAAGATTTTAAGTGGACATTTAAGAAATAATAGTTTAAGTATTATTTATTGCCCACATAAATTTGTATTAACTTTGGCTTTATTAATTACAAACATTAAAAAAAACTGCGTAATGCTCTTCTGATGTTTAAAAGATATGGGATTAAAATTAAAATAATGGTTTGGTCTTTTCTTTTTAATTTACATTATATATTTTAATTTACAATCATTACACAAATCTTCACCCCTATTATGTTGGATCGTATCCAATGTAATATATTATGTTGTATCCAATATAATATTCGTATTTATTTAAAACATTATAAAATAATTTGTAAGCCCATGTATGTTAGATCAACATTACACTCAAATATTCATGACACGTTGCTTTTCTGTCTAGAATGATATCTCTCTAAGCCTCAAAGAGTTAATATTATGACGAACACAACGACAACGCTAGTATCCAACATTCCTACTCTAATAAATTCAACTTCTCTATTCTTGCTTGAACTCAACTTTTCTATTAGCATTTTTCGTATTGTATACTCCTCAGCTAAGACGTTGATAAATGCTTTATAATTTCCTCATCCATAGACCAAACATTCATGATCCACACCTAATGGTCTTTTGCTACTCCAATGGAAATGGAAATGGAAAAACCATTGAACTTGAAACATGGCAATTGTAGCAGTTAATAAAATAAGTCCAATTAAGGCGTGGCCTCGGTTTTTTTAGTACAAAAATGCCCTTTCTTTTGGGCATGAGCTGGACACCAATTTACGGGTCATTGCTACAACCATAACCTATCATTGGCTTGGATGGCACAACTAAGGGGTATCCATTCAATTAAGGGTTTGCACTTGGCCTTTTATGCATCAAATACATTAACATGGGAAAAAAGCCCTCTAGAGATTAAAATAGGGTCAACATCCCCATAAGCACTCCAGCTTAATGCTAGACCACAGCCTAACAAACAAGGTTCGTAAGGCCTAGTTAGTTCACCTTTGTGTACAAGCAAATAACAGATTTTTGCTCTAATGTATTATTTCTGGATATTGAAA
This sequence comes from Pseudotsuga menziesii, assembly GCA_001517045.1. Lineage (NCBI taxonomy): Eukaryota > Viridiplantae > Streptophyta > Pinopsida > Pinales > Pinaceae > Pseudotsuga > Pseudotsuga menziesii. Next base: position 842,397 of record LPNX010135011.1, on the reverse strand, counting down.
TACACAATAACCTATAGGCCAAACATGCTTCATCACTATATCAAGCAGGAGCAAAAGGAATAAACCAAACATGCTTCATTATAATATACCTTCGTTTGTTTAGCTTCTTGTCCCTTGGGCTATGCATGTCATAGTTGGTAGCTAGTACCAAGGAATTAGTGGTCGTTTTCCATGCCATGGCTAACTACATCTCAAACTACTGAATAAAATGTCTAATCGAGCCAAAAAAATTCCTCCTAGAAAAGAAATTCACTGTTGTCTGACCAGAAGAAGAAAAAAGTCAAATGCAATTTATAAGGTTGTTATCTCATTATGAAAGTACTGAGATAAACTCTTAACATGTTGGCCATCCAAGGTACAAGAGAATGTTGTCAAACTGCTATTTGTAATTCGTATACTGTGACAGTTCATGCCCCTTCTCCTTCTCATTCAAAACAATTTTCAAATCCAATACCATGTGAAGCACCCAAGCATAGAAATAATTGGTAAATAGTATCTCGATTATTCGGACTTTCCTTTCCCTTCAATAAGTTGTCTCTCTATTTTGAATTGTTTAACATTTAGCTTATGTAAAGATGTCCTGCATCACAGTTTGCAGTTTTGGTTGAAACTTTTTTCCAATATTCCACCAGGGTCAGCTTCAGCATTGTTTAAGTTCCTTAATATACTTCGATGTCGCTTGGCTGGTTGCAACTGATATTTGCAACTTCAATTCTAATGAAAAATAAATTATCTCCACTGATGATCCTTGTCCTGATCTGAGCTTGCAACCTTTAATCATTTGTTATTGTAAGCACTGCTGTAAATTATGTTCAAGGATAAATGATCCTGTGCATCACTAAAACTATATATATGCTACAACAATGGCTGCAATATTTGCTTACATCCATAGTTAGCCAAGTGTATTAGTATCAAATGTATAAGACACAAAACTCAAATGCACAATACACAGGTGCATCAGTAACCTTTGATATTATAAGCCATGCAAAGCTTACTGGACAACATTCTGCATGAAAGAAAATAAAAACATAGAAATTATTATTAATCTAGTATTGCAATGTAGTTATGCCCATTTGCCCATGAATTTAGGTAACAGGGCATGCACAATGCAACAAACAATCGTACAATTGAGCATTAATATCTGAAATATGAATTTCAGCCCTTGATATGTTGAGATATTTCACTCAACATCCACTTCAATGAGAAATCTACCAGCATAACTGTAAAGTTAATACAGCTAATTTGCATCCAAAATCATTCCTCCATTGGTGTGTCCAATTGTGTTGCGTCAACAACTGGTGGTACGGAATCCACTTTATAACGCAAACTCTGAGCCAAAGGAGAATCCATGTGACATAAATAACTAAAAACATCAATATCAATGTTTAACTTGAAATGTCACAAAGTCACATAAAAGGGCAAGAAAGTGCACCTTCTTATAGAAGGTTGAATATGAATTATCCCAAACTAGTTTATAGATGCCAGCTATTGGAGTGCAGAAGTTTCCCTGCAAAGAGAAGAAATTTAATTAAAACTCTCTAAAGTGAATATAAACAGACACATTCATATATGACCAAACGTTTCCTCATTGCAGGTTCAACTTCAAACTTCACTCTATGAGACTGGAAGACATGATCCATGTGGGAAAACATGGTATGGGCTATGTCTTTTACATGCCATGATCCTTATGATCTCATAGGGCTCACGCCATGCAGGCTAACAATAACAAAAAAGCTTGCAATTACAGCTCTAAAAGACACAAGTGTTAGCACAAGGATGAATAAACAACTTTAACATATAATTACTAGGTGCATATTACAGGTCTGATATTTAAATTTTAGTGAGTATTTAATGCAATTTGGCAGTGTTCTTTGGTCTCTACGGCTCATAATTCACTTCTAGGTTGCATAGAAGTTCCTCCCTATGGTTAGCAAGCACTCACCCAAAGTTTAGAGAGATTGATCATTGTATGAAGTGACAGTGTACATGACTAGTTACCTTAGAACCTTCTAGGTTCAAGTATGACCAGGCCTTAAGGGCTAACGTATCATGTCCATTGTCGATTACATGGAGACAAACTCTTACTAGTATGTGCATGTACACTATATTCATATGTCAAAATTTCTTGAGCATATGTGCAGGGGTATACGTGGGTGTCTTTATGAAGAATCAAAATACAATGAAAGATGATGCTAAACATACCTGATTTGAGTCATATCTTTGATATGGAATTATTTGCTGCAACAAAACAATGTTGTTAATCAGATACATGTGGAAGACATAACACAACATTAATTAACATTGTATCTTTAAGATGATTGACTACCTTGCCCAAGATGCAAAATCAAACCTAAATGATAATGCTTACAACATCAATCTAAAAAGACAAGGCTAGAGAAACAAACATGTGACCAAATCCAATAATAAATAATGTGAGGGGATGTAAGTGGGGTTAAACCACCATTAACTGTATGAGGGTGCCATATATATGTTGTAAAGAGAGATGATTAACTTGAGTCTGGTACATATATTGTGGGTAGCCTACGCCGGGCTCCCAATGCACTTTCTGCACCATTAATATACCCGATATTTATTACTCTCTCCACACATATATGTGTCCATTATTTATGTATGCATTCTATAAAGTTTTGCATTATATTAGATCAATTAAGTTCAGGCCAGATTGAATTGAAAATTGAAATACTGGAGACAATTATGAATAAAGGAGGCAAGTCCAGTTTTTACTTAATTAAGTATCATAAAGAACATCAAATATTAACACATCAAAGCTCTTGAGTATTGGAATTTTTTTAATTTTATAAATCTGATACCTTAGTTACAAAATTAACAGTTAAGAAGATATGCGAAACAAAGATATTAAGCAAATGCAAAGAGGACCACTGAATCTTGCAAATGTGAAGAGGGCCATAGACCACAGAATATATGTGAGATGTGGCAAAAAGACAAAGATGTATCCACACCAACAAGCAAGCAACAAAGCAAATTAAGCCACAAGTCATTTGCGAAAGAACATAAGGCACCAATTTCAGACCTGAGGCACCAGAAGACAGTACCTAAAACAAAGTTAGGGCACATGCAACGAACATCAAAGTTTGAGACGCTTGTGACAGAAAGAATGAGACAGTAGGACTTCTGAATAATCATTGCAATGCCACATCTGAATTTGATAACCAAAAGACAGGACAGAGATGCTCTAAGTTTCAGGGAGTCTGGAGCAATGTTTTAAAACTCGGACTCGGACTCGGAATCGGTCAAGGGTCAACTCGGACTCGGACTCGGAACCGGTAATGAATCGGTAATGACTCAGCCGATTTGAATTTAATTACTCAGATTACTCAAAAATACATAAAATATTAAATTTTAAAGAAAACAATATTTTAAAGATTTTAATCCATGCTTGCAAAGCATTAGAGACAAAATATCCAACGTCTACTCATGCACATACCATATAAGTGTGAATATATCAAAATGGCATCGAGTGTACTGTACAATACATATCTAGAACAAAAAACATAATCAACGAGGCCTAAATGGCTTGGAGAGTCCAAAAAACAACATGCTATAATGCCACTACATCATATGTCAATGATCGTACATCTCTTTTTGTTTAGCCGTATCCTCTTCAAATTCTTCAAACTGTTGTTGCAACTCCAACCTAATCTCTCCAATAAATTCTAAATCAACTTCCCATGGGGCAATATTTCCTCTAACAGCAGCCAACTGTTGTTTAAATCTATTAATGCCCCCTCCTTTAATCTATGTCTTGCAACACTAGCAATACATTTTCCCTTCAATGACATCAGCATGGATCCATGCCTGATCTTTTCCTTTTGGGGCCAATCTAGAATCTAAATCCAAAGGAAATCTAAACATGCAAAGCAAAAAGAAAAAAACCTTATTATTTTGGCAGCAAACAATAGAAAACAGGACTGATATTTGTCAATTTAATGAGAAAAAAGAAAAAATGGCGAGTTGGAAGCTAACTTACATCTAGGTAACAAAAAACCGGTCTCCAACAGTCCAACTCCTCCAATCATGTTGATTGTTCTTCACTATTGTACGCTTCTCCAAGCCTCCATGAATCCAAACAACAATAATGCCAAATGCTCACAAACATCTTACAGCAAAAGTGTGAGGCAAATAGAGGGGTAGGGGGTCATCTTATGGCCTCAGGTTATGGTTAGAATAAGAAAAATCTTAAAAATAAAAAATAAACATGTTATTTTGGAGTCTGCATTCTTGTGGGTGTCTGCCACAGCTGACTCGGCTGACTCGGGTTGCAACTCGGTCAACTCGGCCGACTCGGCCAACTTGGCCAACTCGAACCCTAACTTGGCTGACTCGGACCCAACTCGGCCGACTAAGTATAAAATCGGCCACCCGAGCCGAGTTGCAGGCCGAGTCAGCTCGGCCAGGGGTCAACTCGACCAACTTGGACTCGGACTCGGCCGGTTTTTAAAACACCGGTCTAGAGTCTGGGTAGTACACAGTGTGAAACAGCAAAGCCACATGAAGTTTTGGTGAAGACTCACACATCAATGAGGTCAAGAAGAAAAACATTAAGGGAAGCAACATCAGACTTGAGATTAATAGAAGGCAAAAAAACTCCTACCAAGAACAAGACACATGATGCACAAACTCTTGCAAGATGACCTCCGTATATATTTCGAAGATGCCCAAAAGTTAAGGCAGAGGAAAAACATCAAAGAAAACATGAGGAAGGACAAGCGTACATGTAGTAAATGTAATCACAAGCAGCATCATGTACAGAAGCAGCCATTATAGACATGGAGTGTCGATCTCAAAAACACCAGCATGGAGGGCAATAACTGTTGACTGCAAGGCAGAAATCGCTGACATGATCCCAGACGTGGCAGAGTTGTGATGGTAACACGGAAGAAACACCATTGACACTATTCCCAGAAAACGTGGCAGAGTTGTGATGGTAACAAGGAAGAAACACCATTGACACTATTCCCAGAAAACGTGGCAACCAGTTAAATACAGATGTGGGCAATAGAAGACAATCACACAAATAAGATGCGATAATGGAATGGCACCAGTCTGAAGAAAACAGACATATTAAGGTCTCAAACCTCTTATGCGGGGGAGCGCCCCCCACCCCTTGCTCCCACTCCCGAAGTTCGCTTCCTTCGAAAAGTCACTCCCAAAACGCTCCCAGTTTTGGAAGCGTGCCCCTGAGACACTCCCTACCTCTCCTATACTAGGTTGATCATTTGATGACAATGTTATGATACCTCCCTTCTTTGCCAAGCTCCTATAAAAGCTATTATGGTTGATGGTTTGATGACAATGGTATAAGTTATAACTACTAGTACTAGATTATTGATGTTAAATGGTTTAATGATAATCCATGTTTTCTATAACCAATTCAACATCCTACATATTTTTTTAGATATAAATCCATCAAAATATATTAAAATATATACTACATAAAAAACGCTCCCAAAATGGGAATGTTATCACATATACATTCTGCAGCTGGGATACCATGATGCAGCATACAGACTTGTCTCTATTTCTATTCTGGGCTATTTTTCACATGGTGTATTAACATGGAAATTTACAACTTCAGTTATTCCAGATCTGTGTTCATCAGATTTTCCTTGTCGAGACTGAGATTCAGGGGTCCATTGAGATGCTTTTGGTGATGATCTAGTTCACTGTAGCAGAGCAACATATGAGAGTTGGTACACACAATTATAGAGGGGCTTATCTGTTGGAGACAGATATATATGGTGAGATCAAGTATACACTTTTTTTGTTTGATTTTGCTCTATGAAGTATGTCAGACACCTATGCTTATCATGTTAGGATGATTATGGTGACCTATGCTTATATCTATTGTTGCTTTAACTTGTGTTATGATTAATTAAGGAATTTGATGTGAAGACTGTTTCACATGCCATGGTTGTACAAATTGTAAACCTTGGTGCTAGGTTGGTTCCATATCACTTGTCCCCATCCATTCAGTTCATCCACCTTCGATCTTATTCCATGACTTAGACTGATTAACACTTGCAAGATTGAAGATCATTTTCCCCATTGTGACCCCTATGTATGATGGACTCCATGTTGCTTTGTGTCTCTAGCTATGAAGTATGTGGCTTGGCCAGTGTGGCTGGGTCCACAGGGTAGTTCTCCTTTAGTCCTCAAAACAAGTGCTCCACCATAACAGTGTTGCTAAACACTAAAACATCGGAACGCATAAAAGCTATATCTAAAGGATGCAAAATTAATGTTTAAAAAATAGTTAGTGGCCAAAATTTTGAGCACTCATTCCTTGTATAATGTAAGGCTCAATCTACCCTCCACAGGGGCGGTAGGGAGAGGCAAACCCGTCGAGGCTATGGATTGCTCGTTAGCAAAGGGTCTGGGCCTTAGTTATTTATTGGAGCCCAAAAGGCTTTCCAAGGAACCTGCTCTTGTAGGCTGGCTACTATCTTGTGAAATGTAAAGTGATTTGAAAAGGTTAATGGTCAAAGGATGAGCATTCAATCCTTGTATAGTGTTCGGTTCATGTGCCCCCACAGAGCATCAGGGTGAGACTAGCTTGCAAAGGCTAGGTCTTTATCAGTACTGGAGCCCATAAGGCTTCCAGGGCAACTGCCTTTGAAGGTTGACCTATGTTGCGAATAAAGTGCAAAGGAAAACTTGTTAGAGTCTAAGGGAAGCATATCCAAGTACTTTAACCATCTGTGAGACACTCCCATCCCCTATTGTTATCTGTCATACACATGCCACCTTGGTCGAGTGTATTATTCATCATTCAGATAGATTACTAAGTCAAAGTCAGTTAAAAGTCATTCCCCTTTGCCTTAACCTTGTTCTTCCATCCTCACCCATCTGTAGCACATTGTTTACCCTTTGTAAGTATGGCATTAACCAGCAGACTCCCAAAAAATTCTAAGATTCTTCAGAAGTAAAGGTACATCTTACTATTCGTATTATTATTTGTCACCATGAATATGAATAACTGATTTACGTTGGCCTTTAATATACACCATTGGAGCATTTATTACCTTGGATGGTTGCAAGATCATATTGATACGGTATCTCACCTTGATTTTGGGTACTTTGACCTGGCCAACCCAGTTGACCAAGTCAATCACAGCTCCCAAGGAAGTGACTCAAAAGTACAACATGGTCTATATTTGTTCTAGATATGCACAAGACCAATACTACGGTTTCAGTTTTGAGAGTTTGGCCCTGATTCTCCAGAAAAGTGATTATTATCACTTAATTATTGGCCAAATGATCAAATTTTATTCCAGATGGCAGTATGATGGGTTCTCCTAGAGCAGAGTAGTGTTCCAGGGGGTATGAGTAGTCACTTATACCATTCTTCATGTCTCTAGATCATCTAGAGCAGTCAGTTTGCCCCAGTTTGCACCTTAGATAGAGTTGTGGTAGATTTATCAGTTTCTAAATATTGTACTGACAAAGAATGAACTAGAAAAATCACTGAAAAAATCGATTTGGCCTCCTGGGTCAACAAAATGGCTTGGAATTTTGACAGATGATGTGTTTCAACGTACCAGACAACCCTCCAGTAGGTTTTAGTCAACAGATGTCCGGATTATTTTATCTATGGCTCAGTCAGTGAGGAAATCCCCCCAAGGGGCACCCCCTCTCATGGCTAATGATGTATTTCACTGTTATATTATGTGTTTTGAAGTTGTAAAAGGGGCCTAGGGTGAATTAAGCCCCTAGTGAGCCCCTCTTATGTACTATCATGTCACAACTTATGTTCTATTGTGACTTTGATTTAGGATAGGTGTCATTGAGCAAAGTGTGCCCCCCTTTGACTTAGTCATTTGATCTGTGTCATGACTTATGTATTGTTGATCTCCACCATTGATGATGTTTTAATCTAAACCGTTGGATTATAAAGTGAGTTAGGATTTATGTCTCTCTAAAACTATTTATGAGAGGTGACCCCTCCATTTTAATTCATGAGCTTTGGCACCAGAATTTTAATAAATAAATTTTTGTCTAGGATTATTTTCTGTGTATCTTGTGGATGGTTTGATGATTTGATGATTGGCATTGCTACTTTTCTATATTGAGGTTTATTTGGGATACATCTTGCATTTCTTCTTTACCCATCTCATCTACATGAAAGGGAGGCATGCTAGGCGAGAGCGAGAGGGCGTTTTTCTGGGGCAGCTCACCTTCATCCCGGCCACTGGGTGTTCGAATCAGGGAGTATCTTGTTCTTTATGATTTTTTATTCTCTTTCTTCTCTGTATTCTGCAGATCTCGCTCATTTGTCTGATCAGTTGATTTTTCTCTGATCTGGCAGGTTGAAGGAGGCGCTATGGTGACTGGCTGTGGAAAAATAACAACAAGATCTTCCTTGGAAAAGTTCATTTCGACGGGAAAGTGGCATTCTTCATCATTTCTTAGTTCATCTACAAGATCCAGGTATGTCTCGCAAGTAAGTTTCTCTTCTTTTATTTTATGTATCTACATTGCTCATCACTCTATTATATTAAAACCCTCATTTCATAGATCTATAGTTCTAGCTTGCGACAAGCTATAAAATTTAAAACCCACTTTGGAATAAGCACAAAACCCCTAAGTCTAAATTTTCATCACAATCGGACTCCATTTTACCGTCCAAAGCACTGGCCTCCTGCTACTTAGGGAAAAACGCCCCCCTTGGGGGAAGTGGGTATTTCACAAACCGCAAACTGGCTATTGTTGGTTTCAGTTTTATTTGCCTATCCAATTTCAACTAATTTCGCCGTTTTGCCCTAGATCCCAATTTTCTGCATAAAACCCTGGGGTAAATTTGGGGCTTTTCACCTGGATGCTCAAAATCTCTTGGTAATCGTTCTAAACTCTAATTAACCATCCTACTAAGAGATTCCACCAAGTTTCCCTCAGTTACTCTTTCATTTTCGTTATTTTAGGGTTTCTTGGTCATAGGGATGCCCCCTGGGCTCTATGTTTTCATTGAGTCTGAAGTGTTGGTATCCTTGGCTGGTGTCACATCCGAGTTCTTTCGGAGGTCTTGGATATCGTAGGTCACGACTTTGGTTGCATTTCCTATGTCGTCCTAAATAGGATCACCTCAAGGGGTAACTACAAGATTCGTGATAACAGGGAGCTTTTGAAAAATTCGTTTTTCAATCTGCTCCCCGCTCCCAACAGAATAGTCACAAACCACAATGTGGAACTCCAAACATGATGATTCTAGAGATATTTTTTAAATTTCTCTGACATCTCTAAAACGGAAATGTTAAATGGTTTCATTTGAAAACATGTACCAAAAGGAATTAGAGATTGTGGTTGGAAATGTCCAATGTGTGCATGGCATTTATAGAACATTAAAAACAAATCCTTTTTTGACAAGTATAGATGTTCAAAAAGTGGTCGAGGTTCCTGAAAAATGAATGTTCTGGTCACATATAGATTTTTAAGTCTAGTTGAAGAAATTATGTATTTGTAACGTTGGGCCTGACCAGCTCGATAGTTTTAGGTGTTTAGGTTGAAACTAGCCATTCCAGCCCTGTGCAGAAAAAATTCAGATTTGTAATCGATGAAATCAGATATCAAATTTGACTCCAAGACAACAAAATGAGTTGTGAAGAAAAATTATAGTTGATCATACCCCCTGAAAAAGGTTGATCTATAAACAAGTTGAATGATGTCTTCAACTTGTAATGGATATCCAAAGTGAAAGTTCATGGAGTCTTATGCTGACTCAATTGACTTGAAAAAAATCCATTCACATTGTAGACAAAAGACTAGATGATGGAGGGACTTAAACATTGAGTGCAAAAAGAAGGATAACACGTGGTACTGGATCAGGGGTCAAGCTTTGACAACAAAACCAACTCTTATTGAGGGCAGGCGAACACTTTGCATTCAAGCACTCATCGAGCTTTTTCAGCTGATAATGATTTTGTACATGATGAGAAATGTTGAAAGCCATTTTTGGAGCTCTCATTTAAGGAGGAATGTTGGACAACCAAATGAGATCCAACTTAATAATAGATATAATTTTAATGTATATAAACTTCATTTAATTTGGTATGTGACCAAAAAATATCATTATTAAAATAAAGGGGGTTAAGTGGTTAAACCATTGTAATCATATATCAAATGAAGTTTCATGATTAACTTGAAAGAGTGGTAGATGTATTGTGGGTAGACTACATCGGGTGCCATATATATGTTGTAATGATAGATGTGTCGTGATTAGCTTGAGAGACTGATAGATGTACTGCTACGTTGGGTCCCCATGATATACTGTTATAGCATTCATATATGACATTTATTATTCTTTCCAAGAATATCTGTATCTGTTAAGCATCTTATAAAATTCTGCAGATGTTGGCAATCTAGACACAGACAGAACATTACTGCAAAATTATTGATCAAGTATGCCTAAAAACTGAAGCATCAAGCACAACATTGAGGTGGCCAAGACCCTTAGAAGATATTATATGTGGAACTTACATTGCTTTCTCCTGATTGACTTATTAGCTCCAAACAAAATCCTACATCCTGGAAGCAAACATTGGAAGGTTAATAATCTTCTTTCTCTACTCTTCCAGTTCATTATTTGCAAAAATCATAATAAGCTTTGTAAAAATTTCAACAGCTTGAACATATATCCTTATTAGAACCTTGGAGCCAAAGTGTGAATTAAGCATTTCACTTTGGTCTACAACTCAGAAATTAGTCATAAAATGTCAGTAGCTAAAAATATAGTTCAAATAAGAAATTTAGAAAAAAAAGATATTCTTGTTTTTCCAAACATTGATACAAATGGTGTGAAGACAATAACTTTCATCCTGTGGAAAAAGTACATTGAAGGAGATGGTAGTTCAGATCATAAATATAACATGAGGCACTTACAGGTAACCCTAAAACAGAAGACATAGATGACAATTAGAAAAATTACATATGCTTAAACCAGAGCACAAGAAGGATAAAATATAACAAGTACAAAACGGAAATGGAAGCTAACAAAATTAAATATGCTTAAAATCCCCTGTAAATACTAGGCTAGTAATAACCCGTAGGATAATACAAAAAGGCTAAAATGAGCCAGTGACAAGGAGGAGACGAAAATTCTGAAGATCTTCAATTAGATCCAGTTCAAAAAGCAAAAAATGAGAATCACTTGTTTCACTTAAAGTATGATAACTATAAATCTATAATGAATCATTAGAAGGGTCCAACCCTGGAACTGATCAAGTGCATCTCAATTTTCCACACACAATAAAGTTCATATGTGGGTTGTTAGCATTTTTGTAGCTCGGAGGTACTCCTACATCAGGTGCCTAGGTGCAGGAATCCGAGGTGATGTCATCAAGCGACTTTATTAATGATCATCCATTAAAGTACATTTTTTATGTGTCTTTATGATGTAAAAGTGAGTTGCAGTTTATTATGTTTATAAAGTGACTTTAAGTCATAAAGTGTACTTTTATAATATTTAAGGAAAAGTGATTTTTCGAAAAGAAAAGATTTAGTGTATAGTTCACTTAGGAAACTTAAGTGAACTTGAGATTAGATCTTGAGATCAATATTTAATCGGAACCGTGGAATTTGAAGAGTCAAGTAAGTTACCCTAATGAGGGAAATAAAAGAGAAATGAGACTTCATTTCCATGCATCCAAGAAGAGAGTTTTTGGTGAGAGGCACGAATCTCAAGAGGAGATTGAGAGGGGTCGATTCCCAAGGAGCAGCTTGGAGAGAATAGAGAGAAGTGGAAGGTGAAGACTAAGACAAGGTTCAGACTTTAATGAAGGGCACAATTTTCAAGAGAAGACTAGGTCATGAAAACCAAGGCAGCTTGCAGCCATCTATGCTAGGCCGTACTGCAGAAATAAACACTTGAAGAGGGCACAGTTACCAAGGAATATTCTGAGCACGTTTTCCAAGGGATTGTACAGCAATAAATGCCGATATTTATTGCTGGAGAGAGCACAGAGTTTGAGGCTGATCCTGGGCACATTTTCCAAGGGAATGTACAGCAATAAATGATGATATTTATTGCTGGAGTTTGCACAGAATTCAATGCTGTTTCTGGGCAGATTTTCTGAGGCTATACACAGTAATAAATGCTGATATTTATTGCTGGGAATGTTTGAAGCATGTGTGAGCATAAAATTCATGGTTGTGGTCTGTAAAGGACATAAGTACTGTTGGTTTTAAGCTGAGATTCTTATATTGTAAATTGTGCAAGAGAAATTTCTGAGTTTTCACTTCATAATAAAATATCTTCCCTCTCACTAGTTTTCCCCAAGTGTGGGGTTTTTCCAGGGTCTATCGTTATATAAAAAATATATAACATAATGAGATATATAAACCTATATAAAAATTAAATATCAATATTAATTATTAATATCAATATATATTAATATTAAAAATTAATTAATTTGAAAATAGAAAGAGATGTGCCCTTTCATTTGAAAAGGCACGATAAGGGTTGTATAAAGCCCTACCAACGTAATTGTAAAATCATCATTCATCTTCAATATTCAGTTTATACTTTCAATATCGAGTTATTTTCCATTGGTTGATTATTCACTTGAGTAATCCTTGAGAATATCCGGATATGGATATTACATTGGTATCAGAGCCAACCCTTCCTCGGGCTTCTGCTGATCTCTGACCTGTAGACAAACTCTCAAGGTTTCTTTGAATTCGGATCTTTGATCTAATATAGGCTTTTAGCCATCTTCGTCGCGACCTGCAACCCCACTCCTCTTCACACTCACGTTATCCCCCCTCCAGTTACTAACACCACTGCCTGCGCCTTCCACGAGCTCCACCGCCACGATAGTTCCAACCCCATCCCCCTTCATTCTCCATAGCCATGCGCCCTTCAGCTCCTTTTCACCATTAAAGCTTAAAACCCAAATTCTAAGCATTCAAAAAAAATATTATAATAATATATTATATAGTTCTTATTTTGGCAATAATAATTCTTTTGTAAATTAAAAAAAAAAAAGTCAAAGTAGTCAAATAAAATAAAAAGACAAAGTGAAAGAAAATACTAAAAGAGCGGAAATCAAATCTCGGAAGATATTGAAGAAGTCACTGAAGCCAATTACAGATTTATTGAAGAAATTATGGATTCCATATATAAATCCAATTTTTAGGCTAAGTGTTTGTTATCACATATACATTTGCAGTTGGGCTACCATGATGCAACATACAGATTGATCTCTTAATTGTTCTGAGTTATTCATTCACATGGGATTTTAGCATGGATCATTACAATCTCAGCCATTTCAAAGCCTTTGTTTAACAGTATTTCCTTGTCAAGACTGAGATTTCCTTGCCCATTGAGATGCTTTTAGTGGTGGCCTAGTTCATTTGAGTAGAGTAGCAGATCAGATATGGTACACAGTTACAAAGGGGCTTTATCAGATGGAGACAGGTAAATGGTGAGATGGGTATTTGGCTCTTTGGTTTGTTTTTGCTCTGTGATGTATATTAAACACCTAGGATTGTTTTGTTGGATGATCATGGTGACCTATGCTTATATATATTGATGCTTGAACTTGTGCTAAGACTGATCAAAGAACTCAATGTTGAAGACTATTTCCCATGCCATGCTTTACACAAATATTAAACCTTCATGCTATGTTGGTTCCATATGTCATTTGTCCTCATCCATCTAGTTCATCCGTTGTTTGAATTTTATCCCATGACTTAGATCGACTGAGACTTGTGAGATTGAGGGTCTTTTCCCCATCTTGACCCCTATGTATGATAGACTCCATGTTATCTATGTCTTTGGCTATGAAGTATGTGGCTTGGCCAGTGTGGCTAGGTTCACTAGGTTGTTCTCCTTTAATCCTCAAAACAAGTACTCCTCCCAACAATGTTGCTAAACACTAAAGCATCGAAACGCATAAATGCTATATCTAAATGATGCAAAGTATAAATGTTAAAAAAGTAGTCGTTGGCCAAAGGGTTGAGCACTCATTCTTTGTATAATGTAAGGCTCATTTTCCCTCCAAAGGGGCAACAGGGTGAGGCAAACCCATCGGGGGTATGGATGCTCGCTGGCAGCGACACTAGGCCTTAGTCATTTACTGAAGCCCAGAAGGATTTCCAAGGCACCTGCTTTTGTAGGTTGGCTACTATCTTATGTGAAAGTGAAAACTAATCGATGCGACAACCATCTATCTTTTGGGGGTTAAGATATTTGTAACGTCGTGGCTTTGGTTGCATGTCCCCTCTGCCATCCTGTATAGGATTACTCTACGTGGAAACTACAAGATCCGTAATAACAGTGTCCTTATTGCGAAATGGAATTCCAATATCTTACATTTTTTAAGAATTGCAATCGCTCCTATACAATGTGGTAAATATATTATTATTAAAGACGATCAAGGTAACTCACAATTGCAATCACAGGGATTGGAAACAGGGATAATTTTAGGGGCGAATTTGTAATATCCCAAATCCTGATATTTTCTATTTCTAAGCAAATATGCTGATACAACTGGGCATGCAAAAATCCCTATTTTATATGAAAAATTAGGGTTAGGGTTTATTAGATAGAATGAACACTTACCACTGATAAGCCGGCTAGACTGCTTCAGAGAAAGTATGCAAGCACCGAGAACTGGATCGGAGATGGGCAGATCTCTTCTGCTTCCGGTGAACCCCCAGCAGCAAGAACCCCAGTCAAAAAAGGGTGACGCTTTCAGTGAAGGAGGTGTCCGATGAAGCTGCCGTTTTGTAGGGCTGATAGCCTTCCTGTGCCGGAGAGAATGCCTGGTACATGCGGAATTTCTGAGACCTCTAGGCAGGATAGCGACTTGCTCTGGTGAGACAGCTGCTCACGCCCCTGGGATCCCGAAACTGCTAATAACTGCTCCAGATGAACACGAATGGATCTGATAACCATCGGGTACCGGAGTATGATGCTGATGATGAGAATGGTGCCTGAGTTTCGGAGTAAAGCTGAGATCTGAAGGCCCAGCAACTGATTAGGGCTTTCTGGCTGAAAACCCCCTCCTTACGGCTGCACACGTGTCCCTGCAACGATCTATACCATATACTGGATAACTTATGAATGGATGGAGAACAAGTGGTGAACCTGTATGGCTTACCCTGAATAAGACTAGGACAGATGTTTCACTGCCGAAATCCCGTTAGCTGAAGACTCCGTCTCCAACCCCAACTGCTGTGCGGCACGCTGTGCTGCTATCCAAGAGCTCCCAAAATAATCATAATCAAAAGTGAAGTCTCCTTTTGCTTTATCCTCTATTTATAATGTTCAACTGTGAAAACCCTAATCTTTGACCTAATTAGGTCACTTTATCTTCTAATTTGCCGTTGACTTGCATGCATGCGGATGGAGACTTAAAGAGTGCATACATCATTAAATAATGCTTGGATGACATGCACGAAGGTGGCCTTTGGCCCCGGTGGCCCTTCTTGACGTCATGATGATGCCCTAGATCTTCTATGGATGGCATCAGTCCTTAGTTGATTCCCTAGCTATCAGTAACCGCTCGAACCCACAGGAATCACATAGGTTAGCGGTTTTGGGCCTCAAGGCCTAATTGGAAGAGGACATTACAGTCCTCCCCGCTTGAGATTGCTTGTCCTCAAGCAACTTCAAACTGGGATGCTGCAATACCTGTTCACCTTCCCAGGTGGCATCCTCTGGTGGTAGTTCCTTCCATTGAACCAAGTATTCTCTCATTATCTTGTTCCTGAGCTTCCTCTCTCTAGTCTGTATAATCCGTTCGAGAATCAGTATCAACAGTCCTTCATCATCTAAAGGAGGCAATTCGGTGGATGGAGCAATGTGTTGCCCAAGGAACACACTGTGAATTTTGCTTTCCTGTGGAAGTTCTAGTTCATATGCCACCTCTCCCACTTTCCTGATTATTCTGTATGGTCCATAGAAGCGGGGTTTTAACTTCTCTACTCCTTTCTTCTTAAGTGAGGACTGTTTGTAAGGCTGGAGCCTTAAGTATACTAAATCCCCTACCTCAAAGCTCCGCTCAATCCTATGTTTGTCGGCATACAACTTCTGTTGGTTCTGGGCTGTTTGTAAATTCTCCTTTAATATTTTCAGAATGTCCTGACTGTCCTATATCCAATCCTTAGCCTTAGGAGTCCTACTATCTCCAAATGCCAAATCTGCATAGTCCAAGGCCTCGTAACCATATAATGCCTTAAAAGGAGTCATCCTAATAGACATGTGATAAGTAGTATTGTAGCAATACTCTCCTAGGTGTAGCCATTTGATCCAGGTTCGCTGCTGCCCTGCTACATAGTTCCTTAAATATCCTTCGATCCACTTGTTAACTATCTCTGTTTTCCCGTCACTCTGGGGATGATAACTCGTACTAGTAGCCAGTTCGGTCCCCACCAATCTGAACAGTTCCTGCCAGAAGGCACCCGTGAATCTGCTATCCCGATCACTAACAATGGTCTTAGGTAACCCGTGTAACCTGAAGACCTCCCTGAAGAATAACTCAGCCACTTGAGCTGCCGAGTAGTCTGATGATATCGAGAAGAAATGTGCAAACTTGGTCAGTCTGTCAACTACTACATATAAACAATCTCGCCCTTGGACCTTGGGCAAGCTTGAAATAAAGTCCATGGAGATGCTTTCCCACTTGCTCTGGAATCGGTAGTGGCTGGAGTAACCCTGCTGGATGGGTGTTCTCAATCTTGTTCTGCTGACAGATGCTACATTCCCGGACATGCTGCATAATTTCCCCCTTGAGGCCCTTCCATGAGAACCTCTCTCTGATCTACCCGTAGGTCTTTAAGAAACCTTGATGCCCTGATAAAGGAGAATCGTGGGCTACCTGAATGATCTTTTTCCTCAATGTGGATTCTGGGACGAGGTATATCCTGTTTTTGTAATAGATGATGTCATCCACAATCCTGTACCTGTCATTCTGGATTTTCCCGTCCAATAATTCGCAAGCGAATTTATTTTTGGAGTATTCCACTAAGAGAAGTGCCCTCCAATCCGTGGATAAACTACTGAGAGATAATGGGGCTGGACACTTGGATAATGCATCAGCTACTACATTATTCTTACCTTTTACATACTCGATCTCAAAATTGTAGGCTTGTACCTTGCTGACCCATTTCTGCTGTCGCTCATTCAGTTCCTTCTGCTCGAGGAAATACTTGAGGTTGTTATGATCGGTTTTGATTTTGAACTTACTGCCCACCAGGTACTGTCTGAATTTTGTGAGAGCATGCAAGATGGCTAGCATCTCTTTGTCATATATGGAGTAATGGCGCTCGTAGTTCTTCAGTTTTGGCTCTCAAATGCAATAGGGTGATTATTCTATATCAACACTGCTCCTAACCCTTCCCCTGAGGCATCACATTCTACTACAAAGGGTTGTGAGAAGTCTGGTAATGCTAGAATTGGAAAAAGAACTCATAATAACCTTCATCTCCTCGAAAGTTTTCTGTGCTAAATCTGTCCAAGTGAACGCTCCTTTCTTGGTGAGATCTGTGAGGAGTGCTGCAAATTGGGAGAATCCCTTAGCGTACCGTCAGTAATAAGTGCACAGACCTAAGAACCCTCTCAATTCTGTAACTGTTTTTGGCGCGGGCCAATCTCTGATAGCTCGGATTTTCTCCATGTCAACCTGTACTCCTTCTGCATTGATTATGTTTCCTAAATACAGCATCTCCTTCATGCCAAACTCACACTTGGACATTTTCGCATAAAGCGAATGTTCTTCTAAAATACTCAATGCTTCGTCCAGGTGTTTCAGATGCTCTTCCCATGTTTTGCTGTAAATCAGGATGTCATCAAAGAACATGAGCAAAAACTTACGTAGCTGTGCTCTAAAGGTGTGGTTCATGCATGACTGGAAAGTGGTCGGAGCATTGGTAAGTCCAAAGGGCATGACCAAAAACTCATAGTGACCATAGTGACAGCGAAAAGCTTTTTTGGAGATGTCCTGATCCCTTACCTTGATCTGATGGTACCCCGAGTGAAGATCGATCTTGGAGAAGTATTGGGCTCCCCGAAGCTCATCCATGAGTTCGTCAATTCTGGGAATTGTATACCTGTTCTTAATGGTCTTCTTGTTGAGTGCTCGATAATCAATGCACATCCGCAGTGTACCATCCTTCTTTTTGACCAATACTACTGAGGATGCGAAGGGGCTAGAACTGGGCCGAATATATCCAAGCTCTAGTAATTCTTTGATTGTCTTCTCAATCTCATCCTTGTACCTTTTGGGATGCCTGTAAGGAGTGGTGATGACTGCTTGTGTTCCCTCCTCTAGCTCGATGATGTGTTCAAACCCTCGGTCTGGTGGTCTACCTGATGGAAGGTCCTGAAAAACCTTTTCATGTTTCTGTAGCAAGGCTTGAATGTCACTTGGGTGTTGTGTGCTGGTCTCTGGGGGTTTACTGAAGGTGACTAAACATTCTGCAGCCCATTCTATATCATCCTGTCGAAGTACTGCCTCCATCCTCTGTGACGAGACCAGTTTTGGGGGATAAGTGTTCATGCCCCTCAAAACTACTCGTTTGCCGTCTAGCCCCTGGAATTCCATTTCCATTGCCCTGTAATCTGTAGTGTATTTCCCTATAGAGTAAAGCCACTGAACACCCAATACCACATGAGTATCCGCTATATCCACTACATAAAAAGAGTCCGTCATCTGATAGTTACCTAAGGTGACATTCAATTTTGGGATCCAGTAGTTGCACTCCATGCTGGAGTTCTCGGCTACTGCTACAGTGAATCCTTCGAACTTCTCGGTCTGAATACCTCTCTTGGCTACCCAAGCGGAGTCAATGAAATTGTGGGTGGATCCCCCATTAATCAATACTCCTACTCTGTGGCCCTATACTACTCCCCTGACCTTGAGAGTATGGAATCTTGGTACTCCAGATAATGTAGCAATGACTCCCTCTGGTGTATCACCCTAATGTGACTCCTCTTCTGTGGCTTCCTGCTCATAGTCGTCCTCATCACTGTCTGAATATACCTCAATGTAGTGAGCCTTCGCCTTCCCTGCACACCTGTGTCCTGGTACCCATGGTTCCTGACAGGTGAAGCATAGCTTCTTCCTTCTCAAGTCTTTCCTAGTGTCCTCGTCTAACCAAGTTTTCTTGGGCACATCCTGCTGGAAAGGTTTCCTGTCCTTGTCCCTAACAGGAAAATTGGTTTTCGGTGGAAATTTGTTTTTGGGGACTGAATCCTGAAGATCTCTTGCTCTGCTAATGGCATCCTGCAGAGTGAAGGGTTTGTAGGCTTTCACCTATCCCCGTAGTGGCTCTGTTAGGGCCTCAGTGAATAACATAGTCAATCTGTTCTCTGACACATCTGTTACCATAACGGCTACCCTCTGAAATTCTGAAATGAAAGCTTCTGCACTACCGGTCTGTTTGAGTTGAGCGAACTCCCTGAAATGTATCTCTGGATCTTTCCTGTCAAACCTCTCTATGAGCTTCTGAGTGAACTCACCGTAGGAATGTATGGTGTTGTGACCCAATGTCACCAGTCCGAGAGCCTCTCCGTCCAGGTGAAGTGTAGCCAATTTAATGGCGCCTGTCTCTGTCATGGGGTTGAGTTGGAAATAGGTATCCAACTTTTGAACCCATATCCTCGCTCATCCTCCACGAGTCCCATCAAAGTTTAGGATGGTCAACCTGCCCAAGGTCTTCTGCAGCTCATAGTTGTGATTGAAACCCTTGTTGAAATTCCTGGGCCTGTTTCTACTCTTCATGTTGCAGAAATCTGAAAAAGACATGGCCGCATGAAACTCATCCCCTAAGTCTCTATACTCCTGTAGATAAGCCCCAAAAGACTCGCTAGGTTCTACCTGCATGACCGAGCCCCCTACTGTATCTGCCAAGAAGTGAGGCATGGTAGGCCTAATAGAAGGTCTGTTGTATATGTGCGGAGTATTCTGAATGTTAGTGTATGCTACCTTTCCACTGCTGCTTGTAGATCCCCGATCTACCGGTGAGGGAGGTGTACTGTTGATACATGTTTCTGGTTTCGCTGATAATCTGTTGATTGCATTGAGAACATCTTTTTGTCCTTTGGCTAAGTCTTGCAATGCAAAGACCAAGCTGCGAAACTCCATCCAATCCTCTTCTTCTCCCGTTCCTTTTCCCCTATCCGAATGTATACCTGTTTGTTCCATGTCTGAATTGGTATCTTCTAGTTGGATATCTTCAAATTCATTTGTGTACCAACTCTTCCTCCTCCTATAGGTTACGAAAGGATCCCCTTCTGTATTCATTTACTTTTCATTTCTTAAGCCCACAGCGGGCCAAGAAATTAGCTTTGATATCACTGTAATATCCCAAATCCCGATATTTTCTATTTCTAAGCAAATATGCTGATACAACTGGGCATGCAAACTGCCATGCAAAAATCCCTATTTTATAGGAAAAATTAGGGTTAGGGTCTGTGAGATAGAATGAACACTTACCACTGATAAGCCGGCTAGACTGCTTCAGAGAAAGTATGCAAGCACCGAGAACTGGATCGGAGATGGGCAGATCTCTTCTGCTTCCGGTGAACCCCCAGCAACAAGAACCCAAGTCAGAAAAGGGTGACGCTTTCAGTGAAGGAGGTGTCCGATGAAGCTGCCGATTTGCAGGGCTGATAGCCTTCCCGTGCCGGAGAGAATGCCTGGTACATGCAGAATTTTTGAGACCTCTAGGCAGGATAGCAACTTGCTCTGGTGAGACAGCTGCTCACGCCCTTGGGATCCCGAAACTGTTGATAACTACACCAGATGAGCACAGATGGATCTGATAACCACCGGGTACCAGAGTATGATGTTGATGATGAGAATGGTGCCTGAGTTTCGGAGTAAAGCTGAGATCTGAAGGCCCAGCAACTGATTAGGGCTTTCTGGCTGAAAACCCCCTCCTTATGGCTGCACACGTGTCCCTGCAACGATCTATACCATATACTGGATAACTTATGAATGAATGAAGAACAAGTGGTGAACCTGTATGGCTTACCCTGAATAAGACTAGGACAGATGTTTCACTGCCGAAATCTCGTTAGCTGAAGACTCCGTCTCCAACCCCAACTGCTGTGTGGCACGCTATGCTGTTATCCAAGAGCTCCCAAAATAATCATAATCAAAAGTGAAGACTCCTTTTGCTTTATCCTCTATTTATAATGTTCAACTGCGAAAACCCTAATCTTTGACCTAATTAGGTCACTTTATCTTCTAATTTGCCGTTGACTTGCATGCATGCGGATGGAGACTTAAAGAGTGCATGCATCATTAAATAATGCTTGGATGACATGCACGAAGGTGGCCTTTGGCCCCGGTGGCCCTTCTTGACCTCATGATGATGCCCTAGATCTTCTATGGATGGCATCAATCCTTAGTTGATTCCCTAGCTGTCAGTAACCGCTCGAACCCACAGGAATCACATAGGTTAGCGGTTTTAGGCCTCAAGGCCTAATTGGAAGAGGACATTACAGAATTTTATCCCAGTGGGCTATTTTTCCATGTTTTTCTCCCAAAAAAGATTCGCCATTTTGCATTTTTTGAAGCCTTGTTTTGCTCAATTTTGATGGGGTAAAATATTTTCACCCTAAAAGTCGCCAAATTATTATATAAACGATATAAAATCCTTGGAAATTAAAATATTTTTTGAAAAATATCGCCAATCATTTAATAGTTGGCGTTTTAAGAATTGGTAATATTCGCCAACATTTATACACTTTTAAATAAGTATGGTTCCTTAAAATCATCCCTGATTGGAAAGCGAATTAGGATTCTACAAGGAAAGCAATAAAAATATACAATTTGAGATAAGTAAACGAAGCATTCTTGATCAGTTGACAGAACAAGAGAATCATCGCTTAAAAGATTAAAATCAAAAGCTAGAAAAAGCTAATGATGATATAGAGAAAATGTTATCAACTAAGAGTGAAGAAATATCTTGATTAAAAACTCACAATCAAGATTAAAATAATCATAATCAAGATTAAAAAATTACAATCAAGATTAAGGAGTGGGTATCATTAGAAAGGCGACCCGGGTTCAACCCCTTACGGGTGAGCTAGTTGGGAGGAGGCACCCAAAAATCCATCCATGATAAGGGTTGGTGTGGCCCATGCCGGTTACGATCCCCGGGTGATTTTGACTGCTTAGATGCCCCCAGGTTGTGGCTTCTCAACCAATGGTGGAAATGCACTAGCCCCGAGTGACGAGCATTTTTAACAAACAAACAAAAAACGATTTTTTTAAAACATTTACAATTTATAAACAAAATTTTTAAAAAAAAGTTAAAACACATGTTAAAACAAATTAAAAATAAATAAATTAAAAAAATTAAAAAACTTTTTAAAAAATACAAATTAAAAATTAAAAATTTATTCATAAAAGAAAACAAAAACAAAAACAAAAAACTACCCTAACCCCAATCCCATGCCCCTCCCCCCTCCCTATGTGTTGTCTTTTTAAAACACATGCAATTTATAAACAAAATAAATAAAAATAAATAAACTTGTTAAAAAAAAATAAAAAATAAAAAAATTTTAAATACAATTTTTAAAAATAAAATTTTAAAAAAATTAAAAATTTATTAAAACAAAAACAAAAAGCTACCCTAACCCCGTGCCCCTCCCCCTACGCGCTCTCCCCCTACCTGTCCCTTGTGGCCAGCCATTTGGGCGCACGAGGTGCAGCGACACAACTCTCTCGTGCCCCTCCCCCTCGTGTGCCCAATGGGGTAACTCGATTTTGACAATCGAGCTCAAATCGCAAAATCGAGCCGCCCAAGGGGGCAGTTCAATTTTGAGAATCGAGAATCAAGCTGCCCCCCTGGGCACACAAGGGAACAACGTCGTCGCCCCTTGTGTGCCCAAACAATTTGTTAAGTTTGACATTTTCCTCATAATTGTGCCACTCGTTGGGGCCAAAGGGGGCCTGAGAACGGAGCGGAGCTCCTCCCCGCAGCCCAAAGGGGCACTACATAACAAAGTAAAACATTAAAAAAAGAAAATGAGAAAAAGGATTATATTTTTTTACTCAATAGGCAAATTGGGATGCCAACTGTGTCCTATTAAACTAGCAGTAACAAGGAAGGTCTTCCCGCATGCATGTGTTCTTGCATGCAAAAGACTTAAATTCAATGTTCCCCCAAGTTTCCGGGATGTAGGAGCAGAGAAACGCACATTGCAGACGTGTGGAGACCACTCCCAAATTTTAGCGAAATTCGAGGGGGGGGGGTGTGAAGGGACGTCCAGATCTTAATAAAAATTAATATTATAAATTATTAAATCCCAACAATAACAATTCAATGATCCATCCCATGTAAACTACTAAAAGTAAATAATAAATAGCAAATACTAAGCTTATCATTGTGCAATGTAAATCAGAATATAGCAAATTAATAATACAAACACGTTATACAATTCATCATGATAATTTTCAAATTTGTCATTTGAATCTTGATATTCATATTTCTAATTCCAGTCATTGTAATTGAAAAATTGAATCAATGATATTGCATGCTAAAATAGTGAAATAGTAAATTACTAAATACTAAGCTTGAAATAGAGACTAAACAACAACTAAAATTAAAATTTATTTTTTTAAATTGAAATTGGGAAAATCGTGGGGGGTGTCTAGGAGCCCCCCGGTTTCAAGACAGGGCATGTGGGAGCCCCCGTTCACCGGTTCGCGCTGCAAAACAGGGGGATGCTCCCCCTTGTGCGTTTTCGAGAGTTTCTTGATTTTGGGGACGCTGGGAAACCTTTCACCAAGATGGCCTAGGGAGAAGGAGTGGTTCCTTATCTCACAAGGCTCACACAAATTAGGGATGAGCTTGGAGTTATTGGCTCTAAGACAGTAGATGAGGAACTAGTTTGGATAGCCCTCAATGGCTTCTCTAAGCAATGGGACACCTTTGTCAAAGATGTTGTGGCTGAGGAGAAGCTCCCTGATTGGCAGAGACTAAGGGATTACTTTGTGCAAGAGGAGACCCGCATGGGTCAAGGATTAGGCTCATCCAGCAGTGCCCTGCAGATTGTGGATGAGGAAGCTCTAGCCCTTACAAGGAAGAGCAAGGGTAAGGCAAAGAGGAAGAAAGATGGTAAGAAGAACCTTAACGTGTCAAAGGTCAAGTGTGTTATCTACCACAAGAAGAGACACTTTGCCTCCCAGTGCCCAAATAGGAAGAACAAAAGGAACACTCAGATGGTTAGATCTGCAGAGGTGGATGAGTTCAACAGGAACTTCGATGAGGAGTTTTGCTTGATAGCTTGCATGGTAAGCACCACAGGGAACAGTATATGGTACATCGACAGTGGAGCATCTAGTCACATGACTGGACAAAAGAGATTCTTCAGAGACTTGCAGGAGGGTGAAACAAGGATCCATGTTGAGTAGGGTGATGATGCATGGTATCAGGCACAAGGAGTTGGCACTATTTCGTTTCAGAGGGAGTCTGGCATACCCCTCAGTTTTGTTGACGTGTTATATGTTCCAAGATTGACCAAGAACCTCATATCAATCTCCACTCTAGAGGACAAGGGATATCAGGTGAAGTTACAAAATCATAGAGTGTAAATCAAGCCCAAGGGGTTAGATAGGAGCTTGGATCGGGTGATTGGCAGAAGGAGCGGGAAAGTGTATAGACTACACTTTGAGCCTGTAAAGGCTCCAGTCAGCAGCAGCAACAGCAATCAAGGTGAGTTGTGGCATAGGAGGATGGCACACTTACACCATGGAGCACTGAGGCACATGAGACAGGCAGTCATTGGAGTTCCTTAGGTACAGGAGGAGAAGCATAACCATTGCAAGGGATGTGCTTTGGGGAAGAAGATCAGGAATCCTTTCCCACACAATGAGCACAAGTCTAAGGAGCCATTGGACTTCGTGCATTCGGATGTATGCGAAGTTCGAACCTATGAGTGTCCATTATTTTAGTGGTTACAGTTACTGCGTAACCTTCATTGATGACTATTCCAGGAAGACCTGGATCTATTTCCTGAAGACCAAGTCAAAGGTCTTTGAGAGGTTTTGAGAGTTCAAAACTCTCATGGAGAACCAAACAGAAAAGAAGATTCGAGTGTTGAGGACAGACAACGAGTGTGAGTACACCTCCAATGAGTTCATGGAGTATGTTCAACAGAGGGGATTAAGAAGGAGCACACTGTGCCCCATACCCCACAACATAATGGAGTTGCAGAACAGAACAACAGGACTATGGTAGGAGCAATCAAGGCCATGTTATTTGATCAAGGATTACCACTATTCCTTTGGGTCAAGGCATACAAGACTGCAGTTTACATTCAGAACAGGTGTCCCCACACAGCCTTCGGGAGGAAGACACCAGAGGAGGTCTTCACAGGCACTCGGCCAGATGTGAGTCAAATTCGCATATTTGGCAGTGTCAGCTATTGTCATGTTCATGCTGACACCAGGAAGAAGCTGGATCCTTCTGGAGAGAAGGGGTTACTTGTTGGTTATAGCGAGACTTCAAAGGCATATAAAGTTTACATTCCTGCTCGCAAGAGGATCATTGTCAGCAAGGATGTCCACTTCGATGAGGACAAGACCTTGCAGAGATCTTAGGATTCACCAGCAGAGCAGTAGCCAACACAGGACGTAGGGATCAAGTTGAAGGAGCTAGATGTACAAATACAGGTACAGTCACAGGGCACAAACTCTCGTAGTCAAAGGGAGTCAGGTGGACAAGATCCTCCTATCCTTCATGGGGAGGATGAGCTGCAACAGGAGACGAACATCCAGCAACCGCAGCAGGTAGAGACTACACCAAGGCCTAAGTGGTTTAGGTCCGCAGTACATGATTCCAGGCAGGTGGATCTTCCACAAAGATCTTTTAGATGGAGTGTATCACCAGAGAGACTCAGTTATATGGCACCGATGACAGGTTGAACCTTCAAAATTCGAGGAGGATGCACAACATGAGGTGTGGCAGGAGGCCATGGTTGAGGAGTATGACTCAAACATGAAGAACTAGGTATGGGAGGTTGTGTCAAGACCTGAAGGAAAGAAGTTGGTAGGATCCAAGTGGATCTACAAAGTGAAGCATGCAGCAGACGAAAGCGTGGAGAAGTACAAGGTACGCTTCGTGGCTAAGGTGTTTTCACAAAAGGCGGGTATTGACTATGAGGATACCTTCGCCCCTATAGCCAAGTATTCTTCTATTCGGATGATTATCTCTTTAGCAGCGGAGATGGGTTGGCGAGTCTATCAGATGGACATCAAGACTAGCTTCCTCAACGGAGTGATAGAGGAGGAGGTATATATTGAGCAGCCAGAGGTGTTTGATGTGCAAAACAAGGAGACTCATGTATGCAGGCTGCATAGAGCTCTTTATGGGCTCAAGCATGGTACTCGAGGATAGACAACTATCTACGGGAGATGAGATTTCAACAAAGTTAGGCTGACCAGAACCTGTACTTCTTGACAGGTGAGGTGCCTCTCATACTAGTCCTATGGGTGGATGACTCTTTTTGACAGGAGATGAGAGGCTAATTGGAGACTACAAGTCCAACCTTGCAGTGGAGTTTGAGATGAAAGACCTTGGTCTGATGCATTACTTTATGGGTTTGGAGGTTTGGCAGAGAGATGGATGCTTCTTCATTGGACAAGGAAAGTATGCAGTAGAGATCTTAAAGAGATTTAGGATGGAGGACTACAAGCCTATGGCCATACCTCTAGTTTGCAACTAGAGGTAGATTAATGCATCAGGGTCATACGGATTTGATCCTACTGTGTATCGTCAACTTATCAGATCGCTTATGTATCTGTCAACACTCGTCCAGACATCAACTATTGTTTTAATACTAGGAATACAAGGCAAAATATCATTTTCCATAGCAAAAATGAGGAGTAATGCAATTTTATTTTTCTTAGTGTAATCGTTGGACACGGGGTGTGGTTTTGGTCCTTGGAGTTGCCCCTATCACAATTTCCCACAGGTCATGATATGAAAGAATCTGTTCCATTTTCTATTTCCAAGAAGGGTAATCCTTTCCAATTAATTTATGGGATCCAGGCATCGTAAAGTTATTAATGCTGGCCATTAAATCGATGTATGACTGTTCTAAATATGACTTCACGAACTGCTCTAAAACTGCTTATGACTTCCAGAAAAAATAGAAACCCTTATAGCTCCCTAAAGCAATAGACTACCAATGCTGAAAAAAATTGCTTCTTCAATGGCCAGATCAAATAAATATTGTCTTCATGCAGTAAAAGAATTATTGTGTACCATCTATTCTTCAGGTAGTGGCGGCGTTTGAAACTTTTCTTTCTCCTCGACGAGCAGCATCCGGCTTCTCCTTTTTTTCTTTTTCTTGACTTCGACGAGTAATGAATTTGCGGCAGCTTTAAACTTAACTCTTCACATTCTGCGGCGGTTGTTCTTTAACCGACGGACAACGAGTTTACTCCTTAGACTCGACGGACTTTCACAAATGTCGAATCGCGGCAGGTGTTTTATTTTTAATACCTCCATGAGTATATACTTTAGGTGGGGGCGGCTCAGACAGTGGCTCACTTCTGCATCGGCCCTTTTTTATGGGTCGGCTCTTCCCTTTAACTTTTGTGTCAGCTCTTTTTAATGAGTCGGCTCTTCCCTTAACTTTTGCGCTAGCTCTTCCTTTCACGCAAGTTCAAACTCGGACTTTTCTTCCTCTCTTTTTTATGTGTCGACTCTTTCATGTAATCTTCGTGTCAGCTCTTATTTACGGAGACTTTGGCTCGACTGTTCTTCACAAAGACTTGTAATTCTTCATTTCATCGGCTCGACTATACTCGACTCATGGTGGCAACTTTAATGATGAAAATAGTTTTCAAGAGTATCCATCTTTCCTTTATGGTGACTCAGCTCCTTCTCTGGTTGGCACTATTTCTCTTCTTTACAGTTGGTTCTCTCAACACGGTCCATATGCCAAACTTTGTCTTGGCAGCAACTCTGAAATTTCGAGACCACTATCACCGTGGCTTTGATACCTTGTTAAATAAACTCAGACAATGTAGAAGATAAAAACACACAGATGGCGGAGGAACAACATATTATGGATGTTCACCAAAGCACATAAGAAGGTGTTGTATATATCTCTATCAGGTTCTGTTATGCAAGTTAGGAACCCTTAACAACTATTTCTTTATTAATTACAAATACTTTATTTCCAGTCAGAATTTTTTTAAAACCAGGTTACAATTGTCAAGTTTTTGAGTTTTCGGTGTATCAGAGGTCTTTGAGGGTTTTGAATCCATTTCTACCATCAAAACTGGGATTAAAACATTCTTACATTCCAATTTTGCAAAGTCACTCCAAATTGTCTCCTTGTTTATAACTTACATCTCCTTGTTTATAACTTATGACATTATTACATAGTATATACTTAGGAAATAAGCATTACAATATCTAACACCCTTGTGTTTGGCAAAAGCAAGTGCTCCATGGTTTGGTAGGCACTAGGCACCAATCCTTGGATTTTCCCTCACCTTTGCCTTTTAATTCATGCATCGTTATTCCATACTATATTACAACCATCTTCATTGTGTTAAGGCTTACACTCCCAAATCACCTTGAGCCCGCACTCCATAGCCTTAGCAATCTTATGTCACAATACCCCCCTTAAGTTGGAGGAGGGCCAACCTAAAGTGAGAAAGATAAGGATACCAAGGTGACAATGGGTAACTTATCTAAAGTCATCTTTGGTATCTCACATGTATGGTTGGGACTTTCACATTTGAATGAGAACCTAGGAGGTAGCATGTGTCATCCACTTGAACTGAGCCATCCTTGTGTCCATGAAGCATCGGCAAGGGGCTATAAGAGACATGGTGTTCTCCTAGTAAGTTGAAAACACTTTAGGAGTAACTCCAAAAGCTAACACAGAGGATATCATTCAACGAGCACTTGGCGTCAAAATCTGCACTACATATTTCTTCAAGCTATGTTTCTTCACTAGTTCTCATCCACTTCTAGGATTTTCTTTATTGGGATAGGCTACTTTTATACCTATGTCTATGTCATTTCATTTCATGTTACTCTTGTAAACATTTTCATCAAGTGGTGTCTTTTGCACCCCTATCTTTTGTTTGGCTATTATTAACAGTTGTAGTTACTAGTCCCTTTGACCTATTTTGGTCTTTAGTGGACAATAGTTCAAATTTCAATTTCAATTTTTACAAGAATAATATTTTGCAAATATATACACACAAAACGCGATTCAACCTTTTTTCAACATCTTGCACATGGGGGTTTGATAAAAGGGGCAGCGAATCCTGCATGCAAGAAAATCAGCTATGTATTTATAGTCCATTTGCAATAATGTTTGTTCCATATTTTCTTCTTTTTTTAATTTTACACCCCTCTTTTGTTTTGCCTCTCATTGATGGTTGTAATTACTAAGTTCCTTTGACCTATGTTGATCTTTTGTGGACAATAATACAATTTCCAAGATCAATTTTCACACAAATAATACTTCTGGAAAATATACACATTATGCAATTCATCTTTTCTTCAATATCTTGCACATTGAGGGTTTGACAAAAGAGTGAGAATATATCATGAATGCAAGAAAACCAGCTATGTATTTACAGTGCATTTGCAAAAACGTTGGTTTGATAATTTCTGCTTGCTTTATTAAGGAGAAGATGAACTGGAAGATTTTTGGATGTTTGGCTGCTCCAGGGAGTCGGGAGTCAAAGGATTAGAATGATGATGGTGACTAATTTTCAGTTATCCTATGTTCGGCTACACTTTTGATAGCCTTCTCATTGTCTAACCATATCATTTTCCAACCCATTGCTTTGTATTTCTAACTCTGACCTTTCCTATGATAGTATATATATTTTTTATGTAATACAGGCGCATCCAAGCTTTCCAACAGAATCGTTTTCTACTTCTATAAATGTTAGTATAATTTTTACCTTGTGATTTTTTTTAAAAAGAATGCAGTTCTTGGAAACAGGAAAGGTGTTTTCAGCGGCTACTCAGTTCAATTTATGATGCTATTGATCAAACAACAAATCGGCATTCAGTCTATATCCATAATGTGCATAGAATGGCATCTATAAATCTATGCACCAAACAACTATCAATATTCAGTCTGTATGTTGATTGTATAAAGAAAGACTTGTAATTTATGCTTCCATAAAAGAGTTTAGATCCATATCAAAACAATGACAGGATTATAATTATGAATCTACCTTTCCTGATGTCAATTTGAAATCCCAAGCAATGTAGGAGTTCACCGAATCAACTGTCAATCGGACCTGGAGATTAGAGACACATTAAAGTATTAGATAAAATGTCAACAATCATTTTAATGAATGAATATATATGTAAGTGTTGTTAGAATGCATTTTAACTGATTTGATATGCCTTAGTGCACACATGTTGAGGTTGATTTAGCTGTTGGGCTTGACATCCACATGTCCATATCAGTAGTGAATCGAGTGGTTTTGTTGAAGGCTATGGTAGGACTGAATAACAGTGTAGGTGAAGTGAGCAACAACATAGCACATAAGGATAGATCAGAAATTGAACATAAAGATAATTCAAATGGAAACCTTAAGAGCAGACCTTGATAGATCAGAGTTTGAGAGAAGATCTTGACACAAGGAAAGACCAGACCTTGACCAGGAATGGGGTTTATGGCTTTATCCTTTAGGTGCTTATGGTTTTGGAAGTTTTTTCATTAAAAATCTGATTATGGGGGGGTTCGATGGGTCACAAAAGCACTGAAAGTTTCAAGATCCTTGTCAAAAATTCAGGATCTGTTTGATTTTGATTGAGATCTGTTTCAGGGGCTCAGGGTCTGTTTCTTTCTCCAAGGAATCTGTTTCCATGACAGATCCTAGGCAGATCCTGGTAGATTCAGATCCAGATACACGTATCCTATACACTAGGGTGGCGGATCTGGTAACTCAGCCCTTTGGGAAGATATGCATGGAGTCTTGTTTTCATAAAAACTTGAGAAGCTGTTATTTTTAGCTGTTTTACTTTTTTAGAGTGGTTGGACCAGCAACCTGATTTCATATTTGAGGATCCTGTTGAAAAAATCAAAAATTGCATATAATGTGAGTTTCATTGGATTCTGGGGCAGTGCTACTTTTTGTAGGGTGATTAGACTTGTGCGTGTCCAGTATGGCAAGCAACATCAATGTCCGATTTCAAGTCATTCCAAGCACTTAAAAATTTCAGGGACCATTTGCAGTTTGACATGGTCACGAAGGTATTTGTTGAATTTTACTTATATCAGTACAATTTTCAAATCTTGATAATTATTCCTAATGATTTCAAACATTCATTTCATCCCACTGTTTTCATTGAATAATTACACTGAAAATTTCAACTTCAATTGCAGCAGAAACACAAGGTCATTGAAGGACAGCGATGCACAAGAGACACAAAGATTTTTACCCTGGAAAGCCAATAAAGGAAAAAACCGAGCAACTTTTCTAGAGAAGAAATCAGTCCAATTCAAGTACAATACCAATCATGAAGGAAAACCCTAGCACACAGAAAGTTCTTCCTTCTTCACAAGAAACCCTAGCAAGGGTAGCGAACCTTTAGAAGACGATAAGAAACCCCAAAATTACTCATTGTGCCTTTGCTGAAAATTTTGGAACCCCAGCCCAGTTTCAAGTTTAGTTTCTCTACATGTAGTTTAATGCCCAAACCTCAGCATGCATAATCATTTATAATTAAAAAAACTGACTTTTTGCTTGAAGCACATGGAATTCTTTCAACATAAACAACTCAGAAAATTAAATGGCAGCCTACCTTTTCCTACTCAGAAAATTTATGACAGCCAACATACATGAAATTTTGACCAATAATGTCCAAGAAAACCCCCGAAGGGAAAACCTGTTTCAGAGGGAGATTTTTTTTATTTTCATAGGCAAAAATTACAAATTAAAACAGCAATACTTACCTCCCTTATTTCTTCTCGAAATGTGTGCCAGAGTCCCACTGACAAACTGTTGTACGGACAGCCTCAATTCCAGCACTGTATGGTTCCCACACGTGTGACTGTACGGCCTGCAAACTCTGGTGTATGACCCTCAAAATTCGTGTTGACAGCTATAGGAAATTCTATCTCGAAAAGCATGCCTGACTACCTCGAAATTCTTGCTTGTACGGTATTGTACAATTTGTCCTTGATGTACGGCCTGTCAAATTCTTGCCTCGAAATTTGTGTTGTATGGCCAGCATTAAATGCTTTGCATTCTGCCTCAATATGCATGCCAAGTACAAGATATTTCACTCTTGGAATTTGTGCTCTCCTTTTGTATGATTTGCCTAGAAAAAATGTGCCCTTATTGCATTCATCCTGTAACTCGGCCATTAAAATTTTCTTAAGCGTTTCACTTCTCCTTCTCTCCAAATCAACTTTTCTTCTCTCGTTCTCCTCCTCTCTCAAAAATCTTTTTTGTGAAAGTGAACAATGATCCACACAATGCCTTTCCCTAGTCTTTTTATTTGAGTAACCACCATCTCAAAATCAACGGCCCAAATTAAAACATGACAAGATGAGATCTAGGGCTCAAATCAAATCTCACTTTTTTTTCATTAAGAGCATTTGCCATTAACTCACTTTTAAATAATAAATGAGACTTTATTACTCACCCACCTTTTTAATTCTCATAGAGTCACATTTAAAATAATTAATTACTGAAACTCACTTTTTAAAGTCACTTTATAAATATAAAGTCATTCCCACTTTAAAAATACTAGAGACCTCAACTTTTTAAGTGTTCATGTCCACCCTAAGGCATCACAAGGTGAACAAACATTTCCTTGGTAATTTTCAACATTTGCTAGGCCTTCTTAGAAAGTGTGCACCAATGTAGCAGAGAAGATGTTGGATGATGAGTGAACAAATGAAGAGGTTGAGCACTTTATTTGTATTCTTCAGTTCACTTGAATTTCACTTGTGGGGCAGACTCATTCTCGTCTTCAATCTTCTTTAGAACTCCTTGAATGGTATGACTTGTCTTCTTGGTTATTTCTTGATTGTCCATGATGTTATTCTTCTCCTTGCACGCACGTCTATTCACACATAGAGCTCTAATGTTGATTTGACCCACACTAAGAAGTCTCAAACACTTCTTAGAGCCTATGTCAAATTCAACATTAGACTAGACTTGTATATTCCACAAGGAGATGAAATCCCCTATCAAATAAAAAGTCAACTCACTCTAATATAGAATAGATCACTCCATCATGGAGCAAGCGATGTGATAGCATCTTGGGGCCAATCTCCCCACACCATATGACTCAAAATAATCAGAGATTGTCTGCCCCTTCCTGGACCATTCACCACTAGCCATATGACTTAGGCCATTTCCCATGAATGAATGTATGCTTGATGCTGCAACCTGGAGGAACATCAACACTCCCTCCCAGCGAGGGAGACATTCTACATCACACCAAGCTTGCTTGGTGAGAATGTCCTCAATCTGGGTCTCGAGTCTTCCACTCCTAGCCAAATCAACATGGCCATTTCCTGTGAGTGAATGTATCATTCACCACTAGCCAAATCACATGGCCATTTCCCGTGGATGAATGTCTACCCGATGTTGCTTATCTATATATATGTACTACATCTGCATCTCAAGTCTTCCACTTCTAGTCAAATCAACATGGCTATCTAGAGAAAGACAATGCCTAGGCCATTCACCACTAGCCAAATCAGCATGGCTATCTAGAGCAAGACTGCACTTGAGCCATTCGCCACTAGCCAAATCAGCATGGCCATTTCCCATGAGTGAATGTATCACTCACCATTAGTTAAATCACATGGCCACATTCCATGGATGAATGTTTCCCTAATGCTACTCATATGTAAATATGTACGTCTGGACCATTCACCACTAGCCAAATCACATGGCCATTTCCCATGAGTGAATGTATCATTCTCCTTTGGTCAAATTACATGACCAATCTGAGAGAATGTTTGTCTGATCCTACTTGTCTGTGGATATGTAATGGAGTTGCATTGCTCCCTTCTGCACCATGTCGTCGATGAAGTGATATTTGATCTCTTAACCAAATAGTCCAACAAGAAGCTTCTGAAGCCACATTGCTTTGTGACACTAGTTGTGATACACTTTGCATTTGTTGTACTAAGTCTGCTCCCTGCTAAACCAGGATATCATAGTTGATCCCAAGTTGAAGCAACACTCAAGGTGCTCTTTCTGTCCACTACATTTCTTTCCTAATCAAAATATATATATCCCTGCAGCCCAACTTCACCACCTAAGACATCTCTTAGACCATATGCAATTGTACCGCATAGGTACATCAACACTTGCTTTGCAGCAACCCAATGTACATGCCTTGGCTCAACCATAAACTAGCTAAGGGTGCTCACTACAAAGCAAATATCTAGCCTAGTGTTAACCAGGTACATCAAAGATCCAATCAGCTGCCTACACTGTAACACCCCGGTTTTGACCCCGTTGCATTAAACGTACATGATGTATATATTGTAAATAATCATGGTGCGGAGCTAAAGGCCAAGGCCCCACCATTGATTGGTTATGCTATGTTTCGGATTTAAATTGTCACCGATGGTATATCGAGGCATACGGCATATATTAAGTTTTGTCATCATGTAAATATGCATCTTTAATTACAATGAATCCCGACCAGCTATGTTTGCGGCAACCATAATGAAAAGGGCATGATTTTTGTTAGGTATAACTCCCGATTCATTGTTATTCCAATGCCAATGCATATATTTATACATTTCAGGCGGTGGTTGAGATTCCGACCGGCCTATCCATATTCCTACGTAATTGTTCAGCTTCCTATTCTTTATTTATTTATTTACAATATTATAATCCCTAACGGATTATATTCTAACAATCCCCCTCTTAATCCGAAGGGGTGTTCGTAAGTCCGAGCATGTTTCTGAATCTTTCAAACTTTTCTCGTCCATGCGCTTTGGTGAAGATGTCTGCAACTTGATCATTTGTGGAACAATGTCGAAGATGGACTGTCTTGGCCTCTACATGATGTCGAATCAAATGATACTTTGTGTTGATGTGTTTGGTTCGATCATGGAATCTAGGATTCTTATCCAGCTTGATTGCAGAAGTATTGTCGACCAATAATGGAGTGGAATTTTCTTGTTTTTCTTGCAAATCTTTAAGTATCTTCCTAAGCCATAATATTTCTTTCGTTGCTTCAGCTACAGCCACATATTCTGCTTCTGTTGTTGAATCTGCTGGAACTTACTGTTTGCGTGATCTCCATAAA
>LPNX010135011.1:784018-804494 GCA_001517045.1 Pseudotsuga menziesii | reverse complement strand
CTTCTGGTTATGCTTGTCTTTGATGGAGTCCCATGAAGCCCAACACTGATCTGATGTGTGCCCAGTCTTTCCACAACGCTTGCACTGCAAATCTAATCTTTTGTTGAAGTTGTTTCTGCCCCCTCTGCCTCTGAAGTTTCTTTTTCTTCCTGGTCCTCTCTTGCTGCAATCTCCCTTGGAAGGGTCTTTGGATTGGTCTTTGCTGGCAAGGGCAGCACCAATACTAGATGCCAAAGATAGCATCTTTACAACTATTAGTGTAATTTACAATAATGAACTTGATATGACAAAGAGAAATAGAAAAAATAAGAACCTTGCAGGTCTACAGTCTCTGCCAAGGTGATTTACAATCTCAACTTCAGGTTTTAAAGATGATACAATGACAGAGAAAATATTACAACCAACAGTCAACAATTATCTCAGCTCTTCAAAACTTTATGCAGTCAACATGATGGGCAGTCTCAGCAATCTTGTTTCACATAGAATGTGATCACAACTTCAGTCTTCAAGTGGATGTTTGCAGCAATATTTAGATTCGGCCTCCATGCACTTCACAAGCAGTCTTGAGGGAGAACACCAGCTCGATTACAATATTCAGGTGGATATGAGCAGCTTCAGGAAAATGGAAGTAATTTACAACAAACACCAACAGTATTCTGCTGTATCTATCACTCAAGCTCAAGGCACAGCTTCAAATCGAAAGGAGAAAACACAACACTCACATACATTCTAACTCAAAACTTTAATAAAGCAGTCATGGGCATCTTCAATACACATCAACCATATGAAAATACCAGTCACAACTCTTACAAACTCGAACCACGAGAGGCCACTCGTATGAGAAATTTTGCACACTATTCTTCAATGCAAAAGATTAGGGCAAAAATTAGGGGTTTTATATTTCAATGAACAAAAACGTTTTACCTCCACGCTCATAGCTCGCAGTAATACCTCTGATAGGTATTATAATACCACTGATAGGTATTATATCACAATATCATTTAACCACAATATCATTCAGCGAGAGAATGCAGTCTTCACGCACTAGCATTACGAGAGAATGCAGTCTTCACGCTGTCTTCAACAGTCGCAACAACTCCACGCAGCAGAACATAGGTTCCAACGCAGGCTCTTCACGCTCTAGCTCAGTCTTCAGGAAGTCTTTAATACACAGTCCACGCAGAAATCATTATATATCACTTCAGCCTTCTTTTCAGCTTCCACGCAGGCAGCTCTACAGGTTCATACTATCTCCACGCAGGCTCAGCAGGCTTCAATGCAATTGAAGAGACTAGTCTTCAATGTGGTTGCAGCTCTCACAATTACAATTACTCCATTTTCAACACGACTTCAAACTCATCAATACGACTCTGATCGAGTGAGAAACGAAATGACGCCAATGTTGCGTGGACAATCAAGACAAGACTATAAACATGCATATGAATCCATCACGATGAGAGTGTTTGGATCGAATGTTCAACCAACGAATACTTTTGATCGACGCGTTGATAGATATCTGGTGAAATTTGTTCAAAATATTGCAGATCACATGATTTTCATGTTGGATCAATATACAATGATCAACAGTCGACCACTTTGAATGCTTCAACCGACGACTACTCAGTCAACAACTATTTGGGATTCACGAGCAACAACTGCCTTGAATCCACAAGCACACGAGCATTATTTAATCTTTTCCTTGCAGGATTCTCTACCTCTCACTTTTCTTACAGGATAATAAATCACAGGCCGCAGCATATACAACTCACAGCTCACCTCTCATCTAATAAAGAGCGGAATGGGTAGATTGCTAAGACTGAGGGAAAAAAAAACATCGACACAGACAGGAGAGAGTGCATGAAGAAACGCCCTAGAATAAACTCACAGATCGCAAGAATTAGGGTTAAGCTAATTCAAGCGTTTTATCAGAGAATAAACTCATGTGAATAACGCATATGGCAGGAGGGAAGAGCAGAGGGCAGACTGTAGGTTTGGCAATGCACTGGCAAGCATACAGGCTGCCAGGACTGAAAATTGACAGCAGGCAGGAGTTACGGCAGGCAGGCAGCCAAGCTCTGATACCACTTGTTAGGTATAACTCCCGATTCATTGTTATTCCAATGCCAATGCATATATTTATACATTTCAAGCGGTGGTTGAGATTCCGACCGGCCTATCCATATTCCTACGTAACTGTTCAGCTTCCTATTCTTTATTTATTTATTTACAATATTATAATCCCTAACGGATTATATTCTAACAATTTTCACAAGGATATGGGTGGGGGAAATGTCAAACCTTGAGTCATGAGAGAAATCCATGTGTCACCACCTTGTCTTATCCAACCACCACCATTAAAAACTGTTGCTATTAGTTGGGGCAGTTATGGCTAGGAGTGGAGAAAGGCAGGACTGTTAGTCCTTGCCCACATGCACACTCCACCAGCATGGTTGACCTCACGATGGCAAGCAAACACCATTGCCATCACTCCAGCGGACTCTCTCCACGACGGTTCTAAAACACTACACACTTTCGACTACACATCCTCTCCATTGTCTGTTCATCCTCACGCAGGAACGGGAGTCTGTTCATTCCCACGCACAGGATTCCTGGTTTTACTCACGCAGTTTTTCCTCTACGGATTTTGTGGATGGAGCGGGTGTATACTTTCCCCACAGACTAATTCGTGGGTTGTTGTGGTCTCCCTTACGTTACATTGTGTTTCGTTGGGGCCTTCTTTACATCTTGGGGACAGGAGTCTGTTCATTTTCACGCACAAGCATCTATTTTGGTTGTTCTCACGCAGCCAGGAGGGGAGCCACTTATCAGTGGTCATTCACGTTTTTCCACAGAATGGAATCGGGTGTATTTTCCCTCTGTATTTTGGGGCCTGGTGTAAGTTTCTCTCACGCACAGGTTGAGAGTATGTATCTTCTTCCCCAGTGCGGCCTATGTAAGTCTTTTCCACTTGCTTAGTTGTCCAGGATGAACTGTTGTCTTTCCTCATGTTGCGGTTGTGATTATTGTTAGGTTTGGGACTGTAGTGATTTGCTTGGGAGTTGTTTTGGCCATGATAGGGCCAAGAACGACCCAGGAATCGTTTTCCCTATTTAAGCTGTAACAGCTGATTGATTGCAAGAATGCAATGGTTGGTCTTCGGACTGTGTTGGGAGCAGGGATGGGGGCTTGGGTTGCTTGATAAACCTGGTGTGTTTGGAAACCACACAGACAGAGCTAGAGGGCTGGCTTTCTTCTCCACAACCCCTGAATAGCAGTGGAAGGGAATGCAGGGCCTGAGGGACTGTGTAGCAGAGAAGGGACTGATTCCTTGTGTTGGGTATGTGTGGGTGTCTTAGAAGTCAAGCTAGTTCTGGTGTAGGTGTTCCTGGCTCTGTAATGGGCTCACCAGCTTAGCATTTAGCCTTTCCCAACTCCTGGATGGCCTGATAAACCTGACCATGTTGGCTTGGTTGTCTGGTTGATGTCCTGATAAACCCAACTGTGTTGGCTTGGCTGTGTTTTGTGTATCCTAGCTATGTGTAAGCCTACTTGTTCCTTATTCCTTGGAGAATCATGCCCAGCTCGGGGGTGGCAGCGTTGCTGAGAGATTAAGGAGCACGCTGGCCTATGGTTGGGTGGAACGTTGCAGCGACGTAGCTGGTTGCGGAACGAGTTCTTATAAGATAAGTAATCTTATCTATTTTACTTCTGCAATCCTATTTACTGTTAATGATTATGATGAACATGTTGAATAAATGCCTGTATGAATGTATGTTGCTTCCGCTGTGTATGATAAATAATCATATCATGTATGCATATTCTAGTCCAAAGCATTTTCTTTCAGCATTTCTGCATTTTTTTATGAATGCACATGTTCATGGGGCTAGTTTCCCGGATGGTTAACGCCATGGTAGCGTCCTCTTCGCCGGCCGGAGGGTCGAGGACGTTACATACACATAGTGGCTATGAAACCGGATTCGTCCTGGAGGCCCGCCGTGTCCCGTGGGGATCAAATCGGACACGTGCCTAATTCATCTTTCAGACGAATCCGAAAACAGGACACGAAAAAAAAACATGTTGGACACGAAATTGCAGCGAGTCCCGAAAACAGGACACGTAAATGGCGGAAAAAGACAGTCGGGTTTGTTTAAGTCATTTTTTTGCCTTTCTTTTTGTCATTTGCAAGGAAGCAATTGGTTGAGAGTGAGTTTTATGTGCAGGTGAAGGAGTTTTGAAGGAGATTTGAAGGCTATCC
This sequence comes from Pseudotsuga menziesii, assembly GCA_001517045.1. Taxonomy (NCBI): domain Eukaryota; kingdom Viridiplantae; phylum Streptophyta; class Pinopsida; order Pinales; family Pinaceae; genus Pseudotsuga; species Pseudotsuga menziesii. Next base: position 800,239 of record LPNX010135011.1, on the reverse strand, counting down.
ATTGTTTCCAAGCGATTCCAAGTGCATTCCGATGGATTTGTGGAGAGGATTGCAAGCTCAACCATCACACAAGAAAAGGAATGTCTCAATCAGCTAGGGCAGGAGATAGTGGTCAAAGGAAAGGGAGAAATGCACCATCTAGGGCCTCCCTTCCTATTCCACCAAGCATAATCGGTTCTCCTCCTCCGTCAAGTGCTCATCGGCTGCTAGTGGAGCTCATGCTCCATTTAACCCTGTTTTAGCAAGACAACAAGCCCAAGAAAAAAAATACCCTTTGTGGAAGTATGTGACAAGGAAAGATGGGCCCGGGGCAAAGCTTGGTGGGGGAGGCAATGTGTCTTGGAGATGCAATTTTTGCAACCATGAGTTCATGAGCACATATTTCCGGGTTAAGGGCCATTTGTTGGCCCTTCCTTCTTGTGGGATTTCTTCATGCAAAGCGGTGACTGTTAACCAAAGAAGGAATATGGAAAGAGAGGATCATGTTGGCTTAGGGAAGGTGGCAGCAGCAAGCAAGAAAAAAGAGGATAATCCTCTTCCATTTTTGAGGAAGCCCTCTAGCACCACGACTCCATTTCCACCTAGAATTCATGGGCGTGGAGATACTTATCAAACAAGAAATAGGCAATCTACAGGTGGTCCAATGGATAGGATTTTCCAACAAGAGGCACGAGAAGAGGTAGACCTTACCATTGCATTTTTCTTCTAACTCAACTTCATCTCATTCAATGTTGCACGGTCACCATTGTATTTTGAGACGGTTCGAACTATCTTGGAACGAGCTCCAAGTGGTTATGTGCCTCCTAGTTCAGAGAAGCTTAGAACCACATTGTTGGTTAAAGCAAAGAAGGAGGTAGATAAAATCCTTGAGCCAGTTAGAACAACATGGCCCTCATGCGATGTGAGTATTGTTTCTGATGGATGGACGGATCCCACATGCCATCCACTCATCAATTTCATGGTATCTTCCCAAAATGGACCGTTGTTCTTGAAAGCGGTGGATGCTCTTGGGAAATACAAGGATGCACAATTTATGGGTGATTTATTCATCAAAACCATTGAAGAAGTAGGTGTTGATTCATGTGTACAAATCATCATGGACAATGCACCTGTTTGCAAGGCTACTGGCATGATTGTGGAAGCTAAATATCCACAGGTATGTTCATTTTGGACACCTTTCATTTCTAATTTGCTCATTGTTTGAATTTGGTCATTGCAATGTTAGTGTTGTAGAGTCATTGATACATGATTTTATTGCTCTTACAGGTTTTTTGGACACCTTGCATTGTCCATTCCTTGAATTTAGCACTGAAAGCCATTGCTTCGGATGTGACATGGATTGGCAACCTTATTGAGGATGCACGCCATATCTGTAACTTTGTACAAAACCACACAAATGCCCTCACCATCTACAAACAGTACACACAGCTTTCATTGCTGAAGATTGCAGATACTCGGTTTGCTTCCTCATTCATCATGCTGAAGAGGTTGAGGGAGGTCAAAACCGCTCTTGGGTCCATGGTGATTTCAAAGTTTTGGGCTTTTAGGAGAAGGACGGATCAGGCTGCTTCACAAAAGGTGAAGGACAGGGTGTTAGATGATGGTTGGTGGGACACTGTAGATCTTAGCATTAACATCATGGAGCCAATCATTTCTTTGTTGCGGTTTGCAGACATGGACCTGCCCATCCTAGCAGAGGTTTATGAGGGGTGGGATTCCATGATTGAGTCCATGAGGTCCATTGTCATGGAGAATGAGTGTCCCGAGTATGGGACATCAGCAGAGAACTTATGGACCATTATTCGGGATATTCTTATCTCCAGGTGGGATAAGAATTGCACACCTTTGCATTGCTTGGCCCACTCCTTGAACCCCAAGTTCTACACTCAAAAGTGACTCACTAGTGGATCGGGGGCCTCACACAGAGTCCCTCCTCACATGGATGCAGAGATTGCACATGGGAGGAAGATAGCACTTAGACGGCTATTTCAAGATAGCGACATGCTTGAGGAGGTGGAGGAGGGCTTTGTAGATTTTTCCAGTGTTCCACCAAGTTTCCAGAACGAGGGGGCGTCGGAGCGAAGAAACGCACATTGGGGACGTGTAGAGACACCCCAAAATTTTGGGGTATTTTGGGGGACGGGGGGACAGGGAGGCGTCAGGGTCCTTAACATAGGGGGGTCGGTCTCTAAAATTATAAAAAAGAAAAAAATAATAATAAAAATATGAACCCCAACATGTAAACATATCAATTCCTCATCCCGTCACCATTTGCATACTAGCATGCTTATGTTCCAGAAGAATTTAGTGTAATTTAATGTAATCGTTATAGCCAAGCATATCATATCGATGTTTGTTTCTTTTTATTTGTTTCTATTTCGTTTTAAAATGACCATTTAGTGTAAAAACCTAAAATTTAAGATGAACCATTTCTTTTTTTAAGTAAAAAAATTTAAAAAATCGAGGGCAGTGGGGGCCTGTCGGAGCCCCCCATTTTCAGGAGGGGGCGTGTGGGAGCCCCCCAATCCGAGAAACTCCTAGACCCGCGTTTCCCCAAGTTTCGCAGAAAGGGGGGCGTTGGGAAACGTTTCCCATGGAGCCCCCCCAGCCCCCGAGGCGTGGGAAGCGTAGGGGGCGAGCCCCTGACCCTAGGAGGCGCGTCCCCGTGGAACACTGGATTTTTCCACTGGCACTGGGAGATTTGGAGGCTATGATGTGCTTAGAGATAGGGGGGTAAGAAACCCTATGCTTGGTGGGAAACTCATGGGGCAACATCCCCTATTCTACAGAAGTTAGCCTTGAGGATCATCTCTCAAGTAACATCATCCTCTTGTTGTGAGAGGAATTGGAGCACATATGGGAACTTGTACAGTGTGAAGAAGAGCAGGCTTGAGCAGTCCAGGGCAGAGTCAATGGTGTATGTGCACTCCAACCTTCGTCTTATTTACAGGAAGAGGGAGGAGTGGGTGAAGGGAAAGACAAAGATGTGGGATGTCTTTCCTGATGATATGGGTTTGGACAGCAGTATTGAGTTGGCATTAGCCAACATGGATCTTAATGATCCAGTGCTAGAGCCGGTCACTTTTGATGATAGTGATCATATGGAGGGGTCATCCTCCACAGCAGCAGATACAGATCATCAGATGGGCAGAGAGGAGGAGGAGGGGGACGAGGATGAAGATCAGGGCAGGCAAGGGCAGTGATGAGTATGTTGATGTTGATTCAGGCATGGAGGAGGACTACTGACAGCTGACATATGGGATTCTCCCATCTTGATCCACCCCTTTTTGTATTTACTATTAGACTTTAGTCTATTTGGCATTTGCCAATGCCCAGTGGCATTCCGACATATATGTACATTGTATACATTTTGATTTTGATGACTTAATGAGAAATATGGTTCCGACATGCATCTATGTGTCTCATTGTGATTTGTGAATGACAAATGTGTTGTGAATCGTGACTTGTGAATGGCAAATGTGTAATTACTAATAGTAATCAATGATCATTAATGTGTTTTTATTCTAATTTCTATTGAATATTTGTAAATGTTCTAGTTTCTAAATATTTTTGGATCTATATGTCTATATTTTTAAATTTTAATATATATATTTTTAAAAATATATATATGTATATAAAACGTATCCTACGTGTCCTGATTCCGGGGGTCACCGTGTCCGTGTCGGACTCTCGTATTTTCGTGTCCCGTGTCCCTGTGTCAGGTGACTTAGCATAGTGGGATACACCAAATCTGAATCTAAAACAGAAGTAGAATCACTTTGCTTCTTCAAATTTGTCTACATAGATTGTAGCCATGTGCTTGTAGTCCTTGATACCAAATCTCTACGAGATCTCAACTCTGTACTTCCCCTAACTGAAAAAGATATCACCTGATCTCTACCACACCTCCAATCCCAAGAAACCCCAAAATTACTCCTTGTGCCTTTGTTATGGCCTTCTTGGAAAGTGCCCACCAATGTAACAGAGAAGATGTTGGATGATGAGTGAACAAATGAGGAGGTTGAGCACTTTATTTATATCCTTCAGTTCACTTGAACTTCATTTGTGGGGCTGAATTGTCTTTTTCTTGGGGCCAACTTGTTCTTCTTGTCTTCAATCTTCTTTGCAACTTCTTCAATGCTATCTAGGACTTCTTCAATAATATGACTTGTGTTCTTGGTTATTTCTTCTTCACTAAAAAAGTTGTTCATGATGTTATTCTTCTCTTCACATGCACGCCTATTCATGCATAGAGCTCTAATGTTGATTTGACCCACACAATGAATGTCTTTGGAGATTGTCTTCTTAGGACATTTGTGCAGCCTATTTTAGGCATGAAAAAAGTGCATTAAAAGAAGAAATTTGGTATATACAAGTCTAGTTTCTCTTATGGGTGGTTATTATGGAAGGAGGGTGATCTTTTAGAGGGATAGTTTCTTCATACACATGCTATTTTCACTCAAAAAAAGAATGCTATATTTGGAGACTACTATTTTTACTTCCCTTCTATTTTGTATGTCACCTATTAGTATTCTTTCACTCACTTTATAGTGTACTAAGAAAAGAGAAGAAAAAGAGACACTCCTTTGTAAGATCTTGAGCCCTTGAGCTCGTGCTTGTGCTTATTCCTCCTAGAGAGATTGGAGATTGATGACAAGTGTCACAGTGTGGAGTACTTGTGGTGGTGAGTTGCTTCTGTTGGGTTGCGACAAGTATTGTCCCATTTAGAAGAGTTGATTTGTACCTTGGAGTGTGTTGTCCAAACTTGTCAGAGTTTTGTTCATTCTACAACGTTTGACAGTAAAGACATGGATTTTCATTGGCGACTATACAGGTTTTTTATGTGTGAAACTTTTTTTTAGGCTTTCATTTCTGTTTACTCTTGATCTTACTAGTGTTTGAGTTATAGGATTCAGACTGTCTTCCACTCTATTTTACTTTCTCTTCTTCCCATCTCTTTGGCTCCATTAAAAGTAACTGAATTGTATGCTCTCGGTTTCTCATTTACAACAAGCTTTCACATCAAACATTGAATAACATGCACCTTAGGCAGATTCAAGCAGGTATCTAGGTCATTTCCATTCTGTTTTATCTAGATTACAGCAAGATTAAATTGCTGTAATTTTCATTTTTGTCGCAGAAACAAAGAAAAAAATTACATTTTTCTTAGTTTCCATTTGCATTAAAAATCATAAAAAAAATACTCAAAAATACATTAAAAAACAACCTTTAATTCATAAAAAAAGGCATACTGTTTTGCTGTATTTTCTGTTTTCACATTTAGAAAAGCATGTTTTCATCATCATAGTTGCATTGGGCTGCATGCCTAACTTCATATTAATTTTTTGCATTAGTTTCCATGCCATTTTCAGCCTCTAAAGTCATTTACAGTTTTCTGTAAATTCAGTTTTGTCACTTTATTGGAACATTTTTCATAAAATAATTGCATTAAATTTAGTCCTTTCAATCATAGATAACTAGCGCATCGTTTTCTGTGCATTTTCCCAGACCTTAAATCATTTACTACTTTTCAATTTTATACACAGATTTGTTTAGAGCAGCAAGCTGTCGGTGTGATTTGTGTGTTACTTACTGTTTATTGCATCATAACTTGACTCCTAAAGTCGTCTAGGGATCTCCACCTGTAGTTAACAAGCACTAACCCAAAGTGCAGGGAAAGAGTACGTGGTGACTGTTTAATATTTCCAGTTACCTTGGATCTGGACTATGATGACATCCAAGCAAACATGCAAGAGTAAAACAATGGGTGGGTACAAAGGACGGCCGAATTTGATTGTTGTGGCAGTGACTCAAATACAGCGTGGAGGCTAAAAATTATAGGCATGTGATGAGATTTTGGTGGTCGTGGCATGGAAGACACAACTCTGGGAGACTTCGGCCACTATAGCCAAAGACATTTGCTAACATCTTTGTCTCATGAGTTAGATAGTAGGGACGAGTGTTCCAGATCACAGGGCAAAGTGGAGAGCAGGAGAAAGAACATGAGCAAAGGAACGATCCTTTCAAAAAAATCCTCAAAGCAAAGCATTCTAGAATCTATACATATATATAGTGATATATATTTTTCAATATTATAATAAATATATATTCAAGACAAAGGCACATAACACAGAATTAGTTGCAGAACACATGGATTTGAGTGCTAATAGTAGGCAAGTGTTACATTGTGATGAAGATTAAATGTGATTCAAGGTAGATTAGAGCATCAACCATTTAGTACAAGTTTCAAGACATTGTAATCAGCAATTAACCATTAGAACTTACAAAGTTAAAAGTCAGATAACATGAAGTACAATGGGAAATGAGGTTGAACTAAATGACATCAACCATATGGTTATTACAAAGTTATAAACTTAGATAGCAGGAAGTAGAGGTAATTCTATGACACCATGAGAGAATGCAGGTCTATGTACAGACTGAAACCTTTGAAATCAATGGAGGGCTCTCCAAGATAGCCGGTTACCGGATTCATGTTGTGGTTTACTGGATTCATGTTGTGGTTTAAAATTTAAATTATTTTAAATAGTTTCAGACTAAAGCACAAATTGAAATAATCAATGCTTCTAGGCCGCAGTTTTTAGGAATAAGACAAGAAAAGCATGTTATGAAATAAGTGTAATACTAGAAAAGACCACTTACTACATTAGAATAGTGAAAATACGGAGCATGTACCTCATGTGTCTTCCCTGCAGGAATTACTGTTTCCTTGAAATCGTCAGACTGGCTGTAGAAGAAACAGCATAAGATTCTCAAGACACGACACTAAGATTAAGTCTTTTCTTATACTTGAGAAAGCAGGTACCAACATAATAATTTATATACAATTCACTAGTATGCCCATGACATGATTTAGAATACCCTCCAAAACGTTTACTTCCAAGTTCCAACCAAAGAACAATCCCTTTATTGTTATATATGTTATATTTTAGAGTGCCACACACATATCCAATCAAAGAAAGGTTTTTAAAAAGTGCTCACCAGCTTTGGATCCATCTCAAGCTATACTGTATTAATCATAAGAAAAAGTCCACCATTTATAAACAACTACTTAACTATCATCTTATATTACCCTCGAATGTTGTAACCTACTCTTAATATAGCAGGCATATGAAAATAATTTTGGTACACATTTCCATTGCTATTTGAAAACAAAATGAACTTCCATAAGTACCTGTGCAGAGCATTATAAACTGAGAGTACTTCTTGACATGGTTGATAACATCGCCTCACCCCAAAAGAATGCAATCTTTTGTAAAAATCAGACATCACGATTTTTTGTAAAAATCAGATATCGCAATTTTTAGAAAAAATTGCACGCTGTAGGAAAAAATCGCCAAGTCAGCAAATCCGTGGGCATAAAGGGCAATTTTTTTTTTTTGGGGGGGGGGTGCATTTATTCTTTGAGATTTTGGAGAAGGAAGGAGAAGGGCGTGTGGTCACTACCACTCAATGTGCAGATAGCTAAACAACCATCCTCATCACCATCAAGGATTTTTTATTGGATTAAGAGTTCAATCTCATTTGCCAACCGGTGTTGAATCTTCCAATCTTAGGTATGTATTTAAATCCCACCATATTAATGCTATTTTTTCTATAAATTTATGCATGGTTGCTTGCCTAGATTTTGCTTCTTCTTTTTTTGTCATTTTGCCATGATTTTCATGCCCATAATACAATGTAATGGTTTTTTAATGCAACAGCAAACTTGATTTTTATCCACCCTCTTATTGTCACTTTTCATTGCTAATGATCTAATCTAGAGGTCTGATTTAACCAGCCAGCTGTTGTTTTTTCTAGTGGGATTTAATGTCATTTTTTTGTGTTTTTGGTGCCTTAGGTTTGAAATTTGAAGCAGTCCATTTCCACAGAAAATATGCCAAAGGCTTTGTACCCATTTTGGCAGTATGGTGACCCTAAAGATAGTTAAAGATGGTTTGATGGCTTGCTAGTTGCCCAGTCAAAACAGTTACGACTTTTGAATGTCTAGTGGTGTTTCTTCCTCTTAGATTTTATGGTCAAACCCTTTCTACACCTTCAGGCTGTGGCAACTCAATGTTAATCTTCTAGCAGTGGAGTCTTCTACCACGGATTCCCTTTGCTTCGATTGCCTGTCTGCATGACTTAGAAATGCTTAAAATTTAGAACAAAAGAGTTGACAAGAAAGGGTTTCAAGCTGCCACCTCAAACCCTAGAGCATAGGGATGAGTGATCATCCTCCCTCCTGAAATGTTTGTCCAAGCTTGCAAATTAGGACCTCCCACAACAGCCTCTAGGGCTCGTTGAAGGAGCCTAATTAGGGCAAAAAACAAAGATCCAAGCCCCAAACAAGGGAAAACTCCTTCAAGAAGACATTTTCCACCATACAAAATTGACAAAAGGATGGTAAGAAGCCCTAATTCAGAAAAAATGCAGCACCAAGACCACCATTCAATCCATCTAAAGGCATAAAAATTACCAACATTTAACAATGGAATGATCAAGAAAAGCCCTAGATCCTCCTTGCGCTTTTGTTGGTCCAATAATGCTAGCATCAACCATGTACGTGCAAGAAACCATAGGCAAACACTCTAATTTTTACCATAAGCCAAAAAAGACATCTGTAAATTTTCCTTTGAGATTCAAACTAGGGATAAAACAGTATATTTAAATTGTTTACTGAAATAACCACACACATGAACTTCTTTACTAGTATGCAGCGGAATATAAATAACTAACAACCATTTACAACATCAATCACATCAATAGAAACGACACAGTGTTTTTGGGTATAAACCCCCGGACAAAACCCAAGATGGGAAAACCGGTGCAGCAGTATGAGAGGATATTTTATTAAGAAAATATGGAGCTTTTACAATATCAGAAATTTCGATTTATGCCCTAGATAGAAAAATCGAATGACACCAAAATTCACTGAGAAAAACCTGGAAGGTGGGCACGGTCCCCAAAGCAGTTGTACGGCCAGCAGTTGTACGGCCTGTACGTAATCCGTATGGCCTGCTGAACGGATCCGTATGGCAGTATGGCCTACTGTTGTACGGTCCCTCTACCTGGTCCTCCTATCTCTCTCCTCTGCAAATTAAAGTTGCCTTCCTGGATTACTACTCCTCCGTCTTCTTCGCCAAAATTCCTCTGTCTCTGTCAGAATGCAATTGTCTCCTCTCCACCAGTTGATCTTTCTTTTGTAACTCAATGCTAAGTGAAAACCCTAATTTAATTTTTTTCTTAAAGTTTATTAATAATTATATCACTTTAATTTATTTTCCAAAGTAAACTTAGGAAAAGTAAATTAAATACAACTATTTTCCTGATTTAAGTCTTCTGCATGCAAGGACACATGCATGCAGGAAGTCCTCACTTGTTGCTGCTAGTTTAACACTCTCTCTCAACGAGGAAGGGATTCGGTAGCAACCCCAACTTATCCCTAAACTTCACAAAACTGTGTCTAGAAAGTGCCTTGGTGAAAATGTATGCCACCTGCTCATCTGTCTGTATGTACTCGAACCGAATGGTTCCTCTTTGAACACAATCTCTCAAGAAGTGGTACCTGATGTCTATGTGTTTGCTCCGGTCATGGAACACTAGATTTTCAGATAGCCTGTTGCCACTCTGATTGTCACAGTGAACTACTGTAGCCTCTAGCTCACATTCAAACAACCCTGACAGTAACTTCCTCAGCCATGTACCCTCACACGCAGCCATGCTGACTTCCATGTACTCGGTCTCTGCCGAGCTCAATGCAACTGACTTTTGTTTCCTGCTGAACCAAGACACAACCCTTGATCCATTGATGAAGCAGCAACCTGAAGTACTCTTCCTGTCCTCTACACATCTTGCCCAGTCAGCATCTGTGAAGCCTGCTAACTGTACACTCCCCTTGTGCCCATAAACCAATCCATACTCCAATGTACCTCTGATGTAGCGAAGTATTTGCTTATGAACCGTTGAATGCACTCTCTGAGGGTCCACCATGAACTGACTCAAAGAGTTGATTGCAAAGTTGATGTCTAGTCGAGTGTTGACTAGATACATAAGCGATCCGATAAGCTAACGCTACAAGGTAGGATCAAATCCGTCTGACTTTGATGCATCAATCTTCCTCTAGTTGGAAACTAGAGGTATGGCCATAGGCTTGCAGTCCTCCATCCTGAATCTCTTCAAGATCTCTACTGCATACTTCCCCTGTCCAATGAAGAAGCACCCATCTCTCTGCCAAACTTCCAAGCCTAGGAAGCAATACAACAACCCAAGGTCTTTCATCTCAAATTCAACTGCAAGGTTGGACTTGCAGTCTCCAATCATCTTCTCATCTCCTGTCAAAAAGAGATCATCTACATATAAGACCAATTTGAGAGGCACCTCACCTGTTAACAAATACAAGTTGTGGTCAGCATCACTCCGTTGAAATCCTATCTCCTATAGATAGTTGTCTATGCTCGAGTACCATGCTCGAGGTGCCTGCTTGAGCCCATAAAGAGCTCTATGCATCCTGCATACATGTGTCTCCCTGTTCTCTGCATCAAACCCCTCTAGTTGCTCAATATACACTTCCTCCTCTATCACTCTAGTGAGGAAAGCAGTCTTGGCATCCATTTGATGGACTTGCCAACCCATCTTTACTGCTATAGAGATAATGGTCTGAATAGAAGAATACCTAGCAATAGGGGCAAAGGTCTTTTCATAGTCAACACATTCCTTCTGTGAAAACCCCTTTGCCACGAAGCACTCCTTATACTTCTCCACGCTTTCGTTTATTGCATGCTTTACCTTGTAGATCCATTTGGATCCCACCACCTTTTTACCTTCAGGTCTTGGCACAACCTCCCATACCTGATTCTTCATGATTGAGTCATACTCCTCAACCATGGCCTCCTGCCACACATCATGTTGTGCAGCCTCCTCAAAACTGGAAGGTTCAAAGTTGATCAACTCTATCATCAATGCCATATAACTGACTCTCATTGGTGGTTTGCTCCGTCTCTTGGAGCTCTATGGAGAATCCACCTGCCTAGAATCTTGTACTGTGGACTTGAACCACTTAGGCCTTAGCCTAGTGTCTACTTGTTGTGGTTGTTGGATCTTCGTCTCCTACTGTAGCTCATCCTCCAAGTCAATGACTGAAGGATCTTGTCCACCTGACTCCCTCTGAATACCGGAACTTGTGCCCTGTGTATGTATCTGTACCTGTCATAGTGGAAAAAATCGACATCAGCAAAAAATCGGTGAGGATCCAGAAAACATCTTCTCGGCAACATCGGCGAAAAAATCGGCAAACCGCGGCAAGCATTAAAAAATGCAAATTTCGTACTTCAATAGGGTCAAAATTTCCTTACCGATTTTTCCCTTATTTGCCGATTTTTCCCGATCTTTCCCGATTTTTTCTGATTTTTCTCGATTTTCCCCGATTTTTGCCGATGTTTGCCGATTTTTGTCGATTTTTCGCGATGTCCGATTTTTTGAAAAAATCACGATTTTTTCAAGCCGAAAAATCGACAGCCAGGAAAAATCGCGATTTTTCGGGACATCGCCGAAAAATCGATGATTTTTTCCACTATGGTACTTGTAACTATACCTCTGGCTCCTCCAGCTTGACCCTCGAATCTTGTGACGACTGTTGCTCTACTAGTAAGTCCATAGATCTTCGTAAGGCCCTGTCCTCATCAAACTGGACATCCCTGCTAGCAATGACCCTCTTGCGAGCAGGTATGTATGCTCTATATGCCTTTGAAGTCTCATTGTATCCAACAAGTAACCCCTTCTCTCCAGAAGGATCCAGCTTCTTCCTAGTGTCAGCATGAACATGACAATAGCAGACACTCCCAAATATGCAAATGTGACTCTCATTTGGCTGAGTTTCTGTAAAGACCTGCTCAGGTGTCTTCCTCCCCAAAGCTGTGTGCGGACACCTGTTCTGAATGTATACTACAGTCCTGTATGCCTCAGCCCAAAGGAATAGTGGTTATCCCTGATCAAAGAGCATGGCCTTGGTTGCTCTTACCATAGTCCTGTTTTTCTGTTCTTCCACTCCATTCTGTTGTGGGGTATGAGGCAGAGTGTGCCCCTTCTTGATCCCCTCTGTCGAACAATACTCCAAGAACTCATTAGAGGTGTACTCTCCCCCATTGTCCGTTCTCAACACACGGATCTTCTTTCCTGACTGGTTCTCAATGAGAGTCTTGAACTCCCGAAACCTCTCAAAGACCTCTGACCTGGCCTTCAGGAAATAGATCCAGGTTTTCTTGGAAGAGTCATCAATGAAGGCTATGCAGTAACTGTAACCGCTGAAAGAATGGACACTCATAGGTCTGCAAACATCCAAATGCACTAAGTCCAAGGGCTCCTTAGACTTGTGCTCACTTTGTGGGAAAGGCTTCCTGATGTTCTTCCCCTAAGAACAACCCTTGCAGTGGTTATGCTTCTCCTTCTGTACCTGAGGAACTCCAATGACAGCCTATCTCAAGTGCTTCTGTGCTCCATGGTGGAAGTGTGCCATCCTCCCATGCCACAACTCACCCTGACTGTTGTCGCTACTGACTAGAGACTTTGCAGGATCAAAGTATAGTCTTTACACTTTCCTACTTTTAGTCCCAATCACCCGATCCAAGCTCCTATCAGACCCCTTGGGCTTGATATAAACTCTATGGTCTCAGAATTTCAACTGAAATCCCTTGTCCTCAATTTAAAATTAAAACAATAAAATACTAAAATGATATAAATTAAGACAAAATTAGGGAATGTCACCCACATGTTGGGGACTAAACCCTAAAACTAGCATAAAATGATGAAAAAAAATAAAATAAGCAAGCTAAGGCCTCACTATGATGGCAAGAGTGAGTCAAAGGGGTGACGTAATGCCCCAACTAACCCGAGAGTGATGAAAAGCCCCTCAACGTCCCCCTTACTTTAGCTCGAGGCTTGATCAAAAGGATGACGCCATAGGGTCGTTTTGGCTAGAGAGTGTTGATGAAATTGTCATTGATGCCAACATGGACTTGCAGTGGCCCCACAGGCTATCATTGATGCCACCAAGTCCCACTTGCAGTGCCTTGGACCCCTTACAAAATGAGTTTGAGACTTGGATCCCTTACAGAGTGGATTTGTGCCTTAAAGCACCTCGTACACAGTTAACAAGGTCCCTGTACGCACAAGGTTGGATCTTGAAGCCACCACCTTGTTGAAGATGTTGAAGACCCTAGAGATGGTGTTGAAGCCCCTGTAGATGATGGAGAATCCCTAAATAGGTTGGAGAAGCATTAATGACCCATTCTGTGGTCATTCATGCTCTGATGGTGTCATGGTACCTAAAGAGAAAGCCTAGCAACCCCATAGATGATGTCATGATGGATCTTGACCTTGAGGGTCTCCTAATGTGGTTGAGGTGGTTAAACAAGCCTATGAAGCCTCTTGCTTGTTGAATAAGCCCTGATGAAGTACTTGGACCCACACTTAGTGGTTTGATGACCTTGCAACCCTTATTGGGGTCATGGAGCTCTTGTATGATGATGATGACCTTGTATGGTCCTTGATAGGCTATGAAACCCATGAACATGTCCTTGGTATGATGAAGAATCCAATGAAGACTTGGAACCCCTAATGAAGACCATGATGCCCTTGCAAAGGTCAAGGAGCCCACTACTTGCACTTTACATGGTTAGATGGCATGATTATGTGGTCTTTGGTGACTTAATGAAGTCATGGAACCTTGTGAAGACCTTGATGCCCATTGCTTGCACTTGATGTGGTTAAGGCACCCAAACACATTGGATTGATGATGGTCCATTTAGTGACAAGCTTGAAGCCCATGATGACACCTTGCACATGGCACGCCATTAAAAGCCCTAGTGACTTGATGCAACCCTATGAAGATGTGGAGGACAGACTCCCATGAATTTTAAATGATGTGGTTGACTTTGAAAGATGTTTTAAAAGAAAAATAATAAAAATACATAAGGTTGACCATTGAGGTGGTAAGAAAATACATAAAAATACATAAGGTTGACCATTAAAGTGTTAAGAAGTCTGAAATCCTTGGTCATACATATGGCTTATGTGGTGGACACCCTATTACATGGCAAATAAAATACATCCAATTCTTTGGTAAGGTTTGACCACTGAAGTGGTAAGAAGTTTGAAGTCCACTGTCATAGATATGGCTTATGTGGTGGACACCCTATTATATGGCAAAGAAAATACATGCAATTCTTGTATAAGGTTTGACCATTGAAGTCGTAAAAAGTTTGTGTGACAATTAAAAGTCAAATTAAAAATTCAAATTACAATTTTTAATTAAAAATTCAAATTCTTACCACTCTTACCTTTGAAGACAAGTCGGACAACATGAAGCATGTCCACTTTAATGTGTATATAAACACATCCAAAAACAGTCAATGATGGATGTAGAGAAGTGAATTCGTGGAGATTCGTCTGAGGTTTTTTGGCAACAGCAAAGGAGCAGTTCCTTTTTACAGAGAAATTTTTGGGCATCTTCACTAAAATTGGCATAACTTTCTCATACGAAATCGGAATTACAAAATTCTTGGCTCGTTGGAAATCTTGTTACTATGGCTATGTGATGACATGATCTAGAGTTTCTTTTGGTTTGTCTATTGTTTCTTCATCTTGTGATCTTTGGAAAGCTTACGGAATCAGAATTACAAAATTCTTGGCTCGTTGGAAATCTTGTTACGATGGCTATGTGATGACATGATCTAGAGTTTCTTTTGGTTTGTCTATTATTTCTTCATCTTGTTATCTTCAGAAAGGTATGGTTCATTCTTCTAGGTTTCTCTTGTCATAGCACATGTCTCTCATAGATAGAGTTCATCTTTGATCTTAGTATATGAACCTCTATATTAGTATATATATTTGAAGTCATTATGGAGGCTATGATGATGATATTGCATACCTTTATGCTATGATATGATACACTTTATCGTGATAATGCATGTGATAATGATGTACACTCCATGATGTTGATGCACTCCTATACAATATGATGTACGTGCATACCATAGTGTAGTGATGCTCTCCTATGCACTATGATGTATACTTGATGTTGATGATGCATAAACGATGCACACTAAGATGATGATGATGTATATTTGATGATGAGGATTCATACCCTATGACGATGATTCATACCCTGTGACGATGATGCATACCTATGACAATGAAGATGCATGCCTTATGTTCAGTGAAAGCAGAGCAGAATTACTTGTTCAGTAATTGTGTATGATGAGGTGTACAATGATGTGTACATGAGCAGATTGACCAGCTTGACCAGCAGTTGTGATGAGCAACAGTGTTGAGCAGCAATGATGAGAAGATTGACCAGAGTTTGATGAGCAGCAGTGATGAGCAGCTATGATGAGCAGCAGTGATGAGCAGATTGACCAAATATTGATGAGCAATGTTGACCAGCAGAGATTCATGTGCAGAGCAGAGGTAGGTTGTGCAGCAGAGTCATATGATTGCTTGCAAGAAAAATCTTGCACTTGAGGATTGGACTCCTCAAACCCTTCTTAGTTGGAGCTAAGAAAACCAAGTTGTGTCCTGTTGCCCACCTATTTCGACTAGGTGGCAACTTCATATACATTATCGATGTACATTATTGTGCATTTGTACCATGGAAAAATCTATGGATTTTTCACTCCTGCAAGGAAATTTGCCCCTTCGTACATGAAATGTCTGCTCCCCTACGTGGGATAATTAATGTAACTTCATATGTCAGCATGGGTCATTCCTCTAAGGATGTCACCATGGACTTTATTATCAGGGAAGTCCCCTTCACCGAGTGTTTTTTCCCCTTCCAGTTGATTTTGTCTTTTAACAATTTTAATTGGTTGGGTTTTTCACTCACCAATCCTCCAAAGTGGTGAATTGGCGTTCTGATAATCAAGCCCATGAGCTGGCTAAGGTTTCAAGTTATTGTCCATGACCATGTTAGCCATATCTTGTAGTCTTGTGGAATTTCGTTAGGATTTTAACTTTTATTTTGATTTTTCTTAATTAATTAACTTTACCATTTGGTGGTTAATTAATTAAGTTTTGATGTTATAATGTAATCTCTTGAACCTTGGCATTTTGTAATAGGGGCTATGAATGCAAATGAAAATGCTATGACACCCCCTAAACCATTGGTTCAAGTCTCATGACATTCTGATAAGGGGTTAGAAAGTTAGACCAATTTTGGTTAGGACAAGA
>LPNX010135011.1:721108-783907 GCA_001517045.1 Pseudotsuga menziesii | reverse complement strand
ATCTAAGGGTTAAGCTTCATTGTGACATGGATCTATCTTTTTGACCATTGATTTGAAGAGGCACCCTTGCTTATGATTGGTGGATGGCTTGCAAAGTCAACGAACCTAGATCTAAGGGTGGAGGAGAGCTAAAGTTTAGATCTATGTTTTGGAGCCTTGATTTAAGAGTGGGTTTGGGATCTCTTCAACTATAAGAGGAGGGCTCCTCTCCCTCACTCCACCCAATTTTTTCATGCTACTGTTATGCTGTGGGAATCTCTCCTCTCTTCTCTTATCCTATCTCTAGCTCTTATTCATTTTGCTCAAGCCCTAAGAGGCTCTTTTGTATCAAGCTTTGCCCTAGTTGGGCCATAATCAAGTGAAATCTTTGGAGGAACTCTTGTCTCATGGTGTTGGCTTTCCATTTTCAAATCTGAGGTATAACATTTTCATTTGTGAGTTGTTTTTCATTATACATGCATAAATGCCCCTTGCAAAGGCCTTTACAAAGGGGATTTAGTTGTGAATTGTTATTTACATCTATTTGTGAATAGTTTTAGCTAGATCTACAAAGGTCTTTGTAGATCTTTTTATTTTGCTCACCTCTTGCTGTATTTTGTAGATTTCTCACAGTTATTTTGCAGATCCAAGGGTTTGGAAGAGGGCCTCCTAGGCCAAGCACATATCTTGCATTTTATCTTCAAGATCCATTCATTTATTCAGGGTTTCATTTTGTATTTTGCATTTTCGCTCATATTTTTGTCACTGTTTTAAAACTAGGTTTTATTCACTGTATAGTGAATAAAACCCTTCTTTTAGGGCTTTCATTCATAGTAGATTAGTTTGGTATTATAAATCTGCAATTCACTTGTCATTTCAGGGCCTAAAAACCCATTTTTAAGCCACTAGAAGTTCAAGTTTTACATAGTTTCAAGTTCAGATTTTTGCATTGTTTTTTCTGAGTTTTTGGGGCTAACTTCTAACATACTTTTTGTAGTGTTTTCTGCTGTAAATTCTAGCGAAATAGGTCACTGTTTTTTGCAGGTTTTTACACAAGGAAAGAGGAGGTGCTGCCAAAATTTCATCAGAAAAAAGGCCCTAAAAGTTTTGGGTGCAAAAAGGGGTCCAAAACCCCATTTTCTCCTCTCTTTTCTATCATTTGTAAACCCCAAAGAGTAATACTCTTGGGGTATTCTTCAAAGCTCTTTAAAATCGTTTGTAAATCTTGTACATGAAGTTAGAGTAGTGATAGGGTAGAACACTAGTTGTTAGATTTACTTTTCTGCAAGTAGATCTAGCCTTTTGCTTTTTATTTACCCACCATCTCTGTTAGAGGGATTGATGTGTGGTTAGGTTAATTGTTTAGAGTAGTTCTTTCATTTTTGTTCTTTTTATTTCCAAGCACTTAGTTAGATTTACTTTCTGTTGCAAGGAAGTAATTTTACAACTTGCCTTTCGGTGTATCCTCTGTCCCTATCTGTTATCTCCCTTTAGGAAACTCAGATCAAGGTATGAAAAGCAAAAAAGCGAGGGCTTAAATTTAATTAGATAACACTGCCTTATTTGTTTACGTATTTCTGTACCAAACACATTTGCTTTACCAGTCCAAGGTTCAAGTACCAGCACCTCCCATAAGGGATACCGCTTGGTTGAGCCCTGTTGATAGTTTTAAAAATTTACTTGCAAGCTTAACCACTACAAGATTTAAAATTTACCCATAAAATTAACCAACAACAAATTTAGCCCCTATTCCTCTACTCGGTTATCACCCTTCGGGGTACTCACGAGATACGACAAGGGGTAGAGGAGTTTTAGTAATAGGCATCCATCACAATATTGCTTTAATCCAACCGAAAACTAGTGACCTTTGGAAGCCACGAGGGGTGAGAGACCGAGGGGGGTCTCACGGCGTTTGCGTCCTCCCTTGTTGGGCACCTGACACTGGGGGTTTGATCTGTGAGCTACAGGTGGGCTTGTTCCCATTGTTTTGAGCGCAACAGCACTCCACCTTTGGATTAAGGGGATACATGGTAGGGGTAGACACACCACTGTTTGAAAACCTAATACAAAAAAAAACTGTAATAAAATTTACTAAAAAGAACAAGAAGCATTGCAAAATAGGCTCTACACTCTAGTAGAGATTTACAGTACATTTGCACTCCAGCGCTTTACTTTCAGTCTCATTTACTTTCAGTTATGTAATTGTTTATGTGGTGAATGCTTAATAACTCAATAACATTTGTTTAACTGCTTCAAGTAATTCAACATAAAGTCTTTCCATTTTCATTTACTGTTGGTTTAATAAATTTCATTTAAGGCATTTTCTATCTGCTATCTCTTGTCTATAACTTGTAAATCTGGTTCATATTTGTCTAAACTGTAACTATTTTAGTTGTTCATTTGTTTATACTGATAAATTTAGGTCATCTATACATTGCTTAGATATCTTGATTCATTACTGTTTATAACTGTATCATCTATTTGTTTATTCATCTCATTGTTAGATAACATTTAACCTGTGAGATAATTAACCTAGATTGCATCTCATTAAATGCTGCATTCTCTGACTCAGTTCTTTAGGCACTGGTTGTATCTGAATAAAGGCTTGATTGTCATTTAAGAAATATTGCATTTGCATTGGCTGATTGTCATCCTTAGTAAATACTAGAACCTAAGCCTTTCACCTAATAATAAAGATCCTTTTAACTCAACTGTTAATAAACTTAGGAATATAGTCTTCTGTAGGGACTACCCGCCTTGGCTCTGTTAGGATTTGGCCTAAACAGAGGAGTTGTGGACTGTGGTCCCTGGCTCTCACTTGCCCCCAAGGACACACATAGCAAGTTGTTGACTTTCTTGTGCCCTAAAGTGTGTATTAGGCAACAACATGTTCTATTATGAAAGTTAGTGCTCTTTTTATCAATTGGTGCTAATTGTAATCAAGAAGATTGTTATCTTCCATGTACAATAAATAAAGATCAAATTACAAATATTCTTATGTCTCTTTGATGTGATGAATGTACTTATGACTCTTGGTTTATTTAACTAATGCATTTGATGACATATTGATTGATATACTCAGGTTGACTAAAAGAAGGTAAAAAGATTATAAATTCCTCACACATTGATTCACTCCCCCTCTTAGTGTTTCCATTGTGTCCAGTAGAGAGGGTCTAAACAGCTGCAAAGAAAGGTCCAAGTCGGGTGTGATAGGGAAGATGGGATAGGGATGGCTTACCTAGATGAAACATAGTCACCCTCAAGGCCAAAAACATGGTGGCCATGTGACCCAATGGCCCAGCCTTAGAAGCCTCGGACACCAACAACAGGGCTAAAAGCTCCATAAAAGGCAATCAACAATGCCACTAAGCCATAGTACTTCCAAGAGAAAAACCAGAGGGCTCAGCCATGGTCAAACCATGCAAAGAGAGCCCCCACACTTGGCCTTTTGAAAAATGTTAGCCCAATTCTACCGAATGACCTGCTGAAACGTCGTAAACTGCAGAAGCATAACACTCCCCAACAGATTGATCAGAATAATTCGCATTGTATTGAAACGACGACTAAGAGAACAATACGATGTTTGATACTTCGATGGATTGTGAAGGGTTTCAACGAGATTGCATTGCTTACATTGAAAACAAAAGGATAGGTGGCGTAAAATGACTGTTGACACACATGTTCTCTTTTTACCACAACTATTATTTAAGGGTTAATGTAATGACTGTTCAATGGCTCTTGAGGTTAAATTAATATTGATTGTCAACTTCCTATGTAATGACTCCTTCAGTCACAATTCCTATGGAGTAATTGTTTCTTGTTTTGCAAATGTCGGCCCAAGAGGAACTTAGTACCCACGATGGCTACTGCTCTTTTTATTTCTCTTTATTTTCCTTTAAACGTGCCTATGTTCTTTAAATTCTCCAATTCTGGTTTGTCCACAGAGTTTACATCAAGGATGATTAGTTTTTTGTCTTCACAAGATATACAGTTCTTTGTAATATTTATCTTTCTTTTATTTTCTTTTTCTTTTTCTATTATTTTCTTTGAATGTGCAATAGAAATATCTTCAATGAGAAAAAACTATGAATGGCCAAGGGATGATTTTGTTGAGGACCAGAGGTTCAAAGTTACTCTAAATTTATGGGTTTGGCCAAAGGTCATAGATCAAACAAGGTCTGAAAAAGAATGTGGTCAAAGACTAAGACCAAAACAAAGCTCTAATACCAATTGAAATGAACTACACTTTGTTTACTAAAGGAACATCCAAATATATAGGACAAAAGAAAGTAATCCACATCGGAAAATAAAATATATATCGAATAAGAATAGATGAGATGATATAATTCCATGGGACAATGTGCTTAAATAAGCATCGACTACTCACCATCGTTAAATAGACATGCCTTTTGATTAAGTGACGTCCTTTAGTTAAATGTGTCTTTTCATTATTTATTGTTTATCATTAATTATCATTATTGTTTTTAATTAATATTATTATTATTAATTGATATTTATTTGTATTTATTTATGTCTATTACATGTTGTTGGCCCAAAGTAGAAGTGCCCTATACCTATGTGGAGGTGCGAGGGCCAATTCTTCAAGCAGAAAATAAGGACATCAACACTAGATTGGAGCAGTTCAAATAGTCATGGGAGGCCTTTAGATGCACAATAACATCCGATGGCTAGACAAATGGGAAGGGTAGGACCCATCTCAATTTCTTGGCACATTGCCCTGAAGATACCACGTTTATCAAATCAGTTAATGCATTAGCACATGTAAAAGAAGCAACATTGTAATGTGAGTTGAGGGATTGGCTCATCTAAGAGATTGGTTTGCATGATGTGGTGTAAATCATAACAGATAATGCAACTAATTATGTGGTTGCTCATAGATTTCTAATGCAGAGGCACCCCAAACTATTTTGGACTCCATGCACTACATGTTGTATTGATTTGATGTTGGAGGATGTGGGGAAAATTCCCATCAGCAAGGAGGTCATTAATCATGCTAGGATCATCTCCAAATTCATATATAGCCATGCTTTTGTTCTTAGCCTCATGAGGAGATGCATGAGAAACAGGGGGTTGTTACGTCTTACAATCACACATTTGGCCACCAACTTCATTTCTCTTCAAACTTTGCTTCAATGTCGATTTGAGTTGAAGCAAATGTTTGTTTGTGACGAGTGTCGTGATTGTGCATATAGGAGGAAAGAGGATGGGCGAGCCATTGTTAGATCGGTGTACACTGACTCCTTCTAGGAAGAAGTTGAAGAAGTGTGCTCAATTAGTGAACCTTTAGTAAAAGTTTTGAGATTGGTTGATAGTGATAAGCCTGTAAATGGCTCTTTTATGAGGCAATTTATAGGGCCAAAGAAACTATCTGATCTCATTATGTGGGGAAGGGTACCCCTTTATATAATAGATACATGATGTTATAGGAGTTGATTGATAGTCGGTAGACGAGTGTCGTGATTGTGCATATAGAAGGAAAGACGATGGGAGAGCCATTGTTAGATTGGTGTACACTAACTCCTTCTAGGAAGAAGTTGAAGAAGTGTGCTCAATTAGTGAACCTTTGGTAAAGGTTTTGAGATCGGTTGATAGTGATAAGCCTACAAATGGCTCTTTTTATGAGGCCATGGATAAGGCCAAAGAAACTATCTAATCTTATTATGTGGGGAAGGGTACCCCTTTATATAATAGATACATGATGTTATGGGAGTTGATTGATAGTCAGTGGACCATGATGCTCCATCCACCCATTCATGCAACAACACTTTTCCTCAACCCCACCTTTTCCTACAAATGTAGCCTTGATTTTGATGTCTAGGTGATGGAAGGGATCCTCATATGTCTTCACCGGATGGTGCTTGATGCTAATACTTGCTACAAAATCAATCATGAGATGGAGATGTATCAAGAGGCTAGTGGACTATTTGGCTTTGTTGATGTTGTTCGTGAAAGGACCATTTTGATGCCACATAAGTCATTACTAATTAGAATTTAAAACTTTAAATTTTTTAATTTAATGATGTGTTTTATTTGAAAATTGAATTATGTTTTCTTTATTTCCTATTTTCCACTATAATGAAATGTAATCTAATTCTCATTTCTCCTTAATTGTTGTAGATGTTTGGTGGCAAAACTATCATGCAAGGGCACCAAATTTATGGAAATTCACCATCCGAGTCCTCAACCAAATCTATAGCACTTCGAGATGTGAGAGCGATTGGAGTATATTTGAAAAAATACACTCAAAGAAATGCAACAAGTTAAAACTTCAACAAAGCAATTACATTTATTGTAATTTATGACCCTCTAACATATTGTGACCCTCAAGACTCATAAAAAATTTTATGACCCTCTTGCAGGTTGGAGTTTCCACGTCTAAATGACTTGGTGACCCTCTTGCAAGTTGGAGATCCCATGTCTATATGACTTGGTGTATGTCCATTACAATCTCTGACTGTGGATGAGGTAGGTGGAGAAAACACAAGATATCAATGACATTTCCTTAGGCAATGTTGATGCATTATCTAAGTGGAAGGTGGAGAGTAAGGTTCCTATCATGGAGGCACCTGCATGGTTAGAGGAGGAGCAAGAGCAACAACAATAGGAGGAGCAGGAGGAGTAGCTTGAAGACATCATGGAGGGTGATGTGGCAGCATGAGCACCACCTTCTACACATATTGATGTACCTAGTCCTACACCCCATGGAACATTTGGTGTAGGCCAAGGCCCTCTAAGGGCAGACCTAACAAACAACCCTTCACCTTTTCCCATAAATGAGGGAAAGGGCATTGATATTAGATAGCTAGCTGCTACTTTTGTGACTTTTGTCACTGTATGACTATACGTCTACCTCATGATGATGAGACACATTTATAAATGTGATGTTATTTTGTATTGGTTGTCCACATTTGAGTCCTCAATTGGACAACTATCATGGTTGAAGATTTAGTGTCGATCTAAATGTATCATTTTTTATTTGGCATCCATTGCATTTCACCATGTTTATGTGCCAATGTGTTTCTCTAATGTTGTTGCTTTATATGTTTAGAATTTAAAAAAAATGAATATATTTTTTATTTTTTAAGGTTTGTCGCGGTTTACAAATTTTTTTGTCGATGTTGCAGAGAAGTTGTATTTTGAACCCTCGTTGAGTTTTTGCTAATGATGATGTTATCAACTATGGCAAAAATACATCATGAACATCCATCAAACAATCATTACAACATGAAGCATAACTCTAGCCTAATTGCAACCTAGAGGGTTTACCCATTGTCACCTTAATAACTCCCCTCGACACTTTAGGTTGGCTCTTCTCTAGCTCAAGGGGGGCTTCCCTAAGATAAGATTGTTAGTCTATGACAATGAAGGACATGGTAATGTGAAGAGATAGCTTAACAAAATGGCTCTTCACCTCAATAACTCCCCTCGACACTTTAGGTTGTCTCTTCTCTAGTTCAAGGGGGGCTTCCCTAAGATAGGATTGCTAGTCTATGACAATGAAGGACATGGTAATGTGAAGAGATAGCTTAACAAAATGGTTTAGTCTTTGTAATATAGGAAAATAAAAGGTGATGGAAGAACCAAGAGACCAATGCCAATCCAACAAGGGAAAATGGAATCAAGGGGTTAATCAAAGAGGGCAAGTCCATGAATGGTTAGAGCAACTAGAGTTGCATACACAAACCACAAGAAAACCCTAACATGCTACAAAATGAAAAGTATAAATGGAATGGGAAGGCCCAAACAGTGTCACACCAAAACATTGTTAATTAGGGAGTGTATTATGCAATGAAGTATTATTTGCAGCAACTCTACGAGGGTGATAGAAGCACGTTAAGATAATCATGCATAAGACATCAAAGAGGAATGGTGGAAATATTCCTCCCATAAACCCTTCCAATGAGGTAAATAACCCTTCCAAATGTTGAAAAATTACCAAGAAAGTGTTTGTTCACCTTGTGATGTTTTGGAGTGGAAATGAACACTTCGTGGTCCCTAGTATTTTTAAAGTGAGAATGACCTTATGTTTATAAAGTGACTTTAAAAAAAATGAGTTTAAGTTATTAAATATTTTAAATGTGACTTTCTGAAAAAAGGTGGGTGAGTAATAATGTCTCATTTAGTATTTAAAAGTGAATTAAATGTTTTTAATGAGAAAAGTGAGATTTAACATGAGCCCTAGATCTCATCTAGTTATGCTTTAATCTAGGCCATTGATTTTCAAGTGGCGGTTAAACAAAAAGGCTAGGGAAAGGCATGGAGAAAATCATTGTTCACTTTTCTAAATGAGATTTTTGGAGGAAAGAAGAGCAAGGGGAGAGAATCGAACCCTAGTGAGAGAGAAGAAAATTTGAACAGAAACCGAGAAAGTGAATATGAGCACATTCTCCACGATGAATGGCATAAATTTCTAAAAGAAGACTGGCACAGAAATCGAGGTGTTACCAACAGTAGTTTTGCACATAAATCGAGGGTTGTTCGTATAGTTCCAAGTTGTACAACTGCACAAAAATCGAAGCTGAATGTTGGCATGATTTTCAAGAAAGGTGAAACATTTATTGTTGGTTGTAGGACCGTACATGGCACGAGTTTTGAGGTTGAATATTGTTGGTATAGCACACAAATTGAGGTAAATTTGCACAATTTTCAAGGTAAAGTGGACCATATTGTTCACACGTTTGGAGTCATACATCACAAATTTCAAGGCGTTGTTTTTGTCAATGCATACAGCAGTTTTCCAGAGTGATTATAGCATGTGTTTCGAGGCAAAAATAAGGAGATAAGTACATCTATAGTAATTTTGAAATTTTGCCTGAAAAGAATAAAATCTCTCTCTGAAACAGGTTTTCCCATCAGGGTATTTCCTGGACCTTTTTTATCAAAATTCTAACTCTAAATTTCATGATTGTGTTGGTTGTTATAGTTTTTTTAGTGTGAAAAAGTTGGCTGCCATTTAAATTAATGAGTTGTTTATGTCGAAAGAATTCCATGTGTTTCCAGCAAAAGTGAAAATTTTTAAATATAATATGATTATGCATGTTAGGGTTTGAGCATTAAACTACATGCAGTGAAAATAAACTTGAAACCGAGTTGGGGTTCCAAAATTTTCACGGTATCAGAGTTGAAGTGAAGGGCTGAAACTGAAACTCATATTGAAATTTTAGACTTGGAGAAATAAGGGAAAACAGGGTTTTGTAAAGAAACAGGTTCTTGGGTTGATTTGCAGTGATGGCTACCGAACTTAGGTTAGAAGACAAGTTGGATGGGGTAGTTGATTTTATCCCATGGAAGGCTAGAATAGTGTTGATACTAAAGGAGAATGAACTATGGGACATAGTGAACAAACACCTCTGCCAATCCAATCACAGTTCCTACAATTGCAACTAATAAGGCCGTATTTGACAAGCAGGACATTAAAGCAAAAAGAATCATACTTGATGCCATAAAAGACCATGTTATACCACATATATCTAGGAAAGACTATGCTCATAAGATCTGGACAGCTTTGACCAACTTATACCAGAGTTCCAATGAAAAGCGAAAAATGGTGTTAAGGGAGAAGTTGAAGGGTACTCGGATGAACAAGGGGGAGAACATGGTTTCTTACCATATCAGGAATACACAGGTTTGAGATGAGCTTGGAGCGGTGGGGGAGAGAGTATTGGATGTTGAGTTGGTTCGCATAGCTCAAAATGGCGTGACAAAGCCATGATTTGTATTTGTGGAGTCAGTCGTTGCACGTGAGCACATGCCTTCGTGGGATTATCTTTGGGAAGATTTCATTCAGGAGGAGACCCATAAAGGGTATGTAGAGGGGAAGACATCTCAGAGCAAAGATGAAGAGGAGAATGCAGCCTTAGTAGCGAAGGGAAAGAAGAAGTCCAAGAAGGGTCCTAAGGGTGGAACCAAGCAGCAAATAGGTAAGCAGAAGAAGGACATGAGCAAAGTGAAATGCTTTGCATGTCAAAAGTTTGGACAATATGATGGACAATGCCCAAACAAGAGGAAGAAGAAACAACAGACAGCAGCAGCAGTAGAGATCGATGAGTATGCTGCGAGATTTGAGAGGGAGTTTTCTCTCTTTGGTGGTGGTTGTATAGAGAGAGCATCATCTATCACCAACAGTGATATTGAGAACCATACGGAGCATTCCATGAAATTTAGGCATTCACTAAGAGCATCCACCACTCCTTCCACGTGGTATATTGACAGTGGGGCTTCGAGTCATATGACAGGTATTCGAGACATGTTTACTGAGATGAATGAGACAGACTTGGATCTGGAGGTGGTGTTGGTTGATGATACAGCGGTGAAAGCAGTTGTGTGTGGGACTGTCATTTTTTAGAAAGAATCCATGGATCCCATGACACTGAGGAATCCCTTGTATGTCCCTGTTTTGAAGAAGAGCCTTGTTTCAATTTCCACTATTGAGGACAGGGGTTTTGGAGTATATGTCCTAGATGGAAAAGTTCGTGTCTTTCCCAAGGCACTAGGACCATCTGATCCATATGTCGTCGGAGTTAGATCTGGGAAACTATACAAGCTTCTCTTCCATCCTCATCATGCATTGGCACACACTAGCAGCAGCAGTGATTTGTGAAAGTGGTGGCACGGGAGGATGGCCCACCTTCATCATCCAACTTTGAGGATGCTGAGACACATCACTACAGGTTTTCCATATTTCAGCACAGAGCAGAGTGGTCTGTGTAGGGGGTGTACTTTGGGAAAGTACACCAAGACTGCTTTTCCCAGCAATGACACCAGATCAAAGGGAGTGCTTGACTTGATTCATTCAGACTTGTGTGGTCCCATCCCATCCGCCTCTTTGACAGGATTTGAGTACTACATCACATTCATTAATGATTATTCCAGGAAGACCTAAACTACTTCCTGAGGAACAAGAAGTCTAAAGAAGTCTTGAAGAGGTCCCAAGAGTTCAAAGGTCTTGTGGAGAACCAAACAAGGAGGATCAAAGCTATGTTGCATGATAGCGCCCCCTACCCCATCACTCCTGCTCTCGAATATCGCTTCCTTCGGAAGCTTGCTCCAAAAGCACTCCCAAGGCGCTCCCAATGTGCTCCCTTCATTTCCAAAACTAAAAGCTCATATACTAGGTTGATCATTTGATGACAATGTTATGGTACCTCCCTTCTTTGCCAAGCTCCTACAAATTTTTTTATAGTAGATCATTTGATGATAATGTTATAAATTATAACTACAAGATGATTGATGTTATATGGTTTAATCCATGTAATTCTATAGCTAATTCAAAATCCTACATGTTTTTTAGATACAAATCCATCAAAATATATTAAAATATACACTATACGGAAAAAGCTACTTAAATGCTCCCAAAATGGAAGCTTTTGAAAATTTCGCTTTTTGCTCTGCTCCCGCTCCTTACTCCTCGCTCCCGCTCCCCGCTCCCAACAGCATAGTTTCAGAGTACTCAGATTAGACAATGGGGGTGAGTATACCTCTAAGGAGTTTCATGAATATTGCAAACAAGAGGGGATCAAGAGGCAGTATACAATTCCTTACACTCCACAATAGAATGGAGTTGCAGAAAGGAAGAATAGTGCAATAGTGGGAGCAATGAGAGCCAAGTTGCATGACCAAAGTCTTCCTTTCTTTCTATGGGATGAGGCCTATAGTACTACTATTTATGTTCAGAACAAGGGTCCTCACCGTGAAATGGGGAGTAAAACTCTTAAGGAGATGTTTACTAGGAAGAAGCCTGAGATAGGCCGCTTCCGCATATTTCGATGCTTCACATATTCACATGTCCCTTCTGAAAAGAGGACAAAGTTGGAGGCTACTGCTGAGAAAGGCATCTTTGTTGGATATGATGAGACTTCAAAGGCTTTCCGCATATACCTTCCTGCACAGAGGAAAGTTGTAGTGAGGGGGGAGGTGAGATTTGAGGAGGAGTAGGCGTTTAGGAGATCTCGAAAGTCTGAGATGGAGGAGCAGCAAGATTCTACTCCACTTGTGACAGCATCTCAAAGTACAAGGTCACAGGTCTCAGGTGTGACCAGTCCACAGGTGTCAGGATCATCAGTTTCAAAGACACAGTCTACAGGGACTTCTAGTAAAGAGACAAGTTCTCGCATTACAGGTTCACAGGTTACACCTTCACGTGATTCGGGTTCACTTGGTTCAAGTTCAGGTTCACCAGGCACAAAGTCTCAAACCACAGATACTTCTTCAGGGAGAGAGCCGTCAGATGAGAAGGTTCAAGAGGAGGGTCTACCACAGGAAGCTACTTCCAGGAAGAGAAAGCCAAGTTGGCTTAAGGAGCTTGCGAAGGAAGCTAAGGACTCTGTGGTGCCACCCAAGAGGGAGGTAAGAGAGAGCAAGGCACCAGATATATTTTTGTGTTACATGGCGGTGGTGACTAGCTTACGTGAGTCCGAGCCTTCTACCTTTGAGGAGGCATCTGCACATCAGGTTTGGAGAGATGCCATGATGGAAGAGTACAATTCCATCATGAAGAATGATGTGTGGGAGATTGTTCCACGACCAGAGGGGAAGTCAGTTGTGACTTCCAAGTGGTTGTACAAGATAAAACATGTTGCGGATGGCAGCATTGAAAAGTACAAGGCTCGGTTTGTAGCACGAGGGTTCTCACATGTTGAGGGAGTTGACTGTGAAATTCGGCGTAGAAAAAATTCCAGCAGTCACCAAAATGGAAGATATCAACGCTAGATTGGACCAATTGGACGAAAAAGTCAACAAAAAGTATGGAGAACTCAACGCAGAAATCGATAAAAATAATAATGCATTAACGTCAACCGTCATAGGACTCAAGGCAGGAATAGAACAAGGCATCAATACGTTAAAGGTAGATCAAAAGAAAATTCAAGAGTGTATTGACAATATCTTGGCCAGATTACCGCCGCACACTTCGTTTCCCCCACCTAGACACAACCCACCTCTAGACCCCTTCAATACACCTCAGCCAAATACGCCTAAAACACCAAGACAACACGACACGATGCCACCCCCAGAAGTCCCTTTCTTTAACATTCCATCAATATCAATTCCCCCACCTAGACACAACCCACCTCTAGACCAAAAGAAAATTCAAGAGTGTATTGACAGTATCTTGGCCAGATTACCGCCGCACACTTCGTTTCCCCCACCTAGACACAACCCACCTCTAGACCCCTTCAATACACCTCAGCCAAATACGCCTAAAACACCAAGACAACACGACACGGCGCCACCCCCAGAAGTCCCTTTCTTTAACATTCCATCAATATCAATTCCCCCAACACACGAGTACTAGATAAGGGTAAAACTCGAATTACCCAAATTTGATGGTGACAAAAAACAATGAATTGCATGGATCAAGCAAAAGAATACTTTGACTTCCACAATATACCTTACGATAACGAGAAGATTAAATATTGCGCCACGTCGCCATGCAATTGGGAGGGGAATGCATACAATTAGTACATGTCGTGGAAGACTACAACCTAGGTCTATTTCTTTAGTTGGAATAACTTTAAGAACGATGTTCTTAAAAGGTTTCAAGGCATAACTAAGAAAGACTTCTTTGCCAAGATCACCAGAATACAGCAAAAAGGCAGTGTAGACGAGTACACATGTGAATGGGAAGCGTTCACAGCTCAAGTCTCAAAACGAACTCATAGCCAATGTCTGCAAACATACATACATGGACTAAAACCACACATTCGAGATGACTTAGAATTACATAACACTTCTACCATGGTGAAGGCAAGACGTAAGGCCAAGATCATCGACAACAAGTTTAAAATATCCGCTCAAATTAGCTTCAACAAAAACTAATCCAAGAGGAATCTTCCCTAATCAGCAAATACGGGAACTTCAAGATATATGTCGTTGCATCTAAGGAAAGGAGCAAAACCCAGTTTAGAAGCCCAGAGAATGAAGGAAAGTGCAAATATTGTGGAGAGAAATGGGATCCTAACCATAGATGTTTGCAAAGTAGCAACCCCCAAAATGTGTATGCTTGCGAAGCCAAAGAAGAAAAAATAGTCTTGAAAGTGAAGAGTCAAGTGAGGAGGATACAAGAAATTAGCGGGACTGCCACTTAGAACTAGAAGATGATACACCAAAGATATCATTAGCCGCCATTACAGGGATATCCTAACCACAAACACTGAAGCTGAAAGGACATATAAGAAACAACGTCTCGATTCTCATAGCTACTGGAAGTATCCATAACTTTATTAATGTTAATCTTGCTAAGATATTCAACTTATTCGTTTTCCTAGTGTTTAACATGAAGGTTACGGTTGCAGATGGAAAGAAGATTGAAAATGTGGGAAAATGTCACAAGGTTAAATTACAAATGCAAGAGTATAACCTAGAATCCGACTTCTTTGCAGTACCTCTTGGAGGAGTAGACGTTGTATTGGGAATCCAATGGTTACAGACATTGGGTACTTACTCCACTAACCATCAAGAGTACTTCATCAAGTTCAAATGGCTAGGAAATAAGTACAAATTGTACGGTTTCCAACCACACCATATTCAATTGGTTACATCACATCAGATGGAAAGGCTAATTCGAAAAGGAGCACCTGCTTACATAATTCAATGTCAAGAGATGGAGTTGCTAACATGTGAAGGAGATGACTACAAACCACCAGAGATACAAGAGTTAATCCAAAAACACCACAAGGTGTTCCAAGAGCTTCTGATGGACCTCCAACCAAACAGGAAGATTGAGCACATAATTGAAGTAGAACCAGGGGAAAAACCTGTCAATATCAAACCGTACAGACATCCACATCACCATAAAACAGAGATCGAAAGGTTAACCCAAAATTTGTTAAAATGTGGAGTCATTTCAAAGAGCAGAAGCCCTTATGCAGCTCCAATAGTGCTAGTTCAGAAAAAGGATGGATCTTTCAGGGTATGCATAGATTACAGAGGACTGAACAAGATAACAATCAAGAACAAATTCCCCATCCCATTCATCGATGAGAGGTAGGATGAGCTTCATGGAGCTAGCTATTTCTCAAAACTAGACTTGAGATTAGGGTATTATCAAATCAATGTTAGACTAGAAGACATAGCAAAAACTGTTTTCCGTACTCATGAGGGCCATTATAAGTTCAAAGTAATGCCTTTCAGATTAGCTAACGCTCCAGCCACTTTCCAAACCGCAATGACCAAATTGTTCCAGCCATATTTGTGAAAGTTCGTATAAGCATGTTCACGTTCCTAATTGCTTCACTGTCTCATTCCCTGGCACATTGAGATGTAACCAAAATTACTAGTATTATATTAATAATTATTATGAAATTGTGTGTCCCTCAGATCAGTCATGTCTCCTACATTTTGTACATGGCAATCTACATGATTGCATATCAATCATCTCTTGTATCATTCAGATCTATTAATTATTATTTCTTCCCTTTCGAGAATATTGGATTTCCCCTTTTGTTATGAATCCATATTGCATCTTTTGATTATTGCATGGTACGTCACAAATGGTATCAAAGCAAAGCATTGGCCAAATATTTTTCCCACCGTAATAAATTTTGCCTGGTTTATGGCTGAAATTCTCTCTAGTTGGTAGCCAAACTTTTATTTAATCCAAGTCTCATCTAGTTTGTCAAATAGAACCTATGAAAACATTGCCCCCAAATACTGTTGTTTCCAATCTTAAACAACTAATCGTTGCTCTGAAGAACAATTCATGTTGCTGTTACTTCTGAATACAGTTTTAGTTGTGAGTAAACACAAAATAAAACAAAAAACAGTAATAATAATAATAATCTTGTTATTCAGAAAGAAAACAAATGTTAAAAGGGGGCTTATCGAGTCAATGGAAGATGTGTGTTGTTATTGGCCACACCAGGGTTTGATTCCACCATGTGGTATGCCTGCCTCACATGTGTCAACCTGACCCTGCAAGAGGGCCGTTGTTTAAGTGTAAGCCATCATGGTTGTTAAGTCAAGTTGACAGGTAACACAGAAACTGACACAATGGCCCACCTCTTGATAGGTGGTGGATGCACAATAGTCAAAGTATTAGGTAGGATCTTGCAATACCTCCTTTAAAAATAAAACAAAGAAAACCTTGTAATATGTAGGCATCTATAATAATATATTTTTTTCTCAGACATGGACATTTGTGATGATAGAATTCTATACAACTCAACAGCACATAATTCTTAGAATAATTCTTATTAAATAACCTTTGAGATGTGTTGAAAAGATAGGTCGTTAACTAAAGTGTGTTCATAAAAATAAAATGAGCATAAATGTATAATCCAAGTTGATTGCCATTGGAGTCAGCATCTACTTATCAGAAAAATCATGTTGTCTACCTCTTAAAAGTATCAATTTATGAGCATGGGTATGTCTTTCGGAAAGTCTTAATTGTTACATCTGCCCATTGTTCTCCACCATAGCATTTGTAGACAAAATTCATTAGTTTTGCAAAAATTAATAAATAAAAGATCATTGTCACTGGTCATTGCCACTTGGGGAGTAACATTAATCCTAGAGACAGTGGAGGTCGTCACAAGAAAACATGATCCTTATACAAATGCCAAGTTGTACATCATGGTATTGAGTCTTGATTCATGATTATGAGATACATTTATATATTTGATGTCATTTTGTATTGGTTATCCACTTTTGAGTCCTTGATTCGACAGCGATCAAGGTTCAGGATTTAGTATTGATTTTGATGTATCATTTTTATTTGGCATCCACTACATCATATATATATATATATATATATATATATATATATATATCAGTGTTTTTAACTTTTTCCTGTATTCATGTGCCAATGTGTTTATTTTATGTTGTTGTTGGTTAATATGTTTAAGAAGAAATTAAAATGAATTTATTTTGTATATTTTAATGCTTGCCGCAGTTTGCCGATTTTTTTGCCAATGTTGTCAAGAAGTTGTATTCCAGACCCTCGCCAACTTTTGTCGATGCCAATGTTATCAACTATGGTCAAGATCTTTTCTCAAACTCCGTTCTATCAAGGTTTGCTATGAAGTTTTCCATATGATCTATCTTTATGGTTAAGGTCTGTTGTCAAGGTCTAATGATAATCTATCCTTATGTGCTCCATTGTTGCTCACTTCACCCACACCGTTATTTAGTCCTACCATAGCCTTCCAGAAAACCACTTTATTCACTGCTGATATGGACATGTGGATGTGGCTCACAAAAATACTTATGACCTGCTTCCTGTTCATGCTGAAATGGTCTTCAAAATTATCAATTATGAACCATGGTTATAACTTATAACCTATCAAATAATCAGTTACAGTACATAAATGGCCAATCGAAATTTTCATGAAAACTCTATTTTTTGCTATAACTTGTAGTTCTATGTGTTTCCTGAATAGTTTTGATTCTTTGTTCTATTTTTTTATTTATTATAAAATATTTTTATATATTTTTGTACTTACTGTTTCCCCACCATATCTAGAATCTAGATCCTAGCTTTCCAAAAATTTGGTCAATCCAAACCTAGATCATGGTAACTTAAGAAATAAACAAACGGATTCCTGTCAGAAAGCAAATTATAGCATAGTAAACTCTATTCATATTGGTACTTAGGCTAGATTACAAAACTGTAATGTTCATTTGTTGGACATTATAAAATTATCTTTATCTTATTAAGTCTACTAGTATGTTTGTATGACTGATATTACAAGATTTGTCACAAATGAAAAAAAAAATGCAAGGGAAAATATTCCAATTACATTGTCAGGATTCGATATGATAATAAGCATTGCTGGAGCTGAAGCGATCTAAACAAGAAAGCTTACCACACAGCAGACATCTTAAAGATCAAGTTTCTTATACTAACATAAAACCAAATTCGTTCTAATACAAGAGGTGAATTATTCATAGTCAACATACTCGACTCTATTCATATTGGTACTCAAATAAAAATTACTACACTGTAATGTTCATAAAATAGCTGTTAGTCTACTAGTCCATTCTTATAACATTGTGGAACTGTAAGATTTGTGTCAAATGAAAAGAAATAAAAGCATGCAAGGAAAAATGGGAGATGGTAACATTCACATACTTTAGTTCGGAAGCACCAGCTTCTTCTGCAGGTATTAAAAACGGTGAGTTCTCAAAGACCTCCCTGGTAAAAACAAAGTCATCATGGCAAAGTCAACATGAGAGAAAGGACTCAGTTAATTCAGAAGAAATTACATTGAAGGAGTAAAGCTACAAACTACAATCTTATTTGAACTAATGCCAAACAGTTCCTTTTTTGGACAAAATGGAACAGATATTTTCTCAGATCAACCAAGGTGTTGTAGAAAGAGTCAAGAGACAAAATGACTAATCTAAAGGGAACAAAAGAAAAAGTTACAAATAATGGTTAAATATATAACATGTTTCATCTTCAAGAGTACTAAAAAGAGAGGAATGGCAGGTGCCCCTTTGTTGACAGACCCTGAGAATTGTGTTTTTTGTGAACAGCTAGGTATATAGTAATATACACACTTATACTACTTAGTGCATATGGATCCACACATGATACTGGGGATATACCTAACTGTCACACATATTCCCTCCTGTACGCAGGCTAACTGTCACACATATTCCCTCATGTACGCAGGGTTAAATGATTCAATCATCTGGGACAAATAGGTAAATATCCTTTATTTAATGAATATCGGATAAAATAAAGAAAAAGAAACCATCTGGCTTCTCTTACAAGGTGGTTAGGCGTTTGTTGACATGCCTCAACTGGCTTAACAAGTTAAAATGGCAATTTCTGATTTTTCAGTACAAAACATTGAAAAGGATGGTTGCCAATGCCAACCAAGGAGCAACAGAAACTACCTCTTGCAACAGACCATATTATTGTATAATGTTAAACATCATAATATCATTAGCTCCCATTTGTCCCTGCTGACTTATCGATCCTTGTAAACATGTACAGCTTCCTCTCGTGAATCTGATGTTGATCTTCAACGACAAATGGTTTGTTGAAACATATCAACCTGACTTGTAATAATGGTTTGTTGGAACGTATCGACCTGACTTGTAACTATTATGACAGAACTGACCATACCTTTTTGCAACTAGAATTTTTCTGGCACGAACTGACACTATCTCAGAGTAATTGGGATCTGTGAAACAGCAAAACGCTAAATATGTACACGGAATATAATTTATAAAATTCTCTGAAATATGGTAAAATACATTTGAAGCTTAGGCTTATATAAGCCTTAAAGGTGACTGTTGGCAAAAAACGCAACCTTTCTTAATAATTTTCGTTATGTATTTATATAGTTTTAATATATTGTTATTTATATGTATTTTTTACAAAAAAAAATCATTGGCTAATGGGAAGAACCCCCTGACTAGCAGGTTTTCCATTGGCTAAGTTACCACGAACCAAGGGCATCTAAGCTGTCAAAATCACCCGGGGATCGCACCCGACCTGGACCGCAGCAACCCTTAACATGGTTGGATTTTTGGTATCCGTGGGATTTAAACCGGCGACCTTTCCACTTAGGGGGGCGTCTTAACCATACCCCGCCACCAACTGTTCTAAATCTCACGGATATGTATTTTTTACAATTTATAATTATTTATATTATTTGTAATTTTTTATGTATATAACGTTGCCCTCTTCTTCTAAGATGCTTTCTCATCAAAGCCAGGCAATGATGGATATTGCTGAAGGAACTTCTCTGTTTCCCATGAGGCATCTTCTTCTCGACAATTCTTCCACTTAACAAGGTATTCTTTGATGACGCGAGAACGTAATCTTCTTTCTCTGATGTTGATGATGGCTTCTGGTTCTAATACAAGTTTCCCTTCGTCGTCCAAGGTAGGAAGGATCATCTGAGCAGATTGATGTTGACACAATAATTTTTTAAGATTCAAAACATGAAAAACGTTGTGAATTCGACTCTTATTTGGTAACTGCAATTCATATGCTACTAGGCTAATTTTTCGAATAATTTGATATGGTCCATAGAACTTGGGAACCAGTTTATTCTTCCCTTGTTGCTTAAGTGATAATTGCTTGTATGGCTGAAGTTTCACAAATACCCAATATGCAACTTCAAACTCTCTTTCTGTTCTATGACGATATGCTTGCTACTTCATACGATTTTGTGCCATGGTTAAATTATCCTCGAGTACTTGCATTATTCTCTGATTTTCTTCGAGCTGACTTTTTACTGCAGGTACGTTTGCATCACCTTGAACAAATTCTTTCCATCTAGAAAGCACATAACCATACAATGCTTGAAAAGGTGTCATTTTGGTTGACGTATGATAGGTGGAGTTATACCACCATTCTGCTAGACGTAACCACTGTAACCATTTGTTCTGCGTATTAGTGACAAAACTACGAAGATAGGTTTCCAAACACTTGTTAACAACTTCAGTTTGTCCATTTGTTTGGGGATGATAAGTTGAGCTCATGTTAAGAGTGACAAAAATTGCTTGTGAATTTGGCATCTCTATCACTAATGATGATTTTTAGAAATCCATGCAATTTGTAAATATTTTTACAGAATACTTCAGCAATTTGTTTAGAGTGCCATTTTTCTTAATACCCATAAAATGTGCATATTTCGTTAAACGGTCCACTACCACGAAGATTTTGTCCTTGCCTTAGAATAAGGGTAACCCTTCAACAAAATCCATGGAGATTTCCTCCCACTTCTGGTTTGGAATGTGAAGCGGGTGGAGTAGTACTAGAGTAATGACATTTTCGCTTATGTTTCTTTGACAGGTGTCACACTCGGGCCTCAGCTACATACTTTTGAATGTCTTTGTACATCCCTTTCCAGTAGAAGGATTGCCTCGCAGTGTAGTAAGTTTTGAAAAAACCTACATGTCTTGCGGCTGGGGAATCATGAGAATCTTTCAACACCTTGGTCTTAAACCTGGATATTGGGCTTAAATAGATTCTTCCTTTATACCAAAGGATATCATTCCTCCTGTTACGCTGCACCTATACACAGCACACCTTCAGGTGTACCCCAGGAAGAGAGAGAGCCAAATCTTGACCAAGAAGGGTATTATTAAGTAATGGTAGTCATGGTTGGGCCTTCTGGTTGTCCTTTAGGGGTACGATGGCTTAATGGCACTGCTGACTGCCCTCTATTGGGGTTTTTAACCTCGAGGTTGGTGATCGGGGCCCCTAGGAGTTGACCACTGGGTCAAATGGCTCATGGCCTCTGCATAGCCCCCAGGACACCCTCCTGGTCCTTTTCACAACACGCTCTCCTTCTCCTGAGCATTCTTCCTCATCAAGATGCTCTCTCCTTTCACCAGGCCATATGTGTCATTTGAGGGGGGTGTTGAGGGATTTTACAGCATCTTGGGGTTAGTAGGGGCATGACACCCCCCTCCCAACTCACTCCAACCTTTCGTTCAGAGTGATTCACTTAATTAGGCTATTTATGGCACCCTAGAGTACAAAAACCCACGGTAGCCTACCTTAAGCCTACATTAAATCATATTTTTTATTATTTCGTTTTGAGTTTAAGTTGACATTTTTATAATTACAAATTGACATATTTTAAGGCATGTAGGCCTAGATGTTTTTGTAATAAGTGAGTGTGAGATCATATAAATAGATCTCCTCACTTTCATTTTGAAACATGAGACAAGTGGGAATATTACTATTTTTACTGCTTTGCCCTAACTAGGGCTCTTTGGAGAGAATGTGCCCTTCTTGAGGAGGACTTTTTCTAGTTTAGCAAGCTGGATTTTGGAAGTTCTTTGGATAAATTCTTTCTTTTTGTTGATGATGCTTAGATTTGTTGGAAAAACATAAACACATTGAGGTTTGGCTTCTGATCTCTTCGTTTTATTGTTGGTAGTTGATGCATATCCATGACTAAATGGTAGTTTTAGGGCTGCATTTTCTATAGGATAGGCCATTACCAACCATTAGTCACCTTGAAGGGAAGAGTAACGTCTCCTTGTGAGAGTTTCCCTAGGGTTTATCCATAGATTTCTAGGGTAGTTGTTGGCCTAGGTTAGTTCTTCTCACATAGGAGCCTTTCTTTACCGTGGATTCCCTAGGGCAAGGGAATTGTAGTTTCTCCCTTGTCCTCATCTGCAATACTCCAAACAGTGCTGAACTATCCTCCACACACCTTTGTCTTCCTCATCCTTCCCCTCGGCAACCTTCTCTTTTGTCTCCCTCATCCTTCGTTGCCTTAACCTCATCTACCTCCTTCGCTTTCTTCCCTAGCAACCTTCGTTTCTCCCATTCTAACCCTCGCTGGTCACTTATCTACCCTCGCATCCCTTTTCAAACTTCCTTCCTAACCCCCGCTTTCCTCTCCTGGCCTCCCTTTACACCTTGGTACCCTAGTGTCAAACCCTCTCCACCTTCGTTGCCCTATAGAAGCCTTCTTTTCCACACTTTAACAAATCTTGGGTTAACCTTTCGATCTCTGTTTTATGGTGATGTGGATCAGTGTTGAAAACCTCAGCGAAAATTCGCGATTTTTCAGAAAAGTCACAACTTTTACTCCCATCCGATTTTTCGGCGAGTAAAAGTCGCAATTTTAAAAAATCGCAAAGTCGCGACATTTTAGGAAAAAGCGCAACTTTTTCGAAAAAATCGCAGGTCGACCCAAAAACGCGCCCAACACTTGCAGCCACGTCTTTAAAGAGGAGAGATCAGTTTTTTTGCGGTCATTTGACAAACAAATTTGTTGAAAGAAAAGTGAGAAGGGCAAGAGGAGACCACCAACACCTTTGGAGGCTTTCAAACACCATTTACCATCTCTATCAAGGATTTTTGTGGAGCAAGTGTTCAAGATTCTTCATAGGTATGTACATTTATCCCATTGTTTTTCTATCTTTTCCATGGATTGTTTGAAAGTTTTCTTGCATTTTTTCTTGCATATTTCTTTGACTATTTCTTTGCATATTTCTTTGCTAACTTTTTTTTTCTATTTTTCCATTGATTTCCATGCTCAAAAATATGAAAAGCAATCACAATGTAAAAGGGGGATTTAAAAAATTAGAATGGAATAGCATCCTTGTTTTTTTAATTCTTAGCCACCCTCTTCTTCTTATATAATTTCAAGGCTTAAAATCTAAATTTAGAGGTCTGGTTTTTAAAGCTAGAATGTTGCTATTTTTTTCCAATGGAGTTTAATGTAATTTTTTTGTGTTTTTGTGCCCTAGGGTTGCATTTAAGGTTGTCATTCCAATTGCAAAAATGTCAAAGGTATTGGACCCATTTTGGCAGTATGGTGAGCTCAAGAAAGGAACAAATAGGCAAAATTTGAGTTGCAAATTATGTGGGCATCACATGTCGGGAGGGGTTAACAGGTTGAAATACCATCTAGCCAAACTACCTGGCCATGATGTTGGCCTTTGTACTGCAGTGACCCCAGAAATCATGAGATCTGCCAATGACGCCATCCATGAAAAAAATAGAAAGAAGGATGAGATCACTGCAAACAAAGTTGAACTTGCATCTTTTGGCCAAGCAAGAAGTGTGGGTGCATTTCTATCTACCACTATCGGTGAGGGTAGTGGGAGGGGCTCCACAGCTTCACCTATCAGGAGGGTGGGGATCTCATCCCATTTTGTTGCACGAACAAGAGCAAGATCACAACCTTTTATCAAGTCAATTGTAAATAAATCGAAAAAGGTAAAAGCAGACATGGTAATGGGGAGGTGTCTTTACTGGAGTCACATACCTCTCAGCATTGTTAAAAACAATCCATTTTGGCAGCAGATGTGTGATGACATTGCAGTAGTTGGACCAAGGTATAAAAGTGCCACCTTGAAGGAGTTGCGGGGTGCAATCCTTAAGGCAGAAAAGAAGGACATCGGTGCTAAGTTGACAGAGTTCAGGAAGTCATGGGAGAGCACTGGATACACCGTCATGTCAGATGGGTGGACAAATCATAAGGGTAGAACCCTTATCAACTTCTTGGTAAATTGTCCTAGAGGTACCATGTTTGTAAAATCAGTTGATGCATCGGCACATGTAAAAGATGCAGCACTGTTATGCGAGTTGATGGATGGGTTCATCTAGGATATTGGGGTGCACAATGTTGTGCAAGTTTTACAGATAATGCAGCTAATTATGTGGTTGATGGCAGGATGCTTATGGATAGGTACCGCTGTTTGTTTTGGACTCCATGCATAGCTCATTACATTGATTTTATGTTGGAGGATATGGAGAAAATTCCCTTTATCAAGGTGGTGATTGATCAAGCTAGGAGCATCCCCAAGTTCATTTACAACCGTGCTTTTGTTCTTAGTCTCATGAGGAGGCACACCAAAAACAAGGAGTTGAAGCGTCCTGCAATCACTCGTTTTGCCACCACATTTATTGCTCTTCAGTCTTTGCTTCAATGTCAATTTGAGTTGAAGCAACTGTTTGTTTGTGATGAGTGGCGTGATTGTGCTTACAGCAGGAGAGAGGATGGGAAAACCATTGCCAAGTTGGTGTACACTGACTCCTTCTGGGAAGGAGTGGAGGAAGTGTGCTCGGTGAGTGAACCTTTAGTAAGGGTTCTGAGACTTGTTGATGGTAATAAGCCTGCAATGGGCTATTTATATGAGGCCATGGATAGGGACAAAGAGGCCATTTGAAATTATTATGTGGGAAAGGGTACCCCAGGGCACAACAGGCACATGTTGTTATGAGATTTGATTGATAGTCGATGGACTGGGATGCTTCATCGACCCATTCATGCAGCAAGACTCTTCCTCAACCCCGCATTTTTCTACAAATGCAATTTTGATTTTGATGGTGAGGTTTTGGAGGGGCTCCTCACTTGTATTCAGAGGATGATACCTGATTATGAGACTCACAATGCAATCAATTGCGAGATAGAGATGTATCGGGATGGTACTGGAGTATTTAGCTTTGGTGATGCTATTCGTCACAGGACCAATTTCATGTCGGGTAAGTTATTAGAGCGTTTTAAGTTTTCACCTTTATTTGAAAGATGAATTATGATTTATTTATATTTATTTCCTATTTTAGTTTTCCAAAGTTGAATGTAATGAAATGTAATTTAGGTATCTTTCTTTCTTGTTTGGTGTAGCCACTTGGTGGCGAACTTATGGCGTGAGGACACCAAATTTACAAAAATTTGCCATCGGAATCCTTAGCCAAACCCGTACCGCTTCAAGATGTGAGCGGAGTTGGAGTGTATTTGAAAAAATACATGCAAAGAGACGCAAAAGGTTAGAACTTAGAATTTCAACAAAGCAACTGCATTTAAATGTTTAATGCAATTTATGAATCTATGATCCTCTAAGATATTATAATTTATTAATTTATTACCTCTAGACTCATAATTTTTTTTATTACCCTCTTACAAGTTGGAGTTCACGCGTCTTAATGACTTGGTGTATGTCCATTACAATCTCCGCTTGTTGATGACACGGATACAAAAAGAACCAGATGCAAATGCCATCTCCTTCGACAATAATGATATATTGTCTAAGTCGAGGGTGGAGATTGAGACTCCTATCATGGAGGAGTTACTTGCATGGCTAGAGATAGAGGAGGGGCAAGAGGAGGAGGTGGTGGTGGTTGGAGACACCATGGAGGGTGATGTGCTAGCATCGCCACCATCTTCTGCACCAATTAATACATCTAGTCCTCCATCCATCACTCAGCCTCAGTATTAGATGCAGGGCCAGGGCCTTCTGCTGCTACTACTAGTGCTAGGGGCAAGCCTGACAAACGACCCATGATATTTTCCTGTAAAAAGGGAAGAGGGAATTGATATAAGATAGCTAGATGTTAGTTTTCCTCATATACATTTATATATGTGATGTCATTTTGTATTGTTTAAACTTTATATACTTTTGAGTCCTTGATTGGACAACTATGATATTTTAAGATTCAGTATCGACTTTGATGTATCATTTTATATTTGGAATGACTACATGATGATGATATATATCAGTGCTTTCTTCATATTTATGTTCCAATATGTTTTGTTAATGTTATTGTTGCTTTATATGTTTAAAATTCTAAAAAAAATGAATGTATTTTCTATTTTTTAATGTTTGCTGAGTTTTTGCAGATTTTTCCCGATTTTTTCGTTAATGTTGACGAAAAGTTGTATTCAGAACCCTCGCTAAATTTTTGTTGATGCCGACATTTTCAACATTGATGTGGATATCTGTATGGTTTGATATTCACATGTTTTACCCCTGGTTCTATCTCAATTATGTCTTCAATCTTCCTCTTGGAACACCTTGTGGTGTTTTTGGATTAGCTCTTGTATCTCTTATGGTCTATAATCGTCTCCCTCACATGTTAGCAACTCCATCTCTTCACATTGAATTATGTAAGCAAATGCTCCTTTTCAAATTATCCTTTCCATCTGATGTGATGTAACCAATTGAGTTTGGGTTGTGTTGCAATCCTTCACACACCTGGGCGGGAATGTGGTAGAAACCTTCAAGCCACTCGGTGTGTCCTTGGGGGCAAGTCTCAAGTCAAGGTTTCACCTTGTTCTTGACTCCTCTATTTAGGCCAACTCCTAACGAAGCCAAGGGGGGTAGACCCTATTCAGCTTCTAAGGTTATTAAAGCTCAATGTGATGGTGATGAATGAGTTATTTAGGAGTTTGATAAACAAAACTAACACAAGATATTGCAACAGAATTAATATACAACAGCATAAAGATCAATATATGATATATAAAGCATGTGGAAACAGATGATTATATCAAATAAAGAACCAGTGCCAAAATGGAGTCCAAAGATAAAGTGTTGTTGTATTCCTAAAAGAAAAATGTTGCAAGTGCTAAACTTAAGGGGAAGAGGGAACTCCAAATATACTCGAAGGTACGAGGAGTATGTCCAAAAACGTTATCCAATGTGGCTCCCCGCAAGGAATATGTGGGTTGGTTGGAGTCCCTAAGACGTGTTCAACACTACACCAACAAGGGTGTAGCCTAACGATGTCTCGAGGTCGCTACCCAGTTGTTCCCGCTTCTTTTGTGGATTTTGCCACCGCAACGGATTAACTCGAGGCGTTGGATTTTCGCCTGGTAGATTAATTAGGCCATGAAAACTTAATTAATCTAGTCACCTACGTTACTTTTGATGCAACCAATTGTTCAGACGAATCGCAGTAGTGCAGAGCATACACAACGAAGTCTAAAGGGTTTTAAAGATTTTAATAATCGTTTTGTTCTTTAAAATAAGAAAAGTGACCTCCAAGATCTCTTTTGGTTCAAGTGAACCGCAATCAAGAAAGCAAGGAGGGGTTGATTTTATTAATGTTTTTAGCTTTTGAACTTAGAATTAAAGTGCAAGAAAGGAAAACAGGTTATGTAATTAATCTACCACGAATCTATTTCCCCTTTCGGGTCACTCGAGAAATCGTGGGGTAAGTAGTAGTGTTACTTTGAAAAAATTGAAAGATGTAAACAGGTTTGAAATATCAAACAAAGTACACTACTTACATATTAATGAATGAAAGAGCCTACTCGAATGAAAGGGCAGATGGGGAGTGGGCTCGAAAGAGCCCACTCGAATTGTTTTTTATTATACTTGGTTACAACTTGATAGAAAATACCACTTGGTTCTTATACAGGACGAACCCAAGGGCTTACAAAAAGGTCCAAAAGTTAAAACGAAAAAATGGGAAGCCCATGGGGGTCTCTGGATGGACCAAAAAACGATTTTCGGACAGCACTTCCTCCTCTTCTTAGACGAACCTGCACAGACTCAATTAATGGCTCTTCATGCACAGACTCAATGGGATCATCATGGATTTCTCAGGATTTTCCATATGAAATTATTTCCAAGGAAAGAAGTATTTCAAATTGGTCTTAATCAATGATTTAGCATTGAATGATTCAATATCATTTCCATCATAATGCCACTGCCTCAAAAAAAAATTC
The DNA here is from genome assembly GCA_001517045.1 of Pseudotsuga menziesii. Classification (NCBI taxonomy): domain Eukaryota; kingdom Viridiplantae; phylum Streptophyta; class Pinopsida; order Pinales; family Pinaceae; genus Pseudotsuga; species Pseudotsuga menziesii. The sequence continues at coordinate 756,026 of LPNX010135011.1, read as the reverse complement.
AAAGAAATTTGCAAGGGAAGTAATAGATTTCTTAGGAAAACACTCATGAGGCCAACATGAAGCATCCCCTTGCAGAGAATGAGCAAACATCGACATCATATGATCCTCATGACGAATGTTGTATTTACTCATATGTGACAGAAATATCACAACATGGAATCTAGCTGAGAGATCATTATCATGCCCCTGAAAACCTGGAAGGGGAGTAGATGTCCCTTCACTAATGAGACGATTAGGAAAGCCAGGGATCCTAGAGAAATCAATGGGAGGACAATCACAGGAAACCCGGGCAGCAGTTTCTATCCTTTTAGTATCCATATCAAAAACCAGTGATCATGGAGAATGTCTGGAACTGAAAAATGGATTTGAGCTTTAAATTTTACTGTTGCGTGGGATCACCTACACACAATCAATCTCAACAATTTTGGTGAGAAAGAAGTGTTTTATCCCTTTAATGAAGTCGCCATGTGAGATTAGAAATATACATTTAAGAACTCTCACAAAAATAATTTTTGCTTTTCTTTGTAAAAATAAAAACTGAAAAAAGCCAGTGGATTTGCCAGATGAAAATTAAAGATCTACTCTAAGCATCCATTAAACTAAGAAAAAACAAAAAAGAAGAAAACAAAAGTCATACTTTGGAAATAAAAAGATTTATCTCCGATAACGGCGCCATAAAATGTTGTCGCCTTTCACACACCTGGGGGGAACGTGGCAAAAATCTTCAACCCACTCGGTGTGTCCTTGGGGGCAAGTCTCGAGTCAAGGCTGTCACCTTGTTCTTGACTCCTCCGTTTAGGCCAACTCCTAACGAGGCCAAGGGGGGTAGACCCTATTTAGTTGCTAAGGCTATTAAAGCTTAGTGTGATGGTGATGAATGATGTTATTTCAGAGTTTGATAAAGAAAACTAACACAAGATATTGCAACAAAATTAAAACACAACATAAAGATCAACATATGATATATAAAGCATGTGGAAACAGATGATTATATCAAGTAAAGAACCAGTGCCAAAATCGAGTCCACAAATAAAGTGTTGTTGTATTGCTGAAAGAAAAATGTTGCAAGTGCTCTTGGTCAGTTTTAAATTAATGTGGAGATGAGTTGATTAACTTAAGGGGAAGAGGGAACTCCAAATATACCCGAATGTAGGAGGAGTATGTCCAAAAATGTTATCCGAAGTGGATCTCTGCAAGGAATATGTGGGTTGGTTGGAGTCTCTAAGACGTGTTCAACACTACACCAAGAGAGAATGGTTGCTTTATTTATAGCCAGAGCAAGCCCCTGGGGGGCTACCTACACTGAAGATAAACCCGGAGTTATCTAAGCTTGAACTGAGCCTAGACTGAGTTGAGCTACAGAGGTGATTGACACCTCTCTTACCAATCTCCACCAACCAATTACTAGGTGCCAACACATCACAAGCACCCACCAAACTCCACCAACCTTCCATTGGCGTCTTCTTCCTCCACACGTGCAACTTCATGAAGTTGGTGAAGTGAGGGTGATGTCACCTTCTTTCATTATGCACTACCCATAGTATTAAACAACAACAACAAAAATTAACAAAGCTCAAAGGGTAGGAGGGTTCCACCCCCTTCCTGCATTCACTACCCTTCACTATCATTAGAGTGGAGGTGACGTCACCACTTCCTCACGTGAGCTCCATTCATTTAAACCAAACTTTTAATACTATGCTTTAATATAAACTTAAGTTTGAAAGGATCGTAAGCCTTAGGGGGACACATGGCATGTCACCCCATCACCCAAATATTTTATTTTTTTGACTTTTTCAACTTTGTCTTTTATGCCAATTTGTCGCAATTTAGCATTAAAACGCCAAAATGATACTCCGTTAGCTAAATAATGCTCCGCGAGGTGTTCCAGACGCCTGACTGATATAAAAAGTGGCCTTTGGGGTAAAGAGGACGCTCTGAGTGTGAAAACGAGTGTCCCCACGGCAATAACGGATTCCACGTCTGACTTTTATCACACTTTGAAATTTTTTAATTAAAACGTTAAAAAATGGCTTAATTTTGCGGGAAAATTTTATTTTCTCGAAATCAGGCAAAACTCTAGGGGGACCTAGCACATGTCCATACGACTCAATTTGAATGCCTAGCATGTTGAAAAACACTGACACTAAGGCTCTAAAAAGTAAAAACCTCCTAAGGCCTAACTACCAAGACGACTACCCCAACTTTGGAGGTGTGAGTGAAAAACTCAGAAATTATTAGTTGTTTGTTCAACAACCAATAATAACCAAGGGAAAAAACACTCTGGGCTAGTCGATTTGATGCAAGTCTAAGAAGCTGAGCCATTTATAAAAATTATGATGCTAGCACATTTTTTACAATTTCCCCAAGGGGGTATGAACATGTGTTACAAAAAAAATCGAACAGACTCCCAGAAAAAAACCTAGCGGACTTCTGAACCTTGAAGAATGAACAAGTATACTTGTTCTGCTTTTGCCGGCTCGCTTGAAAAAAACCACCGAGTACAACTTAGGTGGTAACAGGGTGGTTGGAAATCGTACATTTTGTACTTTTTTCCTAGCCATTTGAACTTGATGAAGTGCTCTTGATGGTTAGCAAAGTAAGTACCCAACGTTTGCAACCATTGGATTGTTAGTACAACATCTACTCCTTCGAGAGGTACGGCAAAGAAATCGGATTCTAGATTATACTCTTGCTTTTGTATTTTAACCTTGTGACATTTTCCCACATTTTCAATCTTCTTTCCATCTGCTACCATAACCTTCATGTTAGGCATCGGGAAAACAAATAAGTTGAATATCTTAGCAAGATTAGCATTAATAAAGTTATGAGTATTGCCAGTATCTATGAGAATCAAGACATTGTTGTTTTTTATATGTCCCTTTAGCTTCAATGTTTGTGGTTGGGATATCTCTGTAGTGGCGGCTAATGATATATTTGGTGTATCATCTTCTAGTTCTAAATGGCAGTCATGCCGATTTCCTGTATCTTCCTCACTTGACTCTTCACTTTCCGAGACTTTTTCTTCTTCTTCGGCTTTGCAAGCATACATCTTTTGTGGGTTGCTCCTTTGCAAACATTTTATGCTTAGGATCCCATTTCTCTCCATAATATTTGCACTTTCCTTCCTTCATCCTCTAGGCTTCTAAACTGGGTTTTGCTTCTTCCTTTAGATGTAGCGGCGTATATCTTGAAGTTCCTATATTCAATGATTGAGGAGGATTCCTCTTGGAGTATTTTTTGTCGAAGTTGACTTGGGCGAATATTTTAAACTTATTCTCGATGATCTTGGCCTTACGTCTTGCCTTCTCCATGGTAGAAGTGTTATGTAATTCTAACTCATCCCGAATGTGCGCTTTTAGTCCATGTATGTATGTTTGTAGGCGTTGGTCATCAATTAGTTCTGGAACTTGAGTCGCCAAGGCTTTCTATTCACATGTGTACACCTTTTTGCTACAATCTAGTGATCTTGGCAAAGTTTCTCTCGATTACGCCTTGAAACCTTTTAAGGAGATCGTTTTTAAAGTCATTCCAACTAAAGGAGCAGACCTCGGTTGTAGTCTTCCACCACATGTACCAATTGTATGCATTCCCCTGTAATTGCATGGCGGCATATTTAATCTTCTCACTATCGTAGTATATGTTATGGATGTCAAAGTATTCTTCTGCTTTATTGATCCATGCAATGCATTGTTTTTCGTCACCATCAAATTTGGGACATTCGAGTTTTACCCTTATTTGGTACCCGGTACCCTTGTGTATTTGATATTGATGTAATGTTAAAGAAGGGGACTTCATGGGCTGGCATTGTGTCGCATTGTCTTAGTGTTTTTGGCGTACTTGGATGGGGTGTATTTAAGGGGTCTAGAGGTGGGTTATGGCTAGGTGAGGGAAACGAAGTGTGTGGCGGTAATCTGGCCAAGATATTGTTGAGAGACTCTTGAGCTTTCTTTTGATCTTCCTCCAATGCACTGATGCCTTGCTCTATTCCTGCCTTGAGTCCTGTGTCGGTTGACGTTAATGCATTATTATTTTTGTCGATTTCTGCCTTGAGTTTTGCATTTTTTTGTTGACTTTTTCGTCCAATTAGTCCAATCTAGCATTGACATTTCCCATTTTGGCGACTACTGGAAGTTTCTCCACGCTAACCTTGATTTATTCTTGTCAGATGTTCGACCCCAACCAGCCACAATTCTTTTTTATATAATTATAATAATATTATTATTATTATAATATATATTTTAACTCTTTTTTTTAATTATAAAAAAGTTTTTAAAAAATAAATATTAATATAATATTATTATTATATTTGATATTTTAATTTTATTAAAACTTTACGACTGCAGGTGGATGGTTTCTACGACTGGTAGCAGGTCGTGGGGAACGAGCGCTAGTAGCGTGGGGGTAAATAGACGGTGATGAGAGTGAGCGTAGGGCGAGTGGAGCGTGGAAGGGGAGGTGGGAGTATGTGCTGGCGTGAGTGCCGAATGCGTTGGGGAAGTGCGTTGGCAGGGTATGGCAGCGATGGGAGCGTGAAAGAGGAGGTGAGTCGCAACGAGCAAGGAGATGGAGCAGGCGCAGGAGTGTGATGGCGGAGTGCAATGGGGGTTGCACAGGTCAGATGGAGCAGGTGTAGGAGTGTGGGCGAGGAGTGTGATGTGGAATGGAGGTGTGACGTGCGTGCAGGTTTGGACGAGTGCGCAAGGTGGATGAGGAGATGAAGAAGGGATGGGGAGATGAAGTGTGAGCATGGGGGAACGTGGATGGGGAGAGAGAATGGATAGGTGGTGAAGAGACGACAGGGATCACGGAGGTGTGGGGGCTTTGGGGAAGGAGACGACAGGGATCGCGGCTGAAGGGAGTTGCGAAAAAGAGGAAGTGGTCGCAGGGGAACGAGAAGAAAAGATGAGCGCGGAGGCTGGCAGGAAGAGGGTGTAAGACTAGTTATAGGAAGGAGCTAGCGTGGTGGCAGATAGCGACGACGGACAGTGGGTTTGGACAGCGACGACAGGGGCAGTGAGCGTCCAAGCACTCTAATACCTCTGAAACAACAAAACACTAAATATGTACACGGACTATAATTTATAAAATTCTCTGAGATATGGTAAAATACATTTGAAGCTTAGGCTTATATAAGCCTTAAAGGTGACTATTGGAAAAAAACGCAACCTTTCTTAATAATTTGTGTTATGTATTTATATAGTTTTAATATATTGTTATTTATATGTATTTTTATAATTTAATCATTATTTATATTATTTTTAACTTTTATGTATATAACAATCTATAAGACTCCAAGTTTGCACATGTTTTAAGGAAACCTATTTAAAGACACAAACAACACCATACATCTTTGAAACAATAGAGAACAACTTGGTTCCAAAAACAAGTATTCAAAACTTCAAGGAAAAGGAAAAGAGATCAAGATTAAACAAATATTGCAAATATTGTTTCAATGAATATATCGTCAAGGGTCTGGAAAGAAACTTATCGAAAATATACAAGAAATTATTGTAAATTATAAGAATATATTGGAGAGAATAAATTTGGACCTAGAAAGCTTGGAAAATATCAAACAAATCGGTAACCTGAAAAACTTGGGAGAAATCAGTGTTTGATGTTTGTAGCTTAGACAAGTATTTCCATGAGATTGTGTCTTACTTATGGAATCATCATTAATACCTCTCAAGAACATAGTGAATTCACTTTATTAAATTCAATTATTAAAGTGAATGTCTTTTTAGATTAATTGGAGTTAACTTAGAGAAATTCCTAAGTTTTTTAATTAGTGATTTATGTTAATTAAATGAATCTCAACCATTGATCTCAAGTGAGTGAGATCTAATCTCAGCTATCGGAGTTGGGGTTTTAATTCATCTCAATGGTATAAAAGGCAGCCAAGGTGAGAGGAGGAGACACACAATCACAAGAGAGTGAAACTCTAACATTGAGTTGGAGAGACGAACTTTCTACTTTTCATAATTAGCCAAGAGAGAGATTGCAATAGTCAAAGAAATCTTCTAGGGGGGGCATACCAATCAAGCAGAGGTCCAAGCAAATTGTCATATGTATAATATGTATAGAAGTCATATCGTTTCGCAAGAGTGGTACGGATAGAGACACGAGTGAACCATTTGCAGGTCGTGGTTGTGAGACAAAGTCGCGGGCATGTAGTGCATAGTAAGCATCTGTATCAACTGATCCGTATAGAGACGCATTTGTACGGGCCATACAACAATGCCATAAAGGTCATACAACACAACAACATGCAGTTGGATTTGCTGAGCAATTTTGCAGGTTAGACGAGGGCATTTGTCAAGATTGTTGTATTTTCTCAGGGTTATTTTCCCAATAAGGGAGCCCTTGTAAGCTTGGAAATTAAAGAATGAAATTTGATTTAAAGGGCAAACATTATGTGTTTGTTATTTCATTGAATAGATCTATTTTCCATTGAAATCGCTTCTGTTATTTATTTATGTCAAAATATTCCAGCAATATAATTTATTCAATGAGCTGTAAAAATAATTTTCAGCAATGAAAATACTACAAAATATTATATCTAGGCCTGGAAGAAGTAAAATTTAACATGGTATCAAAGCCTACACTATGAAGGCGAAGCAGTTTTGAACTATGTTGCGGGCAAGCGCCCCCCGCTCCGTTCCCGCTCCCAAAGCTCGTATCCGAAGGAAGCATTGGGGAAGCACGCTTCCTAAACACTTCCATCTAGGAGCGTTTTCAGGAAGCTCGCTTCCTTGCAAAAAAAATGCTTCCTCCTTATTTTCCATTTATTCTTTAAAAAAAACAAAAAGTTAAGTGATGGGTGGGGGGGACTAACCCTAGGTCCATACTAATGTTATATAAAGGAGGAAAATCCTATTCTAATAGCAAAAGACCTAACCTTAGTAAGCATCGGTAGCATTAAATGGTAATATTAAATTCTTAAAGTAAAAGTTGACATTTTCCTTATCTTTCATTTTCTATCCTTCTACTTAATTTGTTAACATTACCATTAATTGTTTCGGGATGTTTGAGAGTGGTTCCAACATCATCGGACTTCAAATGCAAAAAGTAGAATTTTTTATCCCATTGAAAATTCAACAGACTTAACAATTTTTACAATTTCAGGATTGCAATGTTTCCACTAGGTTCTATCATATATGAGGGTATGGAATTGGCATTTAATCAAACACATCAACCCCTCTATGTACCTTGATGTTGGTGGTGTTGATTGTTCTAATTGATGTTGGTGGCCTCAAAACTTGTTTTTGAAGAATCCCTAGTTTATAGCGTAGTTTTATAGCCTAGTTTATTGAAGAATCCCTAGTTTATAGTCTATTTATATATTGAAAATTTGAAGCATTAAGGTTGATGTTATGGATACTGGACCTATGGCTGACAAATTCAATACTAGATGATTGATAATTGATAAATGATGTTATATGGTATTATGGCTTATTTCATGTTTTTATGCTTTCCATAACTAATTCAACATTCTACATGCATATGTTGACATATATGCATCAAAATATATATATATATATATATATAATACGCTTCCAAACTGAAAGCTTTTGAAAATTTTACTTTTCACTCCCGCTTCCACTCCAAAGTAACACAGGTTCTGAAATCTACAATAGTAGATCTTGGTGGGTGCTTGAAGGAATAAGCACACGATAGTTATTTTCTGCAAATTTAGTTATGGCAACAACCAATCATAGATTTGAAGACAAGTTAGATGGGGCATCTAACTTCTTGTCATGGAAAGCAAGGGTTACATTGCTTTAGAAACAACATGAACCTTAGGACAATGTGGAGAAGGCAATGCTTCACCAACAAATCCAGCACAATTGGCAGCTCATGAGAAGAAGGATGTTAAAGGCTAGAGAGTGATCCTAGATGCTACAAAGGATCACTTGATTCCTCATGTAGCAGAGAAGACAATGGCCCATGCAATGGACAAAGCTCCAGTGGATTTGTTCCAAAGCGACAACATGAAAAGAAAGATGATCTTGAGAAACAAGCTTGGGGATGTCTCGATGACCAGATCTGACAATGTTACCAATCATCTCATGAAGATCACTCAGATACATGATCAACTTACAAACATTGGGGAGAAAGTAGTTGATGCAGAGCTTGTCAGCGTAACATTGAATGGATTCACCAAGCTTTGGGAACCATTCATAAAAGGACTATGTGCTCCAGAGAAATTCCCTGCCTGAGAGAGGCTATAGGACCATTACATCCAGGAAGAGACTTCGAAGGAGTCCAAGGCATGTAACCGGAGACATAGCGATGAGAACTTGGCTCTTGTATGCAAGGCAAGGAAGGGAAAAAGAAAGAGTTCCAACAAGAAGGTTAATAGTGAGGAGGAAGCCTCAACACTAAGAAAGAAGGGCGTGAGTAAAATCAACTATTTCATGTGCCAAAAGAATAGGCACTATGCATCTTGACAGCAGGAGAAGGGAAAGGGAAAGACGTAGCAGGTAGCAACATCTGTATAGACTCAGTTGAGTGATTTTGATGCAAAGTTCAAGAGTGATTTCTCACTCGTTTTCGACCTTTCTACCAACACAGTTGCTAGGAGTGCATGGAACTTGGATAGGGGTGCGTTTCGTCACATGACGGAAGCACGGGAGTTATTCAGCAGATTAACAGAATCAAATTCAAGGATCCACGTGGAGCTTGGTGATGATGCCAAGTGTTCACTAAGGGGAGGGGGAACAGTTTTCTTCCAGCTAGAGCCAGGTGGTTCATTTGATGCCCAAGATCTATTATTTGTACCACGATTGAAGAAGAACTTACTCTCAGTCTTAGTTATGGAGAACAGGGGTTTTCTCATTATGTTTAGGAGAAGGCAAGTACTCATACATCCAGAGGAAGCTAGCCTTGACACAACACTGAGGATTGGGGTTAGCAAGGGCAACTTCTATAAGTTGCAAAGAAGCATGTTCAGTGTTTGGTACATGACAGTGACAACTTGTGAAAGCTTTGGCACAGGAGGATGGGACCAAGGTTACTTGGGGGCGGGGCGGGAGCGAGAGCGGGAGCGAAAAGCAAAATTTTCAAAAGATTCCAGTTTGGGAGCGTTTCAGGAACGTTTTTTATATAATATATATTTTTAATATATTTTCATGCATATATGCCAACAAATGCTTGTAGAATGTTGAATTAGTTGTGGAAAGCATAAAAACATGAAATAAACCATAATATGATAATACCATATAACATCATTCATCAACCATCAATGATTCAATCATATACTAGTGAATTCGTCAAACATGGGTCCATTATCCATAACATCAAGTTATTAACCTTACAGCTTCAGAGTTCAACTTCAAACTTCAAACTTGAATTGCCATGTAATGTTCACAAAACATATCATAATAAATATAAAAGAGTCAATGACTCAAGTTCTCAGCAGTGCAGAAACTTGAAAGTTGAAAGTATTGCAATTAAGAAAAGACATGAAAAGTAGATTTTATGGATGTTTCCTCTTGCCACGGGAAATTTCTAATTTCTTTTCCCGTGGTATATGAACAAAGGGAGTGGGATTATCATCCCCAGTAGCCACCAATGTTGAGCGGCTTGAGACACGTCCAAGACTTGGTCCCGCATGACCCCCCCTCGCTGATGCAGGTGGGGGTTGTGAAGTTAAACCTCTAGGCAAAGATGGTGCATCTGGAAACATGGTAGAAGATGGTGGTGGCATTGTTGTTGCTACTACTGCTGAATGGTCATCCTCATTGCCCAAAAGCTCATCCTCCAAGCGCTCTAAAGTTAAGGCTCCATCCTCTAAGTTATGCTCCTCCGAATTGTTGTCCCAAGTGACATATGATCTATCGGTTTTGGCCTGCTCACAGTAATGAGTCAACAACCTCAAGTTCTAATGTACATAAACCAAGCTTTTTAGCCAATTTTCATTTAATCGGTTTCTTTTCATCGAATGGATCTAGCCCTATCTTCCAAGACTTGCCATGATTCACTTGATACCATGTTAGCCAATGCCTCTCTTACCTTCAAAAGGTGCCTGAAGGTGAGATAATAGCTACCAAATCTAGTCTTTGCTATCATTAATAGCTCTAACTTTTATTAAGTGTGGAAAATGCCATGGCCATTGCTATGGATGGTAATAAATCTTACCATGTGCTTGCTCTTTTTGTACAATTCACCAATCCATTTGTATTCATTTTCCTTCAACTTAATAATGTCAGGCATCAAAAGGTTCAATGTGTGAACCAAACACCTAGACCAAAATATGTTGGGCTATTTATCTTCAATGATTGCTTCCCTGCCTTACAATTAGCAGCCTTATCAGTTATGACTTGGATGACATTGTATGGACCAATAGCTTCAATGTTTTTGAGTAGGAGTTCCGCAATGTTCATGCCAGTCTTGAATTTATCTGAGTAGTCATGTGTCGAAAGGAAGACTGCACCAGTAGCAAAGACACCAAGAACATTTATCAATGGCTTACCTTTCACATTTGTCCAACCATCTAATACAATTGATACCCCATACTCATTCCAAGCATTTGTACAGTGCCCCAGAGTATTTTGGATCTTGGCTTTTTCCTTGTCAAGCTCCACAGTTCTAGCTTTGTCATACCTGGGGCTCTTGTATTTTGTTGGGGTAATGCGGATGGCCTCTACCATTTCATGCCAATAGGGTGAGTGGAGAACATTGAATGGTATGCCACATGCATAGAGAAACCAAAACACTTTTGAATCCGTGTCATCCCTACCACCTTGATCAAGGAAATCTGATATTGTCTTGCCACGTGATTGCATGGGAGAGAATCCACTACCTTGGGTGGATGGGCCTCTAGTTCTTGGTGAGCATAAAAGGTCATGGTCATCCGATGATTGTTTTGTTATGTTTCGTGCTTCAAATTCTTCCTTCTTATAGATGGCTCTTTGTGTCAATACGACATGTGGGAAAACACAAACTCCTATAGTTTTTCTTTCATCACATGGCATGTGCCCACATAGATGTCTTCTCACACAGGTATATGTACCTGTGTATGTCATTTTACAATGGGGGCAAACAAATTTGGTGGTTCCACCCCCTCTACCTTTTGCTTGCCTTGTGACATATTTCCACAAGGGTGTGGGGTCCTCTTTGGTTTTCTTTTGGTTTCCTCGTCCCCTTCCTCCTCCTCTTCCTCCTCCTCCTCCTCCTCTCCATGCTATGTGCCACTTACCACTTTTTCATCATCTCCCTCATTCCTCCTCCGGTTTCCAATCAGCATCATCAAAATAACAAATGGAACCAACAAAATAAACCATAAACCCATCATCATGGTTGATGGAACTAAAGATTTAACCTGTTGCCTGCAATAGAATGAGGGAGTAACTAGAGATTTAACAATGTACATTACTACATTCTAGTGTATAGAGTCTAGAATTTATATTCCAAGCATTCATCATTCATGATTGAAACTAGAAATCAAAGGTCAAAAACTTTCAAAATTTAAACACAAAGTAAATCAACAAGGAAGATTGTAGAGCCTACCTCTTTGGCTCTCACTCTCCAATGGTGGTGACAATCTCCAATGATGGCAGCCTTCTCCTCTTCTCCTTTCCTCTCCTCTCCTCTCCTCTCCTCTCCTCTTCTCTTCTCTTGCAAAGTGATAATGAAGTTGGAGAAGAGGTCCTTATCCCCCAAATCCCTCCTTCCCTTCAAACACCCACCGGTGGACCCCATCCCCCTCCTTTGTTTCCTTTCTTCCGTCGGGCATCGTGTTAGAGTGGGAGCTAAGGCGGGAGCATCGGGGAGCTAGAGTGAGAGCGCACGGGAGCAACGACAGGAGCTAATGGGAGCATTCAGACAGCTACCACTCTCGATTGCCCCCTTATCGCTATCGAACAGAGCAAGGAGCGCATTAAACACACAAGATCGCGTTATGAAAAACGCTCCAGATCAGAAGTGATCCAGGAAGCACGCTTCCTATTAGCTCCCACAACGCTTCCTTAAGGAGCGAGCTTCGGAAGCAGGGGCGGGGAGGGGGGGGGATGCTTCCCCATAACCTTGGATGGGACACTTGCACTACAAGGGGTTGTCGATTCTGATGGAGATTGTCATTGGTCTTTCGTATTTCAATGTTGTGCAGCAGTGAGTATGCAAAGGGTGTACACTTGGCAAGAATGTCAAGACTGTCTTTCCAAGCAGTGAGAGTAGGTCCAAGTGGATCTTGGATCTTATTCATACAAATGTGTGAACCAATGTCCATAGTATTTTCACAGGGAGCATCGTACTATGTGACATTCATTGATAATTTTTCCAAGAAAACCTGGATCTTCTTTATGAAGATGAGACCTTCAGTCGGTTCTGAGAGTTCAAGACCCAAGTGGAGAAACTAACGGGTAAGAAGATCAAGGTCTGGAGGTCAAACAATGGGGAAGAGGACACCTCCAATGACTTCAAGGATTTTTGCAAAGAAGCAAGGAGCAAGAGGGAGAAGACATTCTCATACAAACCATAGCATAATAGGGTTGTAGAGAGAAAGCACTGGTTGATCATCAATACTACAAAGGCTATGATTCTTGATCAGGGACATCCTACGTTTCTATGGTCAGAGACATGTAACACAACAGTATATTTGCAGAATAAGAGTCCTCACAAAATATTGGAGGACAAGACTCCTGAGGATGCATTCATAAGAGTGAAACCAAAGATGGGACATTTGAGGATCTTTGGTTGGTTGTCCAATCTACATCCTTGTGCCTAAGGAGAAGAAGACGAAGCTTGAGCCTTCAGGAGAGAATGGTTTGTTTATGGGGTACAATGAGACCTCAAAGGCTTATGGGATCTTCATGTCAACATAGAGAAAGACAGTGGCAAACCAAGATGGTAACTTTTGAGGAGAACTTGGCATCTAGGAAGTCTCATGAGTTACCACCAATGCCAAAGGATGAGAAGCTGGTGGCTCCAAAGGGAGAACATAGTTCAAAGACTACTACTTTCGAGAGTAGGAGAAGAAGACGAAGCTTGAGCCTTCAGGAGAGAATGGCTTGTTTATGGGGTACAATGAGACCTCAAAGGCTTATGGGATCTTCATGTCAACATAGCGAAAGAAAGTGGCGAACCAAGATGGTAACTTTTGAGGAGAACTTGGCATCTAGGAAGTCTCATGAGTTACCACCAATGCCAAAGGATGAGAAGCAAGTGGCTCCAAAGGGAGAACATAGTTCAAAGACTACTACTTTCGGGAGTCAACCTTCATGTGAGGAGGTGGAGATAGCTCATTCTAGTTTTGTCAGGAGACTAAGATGATTTGAGCAGACATTGAGGGATTCACGGGAGCATGTTGAGGCTCCCAAGAGATCATTTAGAGATAGTACGACTTCGAGCATGTTTGTGAACTATATGGAATTGATGTGCAGCATCATTGATTTCGAGTCTTCTAGTTATGAGGAAGCATCCCACCAACAGGTTTGGAGGGGATGCTATGGTGGAGTACACCTCCATCATGAAGAATGATGTTTGGGATATTGTGCCTAGATCAAAGGGTAAGTCTATGGTGACTTCCAGGTGGCTCTTCAAGATCAAGCATGTTGCAGATGACAGCATTGAGAAGTTCAAGGAGAGGTTCGTGGCAAGAGGATTCTCTTAGGGAGAGGGAGTGGACTTGTTATCACATCCTTCGTCGAGCTACCATGATGCAGCAAACCATATTTTTGACCCAAGCCGAAGCCAATCATACAATAAGATGGTCCCTTTTGTCAGCAGTGATCAGTGGCTAAGTACATGCAAGGTATTAGAGCAGTGTGCCAGTGTTCTTTCCTGATGAGCCTTTTTGCTAAGCCTCGAGGGAGTCTTGTTATGTCATGGTTATGTTGAGTCAGAGTAGTCCTAATACATATGATTGATGAGTTTTCCTAGCCCTACCAGTGCATCAGAGACAGATCCAAAGCGGGTATATGTGGTTGATCAGGTATATGGCATGTGGGTTGCACATCATGGTTTTCTTTTGCTTATCTCAGTAGACTAGACTTAGCCTTGTGGCGATACCATTGGTGATCATTATCTTCTCGAGTGTCATGTGGAACAGTGGTGTAGTTGCAGTGTTGTGCTAGATGTATGGTTGTCAATAGGATTATCCTTTGTTAGTTGAGTTCATCTCCCATTCATTTACCAGCACCATCCTTTCACTTGTCCACCCATTTGTATCATTCATGCAGCAGGCTACCATGTGACTATCAACGTGACTGGTGTGATCAAGGACCTCTCCCCCACTGTGACCTCTATGTATTGATAGGTCTCAATATTTTAACTCTGTCTCGGCTCTAGAATGTGGAAGTGTCCCCATTACTCTCCAATCAAATTGTCCTACTATCATTACATGCATATGCATGATTCTTGCTAAATCTAAATGAATGCAAGCCAAAGAGGCTAAAGAAATGACAAATCAAGCCAAAAGGCCAAATGAAATAAAGTAAGGGGCCAAATAAAAGCAGATGAGGAACACATGCAAAATCAAAAGAACTACTGGCCATATGATAAAGAAATGTAATGTTTATTCCTCACGAAGCCCAAGGGCACATATGTGAGGTGGAGTAAGGAACTTCTAATTCTACGAGTCCTATAGAACCTTATCAAATTACAGTCTCACTTGTGTACTCAACACAAGGGTTCTAGAAAAGATCTTCACTGAGCCTGAATCAGGCTTGGAAGTGAATTGTAGGTGCTTGCTAGAATCTAATCGGGGTATCCAAAGCATTCTACCCATATGTGAGACATCCCCTCCCTAGTGTCTGCCTATCTTACACATGTTACTTTGGCTCCCATTTTCCCAGCTCCTTTGAGAGACCACTAAGTCAGCTCATCAATCACACTCGTAAACCGAGCTCTAATATTGACCATTTCACCTAGGGATAGTGAGGGATGACCTCTACTATTCAAAGGGGTGAATTTGAAAGCAGTTGTATGATCAGCACCTCATTGGTACGCCAGTATTGTTCTTGTCTTAACATGTGTTATATGCTTGTCTTGCATTTTTTATCACCAGTGTATATTATTGTTTGTATTTTGAGTCTATTAACAATATATGTAAAGGATGAGTTCTTTTGACCCCATGCATGAAAGGATATTGATCTATACACACAGTTTTGGTTCAGCCACATTTTTTAACAGTTTGGCCTAGTCAAACAACTTTGACGGGCCCAAAAATAGGTCTTCAGAAAATTTTGGATCCAAGAGTTCAAAATTGTATTTTTGGGATCCATATACCCCAAATACATGATTCCAAGCTTCAATTGGTGGCCATTGGCCACGGATCATGAGATTTTTAATTATTAATGTTTATTACTGGCCATATTTTAATGCTTGGACATGAATTTTAGCTACCAGATCATATATGGGGTGGTTCCGGCAGTGCAAGTACATGTTTATAATGAATATGTGCCCTATGATTTCATCCATGCACTAAGATCAGACTTTCGGGCACAGGAAATCAACATTTTTGGACATTTTTGCAATCTGGAAGTTATCAGCAGAAATAATTAATTAAAATCAGCATACTATGGCATAGTATAGTCACTTAAAGGGCAAAGTGATTCGTGAATCAGATTAGGAATATTTTTGTTGTACCTTACACATACATTATGTTTCATATGGCACACTTTGGACATATGTTGTGGCCCCCACACTCACTTGCTCATCTAGAGAGCGCGGACTACAGAAAGAGGGTCACACCACTTGGAGTGGATCTCACCTTTGGTATGAAAGAAATTATGTTGATGTAAAATCTAAGTGCCAAGGGGGATAAAACAGCCCTTAGGCACTCCCTAGGACACTCCATATGTTATTTTTCTCGTATGTGATGTATTTCTCACTCTACGGAGGGCGCAATTGGGCAAAATCGCCCCCCTCTTTTGACTATGTAAATGAAATGTAACTTGAAGAGACATCTCAGCCATTAGATCTGATTTAGATGATTTAATCTCAGCCCTTGAACTCTATGGGGCTAGCGATTTTGCACTTGGCCTCTCTCTATATAAAGAAGAGAGCAGCCCTTTGTATGGACTCTTTAGCATTTTGGAAAATCGAATAGAGAGAATTCTTGAGCAAAACTTGCGCACCTCGGGGTTGAATGTTTGTGAATGGTGAATGAATGTTATTTCTCCTTTGCATTGGGATATTTTAGTGTTGTTTCTCGTACCATTTCGAATATGATTGAAATTGCAGGCAGAGAAAAAGTTAGAGATGGATGCACCACTTGAGGGAAACCTCACTCTTGCTCTTCTCCGGACTTGGTTAAACAGGGAGTGAATTCTTCTTAGCATTTTTCATTCTCTTATCAATAGTTTCTCGCTTTGTAATTGTTCATTTTCTGTTTGTCATTCAAAACTGATTTTTATATTTAATTGGCAGGAGAAAGGGGGTGCACTTGGTCATCCAACACTTCATTTCTAAACCGAGGCTTCACCAATATGCTCCATTTGGTCTCTACGGTGATAACTTTCACCGTTCTGGCATTTTTGTACAATAGCCAAGCAAGTATTAACTATCTCTCTCATTTCATTTTCCATCCCATTAGTCAAGCTGAAAATACTTATGCTAAAACCCTTGAAATTTAGAAGTTGTGTTTCAGGTCACCTAGTGAAATTTAAAAGTTGTGTTTGACTTTGACTCCATTCACCCAACCTGTGACACTGGTCCCCCTAGAGGCAATTTGTAATGTCCTCTTCTGCTTAGGCATTGAGGACCAACCCACTAACCTATGTGATTCCTACTAGTTCTAGCAAGTACTGACAGTTAAGGAATCAACTAAAGACTGATGCCATCTACAAAAAATCTAGGGCATCAATATTATATCACCATTGGGTCGAAGAGGGCCACCGGCATGCACGACATCTAAGCATTATTTAATGATGCATGCACCCAATTAAGTCTCCATGTGCATGCATGCAAGTCAACTGCAAATTAGAAGTTAAACTGACCTAATTAGGTCAAAAACTAGGGTTTTCGCAGTTGAAAGTTATAAAAGGAAGATAAAGTGAATGGAAACTTTACTTTTGATTATTATATGATTTTGGAGCTCTTGAGTAGCAGCACAGCGTGCGGCCACATCAGTTGGGGTTGAAGACGACGTCTTCGACTAACGGGGTTTCGGCAGTAAGATATTTGCCCTAGTCTCATCCAGGGTAAACCATCCAGGTTCACCATCTGCTCTTCAATTTATTCATTCCTTTACGGTTATCCAGTATCCATCAGAGATTGTTTGCAGAGGCACGTGTGCAGCCGTAAGCGAGTTTTCAGCTAGAAAACCCCAAATCATTTACTGGGTCCTCAGATCTCAGTTTACATTTAGAACCCAGGCACCATTCTCATCATCGGTATCATACTCCAATACACGGTGATTATCCGATTCGGTCTTGCTCATCCGGAGCAGTTATCAGCAGCTTCGGGATCAGGGGAGCGTGAGCAGCTAAACATCCAGATCAATTCGCTAGCCTGCCTAGAGACCTCAGAACTTCCGCATGTGTTAGGCATCCTCTCCGGCACTGGAAGACTACCACTCCTGCAAATTCTCAGCTTCAACGGGTACCTCCTTCATTGAAAACGTCACCCTTAGTTGATCTTGGGTACGTGCTGCTGGGGAATCATGGGAGGCAAAAAGTACCAGTTCATCTCCATATCGGCTCTTGATGCATGCATATTCTCTCAGGAGCATTTCAGCCAGCTTATCAGTGGTAAGTGTTTCATTCTATCCTACAAACCCTAAACCTAATTCTAGCTATAAAATAGGGAAATTTTGCATGGCAGTTTGCATGCCCGGCTTTTTCAGTAACTTTGCATGAATTAGAAAACATCAGTATTTTGGATATTACAGTGGTATAAGAGCTATCTTCTTGGCCAGCTGTGGGCTTAAGAAATGAGAAGTAGATGAATACAGAAGAGGACACTTTTGTAACCTATAGGAAAAGAAGGAGTAGGTACACAGAGGAATTTGAGAATATCCAACTAGAAGATACCAACTCAGATATGGACCCAACAGGTATACAAACTGACAGGGGAAAAGGAACGGGAGAAGATGGGGATAGGATGGAATTTCGCAACTTAGTATCTGCATTGCAAGACTTAGCCAAAGGGAAAAAAGATGTACTTAATGCAATCAACAGATTATCAACGAAACCAGAACCAGGTAACAGCAGTACACCTCCTTCACCGGTAGATAGAGGGTCTACAAGCAGCAGTGGGAAGGTTCCACACACCAATATACAGAATACACCCCACATATATACCAGACCTTCCAACAGACCTACTATGCCTCACTTCTTGGCAGATGTAGTAGGAGGTCCAGTCATGCAGGTAGAGCCTAGCGAACCCTTTGGGGCTTATTTGCAGCAATATAGGGACTTAGGGAATAAGTTTCATGCAGCCATGTCTTTTTCGGATTTTTGCAACATGAAGAGTAGGAACAAGCCTAGGAATTTCAACAAGGGATTCAATCATAACTATGAGTTGCAGAAAACCTTGGGCAGGTTGACCATCCCAAACTTTGATGGGACTTGCAAAGGTTCAACAAGGATATGGGTTCAAAATTTGGATACCTACTTCCAACTCAATCCCATGACAGAGACAGATGCCATTAAATTGGCTACACTCCACCTGGATGGAGAGGCTCATGAGTGGTGGTACCACGGATTAGTGACATGGTCACAACACCATTCACTCCTATGGTGAGTTCACTAAGAAACTCATGGAGAGGTTCGACAAGAAGGATCCAAATATACATTTCAGAGAGTTGGCTCAACTCAAACAGACAGGTAGCGCAGAGGCCTTCATCTCAAAATTCCAGAGGATAGCGGTCATGGTAAGATGTGTCAGAGAGCAGGTTGACGATGTTGTTCACTGAGGCCCTAACAGAGCCACTAGGGGGATGGGTGAAAGCCTACAAACCCCCCACTCTACAGGATGCCATTAGCAAAGCCAGAGATCTCCAGGATTTAGTTCCGAAGAGCAGGTTCCCTCTCAAAACCAACTTTCCAGTTAGGGACAAGAACAAAAAACCTTTCCAGCAGGATTTTCCCAAGAAAACATGGTTAGACGAGGACACCAGGAAAGATTTGAGGCGAAAGAAATTGTGTTTTACTTGTCAGGAACCATGGGTGCCAGGACACAGGTGTGCAGGGAAGGCAAAGGCTCACTACATCAAAGTGTATTTGGACAGTAATAGGGAGGACTATGAGCAGGCGGCAACAGAAGAACTATGGGCAGCAGAGGAAGAATCACTCCAGGGTGATACACCAAAGGGAGTAATTGCGACGTTATTTGGAGTACCGAGATTCCATACTCTCAGGATCAGAGTAGTATAGGGCCACAGAGTGGGAATATTGATTGATGGGGGAGCAACCCACAATTTTATTGACTCTGCTTGGGTAGCCAAGAGGGGTATTCAAACAGAGAAGTTCGAGGGATTTATGGTAGCGGTAGCCGAGAACTCCAGCATGCAGTGCAACTATTGGATTCCAAAATTGAATGTCACATTAGGCAACTACCAGATCACAAATTCATTTTATGTAGTAGATGTGGCAGATACTCATGTAGTATTAGGTGTTCAATGGCTTTATTCAATAGGGAAATATACTATAGACTACCGGGCAATGGAAATGGAATTCCATGGGCCAGACGAAAAAACGGGTAGTTTTGAGGGGCATGAACACTTATCCCCCAAAACCGATCTCTTCACAGAGAATGGAGGCAGTACTCAAACAGGATGACATAGAATGGAAAGAAGAATGTTTTGTCACCTTTAGGAAACCTCCAGAGACAGCACACAACACCCAGGTGATATTCAAGACTTATTACAGAAGCAGGGAAAGGTATTTCGGGACCTTCCAACAGGTAGACCGCTAGACTAGGGCTTTGAACACATTATTGAACTAAAGGAGGGGACACAAGCAGTCATCACCACTCCTTATCGGCATCCCAAAAGATACAAGGATGAGATCGAGAAGACAATCAAAGAATTGTTGGAGCTTGGATACATTCGGCCCAGTTCTAGCCCCTTCGCATCATCAGTGGTCTTGGTCAAGAAGAAAGATGGCACACTGCGAATGTGCATCGATTATCGAGCACTCAACAAAAAGGCCAACAAAAACAGGTATCCCATCCCTAGGATTGTTGAACTCATGGACGAACTGCAGGGTGCCAAATACTTTTCCAAGATTGATCTTTGCTCGGGGTACCATCAGATCCAAGTAAGGGATCAAGATATCTCTAAAACAGCTTTCCGTTGTCACTATGAATTCCTGGTCGTGCCTTTTGGAATTACCAATGCTGCAGCCACTTTTCAGTCATGCATGAACCATACTTTCAGAGTTCAGTTACGTAAGTTTTTGCTAGTATTCTTTGATGACATCCTGATTTACAACAAAACATGGGAGGAACATCTAAAACACCTGGACTAAGTATTGAACATTCTAGAAGAACACTCACTTTATGCGAAAATGTCCAAGTGTGAATTTGGCATGAAGGAAATGTTGTATCTAGGGCACATAATCAGTGAAAAAGGAGTACAGGTCGACATGGAGAAAATCCAAGCTATCAAGGATTGCCCCGCGCCAAAAACAGTCACAGAATTGAGAGGCTTCTTAGGCCTTTGCACTTATTACCGAAGGCATGTTAAGGGGTTCTCCCAATTTGCCACACCCCTCACAAATCTCACAGAGAAAGGGGCATTCACTTGGACAGAATTAGCACAGAAAACTTTTGAGGAGATGAAAGTCATTATGAGTTCTTGCCCAGTGTTAGCATTACCAGACTTCTCACAACCATTTGTAATATAAAGTGATGCCTCATGGGAAGGGCTAGGAGCAGTATTGATGCAAAACCATCACCCTATTGCATTTGAGAGTCGAAACCTAAAGAACTACGAGCACCACTACTCCATATATGACAAAGAAATGCTAGCCATCTTACACGGTCTCACGAAGTTCAGACAGTACCTGGTGGGCAGCAAGTTCAAAATCAAGATAGATCATAACATCCTCAAGTACTTCTTGGAACAGAAGGAACTGAATGAACGCCAACAGAAATGGGTTAGCAAAGTACAAGCCTTCGATTTCGAGATAGAGTATGTAAAAGGTAAGAATAATATAGTAGTTGATGCATTATCCAGGCGACCCGCCTCATTATCTCTCATGAGTATATCTACAGATTGGAGGGCTCTTCTCTTAGTAGAATACTCCAAAAATAAATTCGCTTGCGAATTATTGGATGGACAAATTCAAGATGACAGGTACAGAATTGTCGATGACATCTTCTATTACAAGAGCAGGATATACCTCATCCCAGAATCAGCTTTAAGAAAGAAAATCATACAGGCAGCACATGACTCTCCACTTTCAGGACATCAAGGTTTCTTGAAGACGTACAGGCAGATCTGAGAGAGGTTCTCATGGAAGGGCCTCAAGGGGGAGGTTATGCAGCACGTGCGGGAATGTAGCATATGTCAGCAGAACAAGATTGAGCACATCCATCCAGCAGGGTTGCTTCAGCCACTACCAATTCCGGAACAGAAGTGGGAAAGTATCTCCATGGACCTCATTACAGGATTGCCCAAGGTCCAAGGGCGAGATTGCTTATATGTCGTGGTTGATCGACTGAACAAATTCGCACATTTCTTTTCTATATCATCTTATTACTCCGCAGCCCAAGTAGCTGAGTTATTTTTCAGGGAGGTCTTCAGGTTACACGGGTTACCTAAGACCATTGTCAGTGATCGGGACAGTAGATTCACAGGTGCCTTCTGGCAGGAGCTATTCAGATTAGTGGGGACTGAGCTTGCTACCAGCACGAGTTATCATCCCCAGAGTGATGGACAAACCGAGATTGTCAACAAGTGGATTGAAGAATATCTGAGGAATTATGCAACAAGGCAGCAACAAACCTGGATTAAATGGCTACACTTAGGGGAGTACTGCTACAATACTACCTACCACATGTCTATTAGGATGACACCTTTTGAGGCATTATATGGCTACGAGGCCTTGGACTATGCAAATTTAGCATTCGAAGACAGCAGGGCTCCTAAGGCAAAGGATTGGATACAAGACAATCAGGATATTCTTAAAATCCTGAAAGAGAACTTACAGACAGCCCAGAATCAGCAGAAGTTGTATGCAGACAGACACAGGGTTGAACAGAGCTTTGAAATAGGAGATTTGGTATACTTAAAGCTCCAACCCTACAGACAGTCTTCACTTAAGAAGAAAGGAGCGAAAAAAGTTAAAACCTCTCTTCTACGGACCCTACAAAATAATCAAGAAGGTGGGAGAGGTGGCATATGAACTAGAACTGCCACAGGAGAGAAAAATTCACAATGTATTCCATGTGTCCAACCTGAAAAAGAGCATTGGACAACACATTGCTCCATCAACAAAATTACCTCCTTTAGATGATGAGGGACTATTGATACCGGTTCCTGAACGAATAATACAGACTCGAGAAAGAAAAATCCGGAACAAAGTGATTAGAGAATAAGAATTACCTCCAGAGGATGCCACATTGGAAGAAGAACAGGTAATGCAGCATCCCAGTTTGCAGTTGCTTGAGGACAAGCAATCTCAAGTGGGGAGGACCGTAATGTCCTCTTCTGCTTAGGCATTAAGGACCAACCCGCCAACCTATGTGATTCCTGTGGGTTCGAGCGGGTACTGACAGTCAGGGAATCAACTGAAGACTGATGCCATCTACATAAAATCTAGGGATCAATATTATATCACCATTGGGTCAAAGAGGGCCACCGGAGGCAAAGGCCACGGCATGCATGACATCTAAGCATTATTTAATGATGCATGCATTCGATTAAGTCTCCATGCGCATGCATGCAAGTCAACTGCAAATTAGAAGTTAAAGTGACCTAATTAGGTCAAAAATTTGGGTTTTCGCAGTTGAAAGTTATAAAAGGAAGATAAAGTGAATGGAAACTTTACTTTTGATTATTATATGATTTTGGAGCTCTTGAGTAGCAGCACAGCGTGTAGCCATAGCAGTTGGGGTTGAAGACGACGTCTTCGGCTAACAGGGTTTCAGCGGTGAGATATCTGCCCTAGTCTCATCCAGGGTAAACCATCCAAGTTCACCATCCGCTCTTTAATTTATTCATTCCTTTACAATTATCCAATATCCATCAAAGATTGTTTGCAGGGGCACATGTGCACCCGCAAGGGGGTTTTTAGCTAGAAAACCCCAAATCATTCGTTGGGTCCTCAGATCTCAGTTTACATTCAGAACCTAGGCACCATTCTCATCATCAGTCGCATACTCCAATACCCGATGATTATCAGATCCGGTCTTGCTCATCTGGAGCAGTTATCAGCTATTTCGGGATCAGGGGGGCGTGAGCAGCTAAACATCCAAATCAATTCGCTAGCCTGCCTAGAGACCTTAGAACTTCTGCATGTGTTAGGCATCCTCTCCGGCACTGGAAGACTACCACTCCTGGAAATTCTCAGCTTCAACGAGTACCTCCTTCACTGAAAATGTCACCCTTAGCTGATCTTGGGTACGTGTTGCTGGGGAATCACTGGAGGCAGAAAGTACCAGTTCATCTCCAGATCAGCTCTTGATGCGTGCATATTCTCTCAGGAGCATTTCAGCCAGCTTATCAGTGGTAAGTGTTACATTCTATCCTACAAACCCTAACCCTAATTTTAGCTATAAAATAGGGAAATTTTGCATGGCAGTTTGCATGCCTGGCTATTTCAGTAACTTTGCATAGAATTAGAAAATATCAGTATTTGGGATATTACACAATTTGCCCTCCTTCAGTAATTGTTTGCTTTACTTGTTTTATGACTTATTTATTTCTAGTTTGTGTTCTAATTGATTTATCTTGCATCAAACTAAAAATCTTTAGGTGTTAAGATAGCCATTAATCTTAAGTAATTTTTTGCAATAAGCATTTTATTTTTCATGAAGTTAAAATATCCCTAGGGCAACTATACTCATAAATACTTGGCACCAAATCCATCTTAGACTTTTACTTAATCACCTCACTATTGAATATAAAGGATTCATTATATATTTCATATATGTTATATGCATTTATTCTCCCAATCCATGCACTAGAACATCATCCAGTAGAGAGTTTTGTGGTCTAGGGACACTTCGTGAAGATACCCCTGCTTATCGTTGCTTGTATCCGTAGTATTTGTGTCATGTCTGTGTCGTCTAGCCTTTTGTGGCTACCAAGGGTCTCCCCCTTGGCTAAGCTCTTAGCTTGGCCTAAAGTGAAAAGTGTTCTTTCCATTGTGACAGCTACTCTTCAGTAGAGGTTTGAGCACTCTTGGGTCAGAACTTTGGTTGCCTTCCCCTCTATCGTCTTGGATAGGATCGTCTATAGGGGAAACCACAAGAATTGTGATAACAGGCCTATGAGGAGACATTCGCTCCAGTTGCCAGACATGCTTCCATTCAAGTTGTGATATCTTTGACCTCGGTTATCAAGTGGAGGAGTCACCAAATGGATGTGAAGACAGCCTTCCTCAACGAGACCATTGAGGAGTAAGTATACATAGAGCAAGCTCAGGGATTCAAGGTACATGGGAGAGAGTCTCATGTGTACAGGCTTAAGAAAGGACTTATATGGACTCAGGCAAGCACCCAAGGTGTGGTATTCAAGGATTCATGAATACTTGCAGAGCATGGACTTCACCAAGAGTGAGGCGGATCCCAACTTCTACTTCATACTTATTGGATCTAAGCCACTCATCTTGGTGTTGAACGTAGGCGATTTATTTCTCATATGTGCAAAGGAGCTTATAGCAGAGTGCAAGGCAAATTTGGCCACAAAGTTCAAGATGAAGGGATATCGACTTGATGTATTACTTCTTGGGGTTAGAGGTATGGTAGAGATCAAGTGAGATCTTCCTTGGTCAAGGGAAGTACACAATGGAGATCCCGAAGAGATTCAAAATGGAGGATTGTAGACCAATGGCTACACCTATTGTATCTATTACGTTGCACCTGTACCTAACGCACCTTCAGATGTGTCCCAACGAGAGAGAGCCATTTTTTCGACCAGGAGGGGTGTTATTGAACAATGGTGGTCATGGTTGGACCCTTTAATCGTTCCTTTAGGAGTATTGTGGCTTAATGGCACTGTTGACTGCCCTTTGTTGGGGTTTTTAACCTCGGGGTTGGTGTCCCGGGCTCTTAGGGGTTGATCACTGGGTCACGTGACCCCATACTTTGTTTGCTTGCTCTGGTGGTCTTTGCTTCAGGTGAGAAACATTTTTCTCCCTTCACAAGCACTCAAGACACCCTCTTGGCCCTTCTGCACATTGGCGCCTTCTCTCGCTGGTCTCTTTCTTCAGAGGAAGTCATCTTCCATGACAGGCCTTCTTGTTGCCTTGAGGGCATTGAGGGATTTTAGAGCATTCTCGAGGTTAGATGGGGTATAACGCCCTCCCTCCAGCTCATTCCAGCCTTTCGTTCGGAGTGATTCGCTTATTTTAGCAAATTTTGGCACCTAGGGGAAAAATATCCCAGGTAGCCTACCTTGAGCTTACATTAGGCCATTTTTTATTATTATTTTTTTTTAATTTTAAGTTGACATTTTATAATTTCAAATTGACATTTTAAAGGAATGTGGACGTGGATATTTTTGTAAAAAGTGAATGTGAGATCATATAAATAGATCTCCTCACTTCATTTTTAAAACATGAGATAAGTGGGATCAGATTATGTTCCTCTTTTATCCAAATTAGGGCTCTTTGGAGATGATGCGCCCCTCTTGAGGAAGATTTGCTTTTGGGTTTGCAAGCTTTCTTCTTGAAGTCTTTTGGTTCAATGCTCTTGTTGATGGTGATGCTTTGATTTAAAGTAAAGTAAATTTAAAATTAAAGTAAAATCTCTAAAAATAACTTAATAATAACTTAAAAATAATTCACTTATAATTCAAAAAAATTTATAAATAATTTTATTAACTTAATAATAAATTAAAAACATTTTATTAATAATTTAAAAATAAATTAAATTTAAATTATTTCAAACTTATTTTTAAAAATCTTTAACACTATTTGTAAGCCCTAATTTAAGCCCCTTTTCAATTCAAAAAATTGTTAAAAAAATTGTTAAATAATTTTATTAACTTAATAATAAATTAAAAATAATTGGTAAATATTTTATTAACAATTTAATTATAAATTACAAATATATTATAACAATTTAAAATAAATTAAATTTAGAAACAAGAATATATCAAAAATTTAAAATTATATTAGAAATTAAATTATTTTTAACATTAATTTTATACCCTATTTTAAGCCATATTTTAAACCCTAATCTTAAACCTTTAAAATTAAATAAAGATAATTCAATTATTAAACATTAACCTAATTTTTAAAAAACAAATTATAATCTTATATTTATTAATCTCCCTTCCTTAAACCTAGGACTAGTCGCACCCTAATTTAAGCCCTATTTCAATTCATAAAGTTGATAAATAATTTTATTAACCTAATAATAAATTAAAAATAATTTGTAAATGATTTATTAATAATTTAAATTATAAATTATAAATATATTTTAACAATTTAAAATAAATTAAAATTGAAACAATTAACACTATTTTTATGCCCTATTTTTAGCCCTACCTTAAGCCCTATTTCATTAACCCTAATCCTAAACCTTCTAAAATTAAATAAAGATAATTCAATTATTAAACTTGTATTTTAACCTAAATTTTTAAAAACAGATTATAATCTTTTATTTATTAATTTCCCTTCCTTAAACCTAGGACTAGTCGGCCAATTTAATTATAAAACTACACCAACCGGTATTTAAATCCAGAGCTGCAGCTTTATCAATCAATTGACTACTTGTCCTGATGATGGTTCCAGATTCGGAATCGAAACGTCGATCTAAAAATGTCTACTGCGGATTGTCCGAAAAAACCCTACAACAACTTATCTTACCGCAGAAATCTACAAACTCAAAATGCTTTGATTTGTTGATGAAACACTTGCACAAGGAGGTTTTTGAGGTTTGCTTAGTCTCTATTTGTTAAATGTTGGCGAATGATGTATGTTCATGGAGTAAATGGTAGCATTTAGGGCTACATTCCTCTTAGATAGGTCATTTCTAGCCTTTAGTCACCTTAGCAAGGTGGAATACGTCCTTCCATAGGGGTATTCCTAGGGTTTTAACCATTGGTTTCTTGGGTAGTTGCATACCTAGGTCCCTTTCTTCTCATTAGGAAGCTTTTCTGTCCTTAGACGGCCTAGGATTAGAGTAGAAGTTTGCTCTCAAAACCCTGAAAGAAACCAAACTTTTTCCTTCCTTATACTTTGCAAAAGCGGACTGCCCTAGGTTCTCCCTACTTCCCTTCTCTTCGCCACCCTTTTTCCAACCCTCAACCCCCTCGGTTCTGCTGTTGCTAGGGCTACAACAACCTCCACCTCCTCTCTTGTCCCTCGGCCACTTGTGGCTCCCCCTTCCTCAACCCCCTCGGTTCTATTGTTGCTAGGGCTGCAACAGCCTCGGCCTCCTCTCTTGTCCCTCTACCACTTGTGGCTCCCCCTTCCTCAACCCTCGGCTATCCCTTCTTGGCCTCCTCCTAGCCTCGCACTTATCCTTTTCCTTTCTTTCCCTCCACTCTCAATGCTTCTCTTCCCCTCGACCTCTTCCCTTAAACCTCGTCCTGTAGCAACCCATCCTCTTTCCTCTCGGTTGCCTTCCCTTACCTTCCCTTTCTCCCTCACTTACTCCTCCTAAGTTCTCCTCCCTCTTAGCCTGTTATTATATGGTCAAGGAAACCTCTTAGGTCTGCAAAACAGCCCTTAAAGGTTGTCATTCTTAGCATAGTTACATATATCGACAATATCGCGATACATCGCGAGTCATTCCCCTTGGCGATATATCGCCACTAAAAAATCGCGATATTTTCGAAATTTTGAATATATCGCGATATATTGGGAATATATCGAGAGATTTTGGAAAATATGGCCCTGCTAAAAACCTTTGCATGAATTTTGAAAAATTAATTCATGGGTTAAGTTTTTGGCAGTGTTATTAAAACTAAATATATTAAATTCTTAAAGTAAAAAATGGTAGTATTAAATTCTTAAAGTAAAAGTGACATTCTTCTTTACTTTCGTTTTCTATCCTTTTACTTAAATTTTTAACATTGCCATTAATTGTTTCAGGATGTTTGAGAGTGGTTCCAACCTCATCGGACTTCATATGCAAAAAGTAGAATTTTTAGATCCCATTTAGAATTCAAGAGACTTAATAGTTTTCAGGATTTCAAGATTTCAACAATTCCACTGGATTTTATCAAGTATGAGGGTATGGGATTGGCATTTAATCAAGCACATCAACCCATCCCTGTACCTTGATGTTGGTGGCATTGACTATAGAAATCTTTTATCATGACCTTAATAAAAATGTACCCTTCACTCATTAAACATGGTAAGTTTCATCAAAATTATAGAGTAGTTGGACCTTCCACCATAGCTTAAGTAGTTGGAGCTTCCAATTTGACGCCTAACTCATCCAAAGCACCTACAGGACCCCCTACTGCTTCCAGAGGAAGAGTGGTGGCCCTTGCCTATAAGAGGGGTAGAGGGGATCGATGATTCCTACTATTTATGATTGTATTATGTAGTATCTATATGCCTCATGAGTCATGATGATTAATTTCTTGAGAGGCATTTATTTTGATCATTTGATGTGATTTTCTATCATTCCATCAAGAACATATTTCAATATTTTCAGTTTATAACTTTATAGTCGATATGTGATCATGATCCACCATTTGACATCTTATGCATCTTATATATTAGTTGTATTTGCATATTTATGTAGAAATGTGTTTATTTGATGTTGTTGTTGCTTTAGATGTTAAAAAAATTGAAAAAAATGGTTTTTTTTGTTTTTTTTTTTATGCTTTACGACATTTGCCAATATTTTCCGATATTTTTGCCGTTGCTGCCGATAAGTTACATTCCGGACCCTCGGCGATATATTCACCGACTATGATTCTCAGGCCTGTCCTCTCCCACATCCTCGGACTGCTCCTAACAGTCTGCTACAACCATATCCTTACATGCAGCCTCATCTCAAGGTCTCGTGTAGACCTCCCTATTGCCATTCTAAGGTCTCTTCTCAGCCTTATACACCTTTAGGGCTTGCCCTTACAGTGGCAGCCCTCCTTACATAGGTCCATTGCACTCTTTGGTCCTCAACCCTTGCATACATTCAAGCAAACACTGGTTAACAAATTGCATAACTAATGGTTTAAAATTGCAAGTGAAAGAAGGTTGTTTGTACATGAATTTGCACATAATTGCCTAGCCATTATACGCTCACATGGTGTGATATAATTATTGTTTTATAACTTTTGAGACCTTGTGATACTGCTGCTGGCCACTTGCTCATGCACATAATTGTTACTTATGCCAAGTCTGTAATAAATACCTAAACAATGGTGGTAAACTACTTGCTGTCATAAATGCCTGATATATTTACTCATACTGTTGTACATGATATATTTACTCATACTGTGTATATGTGCACTTCAAAATTGTTTGGTGATGATGAACTACTTGTACTTTTGCTAACACCTACATATCACCCTTGCTATTTGCACATTGGACTAATTGGCTAATTATTGGCATATCCTTGGTATGTACTTGCATCATTCATATCATCTTCTTGACTGCATTAAGCACTGGTCACTACCTTTACACGTTTGCAAGATATATGTGTCTTAGTGTCTTTTGCAGAGGTGTCATTAGGGCTCTCCCCTAGGAGGTTTCAACTTCCAAAGAAGTTAGGAGACGTGACTAAGGTGACAGTGGTGACTTTCTCCACATATGCTTGTCGGTGGATTGGGTTGCCATTTCAACCAGTAACGGTATCCAACCTGAAGAAGATTGAATCTTCAAATTCAAAGCTGGTGGATTCCAAAGTATACAGACAGTTAATTAGATCATTGATGTCTTTGGTCAACAACAGGCCAGATGTATGTTTATTGTGAACACCTTGAGTCAGTTCATGGTGGAGCCTAGGCAAGTGCATTGGGTAGCAACGAAGCATTTGCTCAAATATTTGAGGGGCATAGTGGAGTATGGATTGAGGTATCTTGGAGGCGATGGAGTGGAGCTGCAGGGTTATTCAGACTCAGATTGGACAGGGAGTGCAGCAGATTGGAAGAGCACCTCAGGGTGTTGCTTCAGTTTGGGCTCAACAATGATTTCTTGGTTCAGCGGGAAGCAACCTTCTGTAGCATTCAGTTTAGCAGAGGCAGAGTACATGGCAGAAAGTATGGCGAGTTGTGAAGCTCTTTGGCTTCGCAAATTGCTTGGATCCCACTGTGATTCACTAGAATAATCAGAGTTGTATCAAATCTCTTAGAATCCAGTATTTCATGGCAGGACCAAACATATTCAGATCAGATATCATTTCATCAGAGACATGGACCAAAAGGGAGTAATCAATCTCTTGTACATCTCCACGGATGAGCACATTGTAGGCATTCTCACCAAGCCCTTGGGCCTTGGTAAAAAGGAAGTTTGTCTTCTTCAAAAATAAGCTAGGAGTGGTGGAGAATACCTTTCTCACTAAGAGGGAGTGTTGATGTTTGTAGCTCAGATAGGTATTTCCATTATTTTGTCTTACTTATGGAAATCGTCATTAATACCTCTCAGGAACCTAGGGAATTCACTTTATTAAAGTCAATTAAGTGAATGTCTTTTTAGATTATTTGAGTTTGGTATTATTAAAGTGAATGTCTATTTATACATTTAAAGAAATGCCTAATTTTTTTGCATTAGTGATTTAAGTTAATTAAATGAATCTCAACCATTGATCTCAAGTTAGTGAGATCTAATCTCAACCATCGGAATTAGGGTCTTGGTTCATCCTAATACTATAAAAGGCAGCCAAGGTGAGAAGAGAAGACACACAGTCACAAGAGAGTGAAACTCTAGCATGGAGTTGGAGAGAAGAAAGATTTTCTAGTTTCCAGATTTGGCTATGAGAGAGTGTGCAGCAGACAGAAATCTTCCAAGGGGACTGTACTACTTAGGCAGAGGTCCAAAAAAATGATATTTCATTGTGTTGGACTATGGAAGCCCCTCACATTCTTAAATCCTACAAAAATTGCTATAAACAATAGCCATAGAGCCACCATGACTCAACTACATCATTTTACAGAATACACGACTCAGAAATTGTCTAACAACAGTAAAATTTTCTTCAAAAGAATATGGCATAACATGCCCAGTAATAAAAGCCCAGACTGAAACTGGATGCTACATGCCTAAGTATTTGTCCCTAAGTAACAGATAAAAAATGCTGCAACGCTGCACCACGATCACAACTGTAAAATCTCAAACAATAAACTAACCAGGTATCCCTTAAAAATTAAATCAGCACAGCCTCCTAAATAACAAGACACAACTTCTGTTGCTGCTGTGGGAATTTAAGATATCAACAGAACACAGCGGTTCTGCTTTCTGAGATTCTGGAATTTAAAATGAAGTGATAGGTTCACAATTCACTTGCAAAGAGCTAATAAGATAGTGTGAATGACAACTAGTACAGATGAGGCATACCAATGAAGTATTGAAACATTAAAAGGACCTAAAAACCAGAGATTGAGAAATTTATGAGTAGACAGAACACTTGGAGCATGTCTTCAAAGGCAAGGAAAACATTTTTTTTTATTAACACTGTCACTACAGAGGAAACATTTATAACAAACTTCAAAATAGTGCACAACTGTACTCGCAAATATTTAAACAATGGCAAATTTTTACACTCTCTCTCCAGTTGTTGCTAAGAAAGTCCACGTCTCAGATATAAACTCGGGAGTCATACCAAAATGATTCATATATTTTGAAATGCAATACTCCAAAATCTTTAATAAATTTAAAAATTACAGGCATGAAAAATATACCCAAGAAAGGCCAGAAAGCGTTTAAATTCAGAGCTGTATACATGTATTGACTGCTCAACAAGTGAAAGAAGATCATCCTTCGACCTAGTTACAAAAAACGGAGAGAGAACATGAAGATTAATATCAATGATTTTATTTTATATTCCAAGCCAAAAAAGGCTCTTAAAGAAATCAAAGATATAACTGAGCCAAGAATGAATATATGCTCCTTTAGAAAATAAACACTAAGATTGATATTAATAACTCCTTAACATAAATCAATGCAAAGGATAAAAAGAAACTATTACAGCTTGATTTCATCAAAATGTCTCCACCACAGCTTCAAAAATATTTGAATAGCGATAGCCATACTGGTAAGGTGGTAAAGAGGAGGTCCATATCGTTGTCTTTGTTCTTCCATTGGCCTGAGAAGCCATAAAAGATTATCAATTATCCAAAGGAAACACAGAATAAGTGAATCCACAAGTGTGTAGCATTGCTAAAAAGAAAATCCCAGAGTTTGCACCATTAAATAGACTCAAGTTAGTCATATGTGAGAAAGGATATGTTGTATTTGTATCCAGATAAGATAAGATAACTTTATTAATGCCAAAAATGATAGAAAAAGAGGTCAACAGGACTAGAAAATACAGCCAGTCAATATCGGATTCTGTAGTACCAAGATCACTTGTAAATGCTAAAGTAAGAAAAGATATAAATGACCACTTAGTAACAGTTTCTGGGTAAACTGCATGCAAAGACTGTTATTCCAATGCATTTCAGTTAAATCTTCAACCATCATCAGGGCGCACTTTCTGAGAGATAAGAGGTGACCACTTACCCATGGTGGTCATTTATCTGACGCACAAAGTCCAACAATACCTGCACATTTTTCAAAAATTATAGCTTGAATTGTTGCCAAATATCTACCTTATACATTTCCTTTAAACTAGCCCTAGCAAGTCGAATCCAGAGTTTCCCCTTTTATCAGACTGAAATACAGTGCACAATACAATTCACAACAAAAAATCATAGTTATAGAAATTTCATAAAATTATTTAAGGCCTTTGTTTCCTTGACAAGTACTCTCCTTTGACAAGTACTCTCCTTTGAAATAGTCTATAGATATGAAAAAATTGCTTTAAAACATCAAGAACGAAAGGCTACCAAGCAAGTTAATTCCTTATACCGTTGAATAAAAAATGTTTTGGAAAAGGTCACTGCTCTAGCTTCCACCATCCCAACTCATTGCACGAAGACTTCATGCAGTGAGTTAAGACACTATAAAATAAGCATTCAACTTGAAATTCTATACAAATCGTAACATGAGAAAATCACTTCATTCTTTTAAACTGAGTTGGCAGCTACGACGAGAAATAAGTAAAGGAGCAAATTCATAGTTTCTTGGACAAAACTACTTAGCAAAGTACTACAGCAATTTAACAGAGAGAACTCAGGAAACAACATCTGAAAAAGAATCTCCAAACTTCAAAGGATGGCCAGAGCGTTGGTGTTTGGATAAAATAGGGTTTAGGTTGTTCATTGTGAAGAAAATGTCCCATGGTAAGAAAAATTGGGATCAAGAGCCAATCAAGCAGAGTCATTGAGGAAATTAAAGATGGCAAGGATACTTTTAAGTGACAGAACCCTTCCAAAAGGTGTCCTGGAGAAAATCAGGAGGGTTAGTTTTCAATTTATCATTTCCTCGGTCAGGTGATTTGGAAAAGAGACGATTTGCTCCGGTAAATTGGAAAAAAAATGCCCTTACCAAAATTTGTGGTGGATGGCAACTTAATATTATTCATAAGTTCTCAACAGCGATGGCAGCAAAGTGTGGATGAAAGTTAATTTCAGGTAAAGGTCTCTGGGCCCAAGTTGTCACAATACATTGCCCCTGATAGGGTAAGGATTGGATTAGAAATACAAATCAGTCCTTTCATAATGCTTTTCCATTTTTTGGAAGGCTGTTATCTTAGCTTTTCCTCTTATTAGCAGATACTTGCTATGGAAGGTGGGCAGGGGCAATACAGTTAGACTCGGAATGGAGCCTTGGGTTGGTTGTGATCCCAATTTCAAACTTCCTGAATATTTGGTAGATTCTCTTCACTCAAAAGGTTACTTTTATCGTAATCAAGTGGCTGATCCAGTCATGACTACCATATGGAATTAGGAGCTGAAATGTGCAGAAGACATTGGTTTATCAATAGTGAACACTGAAAGCAGTGGATTGTACTAGGCATATTTCTTCTTTGCAATAATTATGTATATAAAATAACATTGTCAATAAGTATATATATAGACTATAGGCTTAGGACCTTAGTATATTATTAAAAAGTGCATTCATAAAGTAAAAATTTCACATGAATGGTCACCACAAAACCTATAAATACAAGGTCATTATCAATCGTAAAA
This sequence comes from Pseudotsuga menziesii, assembly GCA_001517045.1. Classification (NCBI taxonomy): domain Eukaryota; kingdom Viridiplantae; phylum Streptophyta; class Pinopsida; order Pinales; family Pinaceae; genus Pseudotsuga; species Pseudotsuga menziesii. The sequence continues at coordinate 721,723 of LPNX010135011.1, read as the reverse complement.
CATCATTCGTTATATATATATATATATATATATATCTTTGCAATATGCAATTGAAATCTTTAAATCAATTTAAGCTCCCATTACATTAGTATCAGAGCCAAACTTGTGGGCATCAAGTTAAACTAGCATACAACTGCCACCATTTTTTTAATATCATAGATATAACTAGGGAGTCTATAACTACTATCTTTGACAAAATAAAAAATAAAATCAATGATAATAACAAGAGTCTAAAAATAAAATGGATAAAATATTTGAGAAGTACAGATATAAGGAACGCATTGAACCAGAACCTAGCCCTAATGCCAATGAAATACACCCTAATGCAAGAAAAAATGATGACCATGATATGGGAATTGACAATGAAGTCAAACAGTAATAGCTTGAACTAGCACTTGAGTGGGAATGTTCTAACCCACAAGTGCTACCCCTAAATGCAAATACAAGAGAAGGCATTAGTGTCACCTCATTGCACAACTCCTCTCACTTTTGACATGCTCTCTAGTCTCAAGTCAAAAGGTGCATTCATAATGTCATAATTTCACATGAATGGTCACCCCAAGGTCATTATCAATCGTAAAACATCATTTGTTATATATATATATATATATATAT